>OW028585.1:12348270-12948270 GCA_932294295.1 Alitta virens | reverse complement strand
GGTGCCCATGGTATTCACAACACAATGTGTCACCCAATAAGCCACAGAAAACTAATTGCTTTTTATTGAATCTATGCCCATTGATAACAGGCCAGCTTACAGAAACTATAAATAGAACTGCAGCTTTATGCTGATCCTCAAATCACCACCAGGAGCAATGGCATATATGGTGTAAAAATTGACATAGCTGCTTTCTGTGCGGGTAACCAGAGTTCGTTTCTTAATCCATCTCAATTTTCTGGACTAAAACTGAGCTTAGCACCCCTGACCTTTCCTTACTGAAATACCTCTGAGGTAGTTTATCAGGGCTTGGTGGAGACAAAAAAAACCTCAGCATGCATGAAGAGCCTATTGAATAGTTCACAGCACCCATTGGTGCTCCAAAAAACCTCATTGTACTTTTATTTGGTAAAATCGAATTAAACTTTAGAAATGAGCAAAGCGGTCTAAAATCAAATATGTATTTGGTTTGAAAAAGGGCGAAGCAATTGTGGAAGCAATCGATGTATAATTTAGGATAAAGAATTTTCAGATATATGGTTTAAGTAAGCAACTAAGTAACTGAGTAAGTAAGTAAGTAACTGAGTAAGTAAGTAAGTAAGTAAGTAAGTAAGTAAGTTTGTCATATAAGTTGCCAGTTGTGAACTAACCGATCATTTTTGTGTAATAGATTCCATTAAAAATCTTTAAGAATATTTTAATAAATTTAGTATGAAAATTGTATACAAAATCATAGCAGTAGTTATAAAGGATTATATAAAGCATTTAACACCTCATAGATCTAAATCTAGTCCAGACTATACGAATGTTTTAATATACTTAATGCAAGTGACATGGAAAGATGACTTACCATTTTGTGTGGCTGGTAGGGCTACCTTGCAAATCCAACTGGTTGGTTGTCTGCTGTGCGGATTAAATATGAAAATTTTTCTTATCTTTTACAGATGTCATGAGCATGTCACATTGAACAGGAATTTATCTAGGTCCTAGATTTCTCAAGTGCAATGATTGTATGATTTATGAGCAGGATCCAAATTCATTCTCAGAAGACTGAATTTAACTTGTCTAATTATTTGCAATGCAGCATACAGATGTTATTGTTGATTTGATGTCACCTAATGTACCTTTATTGTATTAATAAACATATATATATTGGTGTATATAATACTATGTTTGTCATTGGACTCTCTCATATTTTTAATTTATAATGTACAATATATTTGTATGTAAATCCCAACGTCTGGGCAACACATGGCCAAATGTGCCACGTGCGTTTTCCATGAGAAGGATAACGCATGGTTTTTGTCTAATTATAATGAGGTGAAAACCATGCGTTTTCCATGCGTTTATCCAAACGCATGGAAAACGCACGTGGCACATTTGGCCATGTATGAGAAGTAGCATACAGCATATGTATGTATTTTGTACATATTTTTAATTAATTTTTAAAATTATGTCACTCATGGCTGCCATGCCAAATAGTTTTTGGAAATATTTATTTTGCAGATTTCATTTGTATTGTGTTTTTATTTTCTTAAAGCTACGGTCTAAAACTTAGCCAGCTTACAATTGGGTCTGTTCAATTGCCCCAACAAAGACATATATTTGGTTAACATTCTTGCCATCAACGACATGGAGAGTGCGCTCATGGAGAGTGCGCTCATGAAAACGCATGGTTTTTAGCTAATTATAATAAGGCAAAAACAATTGCGTATCCAGACGCATGGAAAACGCACATGGCACAATTGGCCATGTAGTCGGCTGAACGTTGGCATCAGACATCCCTTCAGCTAAATTTGGTTAAGGCGCTAACCAATGATGGCATTGCATCAGTAAAAAGAGCTCCCACAAAAGCCATTTCATCAGTCTAAATGCTAAATCCAAAATGACAACTAAAAGTGCATTGTCATAGTCATAGATCAGTAACTATGTACAAACAGGATTGATTTTCATAAGATAACATCTTATATAGTCATATGAACCTTACACTTGGCACTGGTCTATTATCTTTAATACAATATTTTATCTTTCTAAGTTTGATAAGCAAAGGGTACGGTCAGTGACGTCTATAGATAAATTACTTCATGTTGGGTAACTTCTTTTGTGTGGTTTCCTACATGCATTGGAGATCAACAACTAAGACAATTAAACTGAGTTGCTGTTGATAAAGAAAGTGCAGCCCTCTGTTGCAAGTTCTTGTTGCTCACAAGGGTTGATTGATGAGGTGAGAGAAGAGTCCCCCCATTTTGTCCCAAGGGGAGGGGGGGGGGGTCTTTTACTGATTGATTGATTGATTGATTGATTGATATTATTTCATTATTGATTTTTTCCTATTTTACATGTGCCTATATTAGGCACCCTGCCCATAAGGGGCTTACAAGTCACACGTAACATGTAAACACTTGACACAAGTCAAGATAACAATGGTTAACATAACAAGAAATACACAAAAACTGAATGCAATATAACAAAAATCAATCTGTGTAAATAAAAGATCTACGTCTCTGGAGAGCATTAAACAGAAACTCCGGTGAAAGAACGTGAACCCGGTGCGAGAGAGAGTGACAAACCAGCTCGGGCAAGATTACCCCCTTTTCCTACCCCGACAGGTAACACCCCCATCAGGCCCCCCTGGAGGATATGAGAGTTATCTGGTTGATCCTGCAGTATGCTGACTACAAAATCTGACATTAATAACTGGAATTTACCAGAAAAGCTCAATTTGGTTCTATTGCAAGAGCTTGTAGTATTAAATTATTTCTAAAATCAGCATAAGCTGGACATAAAACTCAAAAGTCACATCCCATATAGCATTCCAAATCAGGCCAGCGTCGTTTCTATATTGGCCCCTGTCGGTACAACATCGTTTCAACATCGGCGACATCACGCTGACGTTGGAATGCTATCTGGAATTCGTCTTCCAATTCATACTCTAAGGGGATATAAAGGAATCTACCAGGTTTAACTGCTAGTACTGATCCAGTCTCAGCATAGACACAGAATATAATTCAATTTATGCGCTTAACAAACCCTGGCATTGCAACCAAAGAAATGGTAATGGTATAAATATGGTGGTTTCAATATATTAGCTAGTAGTGCAATAAAAATATTTCAGGCGAAAGAAAGTATTACCTTTTTACAAATTATTGTAAATGTCAATGGAAATGTCACTAGTTTTAGAAATTAGGGGTTCTAAGTGGGAAAGTCACATTAAATTTTATGCAATTCCTAGTTATTTTATAAATAAGTAATTCTACAATATCTTTCTTTAGTAATTTGTCAGCAAATCAATTACAAGATTTGCACAAACTGCCCAGCTCTGCTGAAGGTCCCGGGTTCAATAGCCGTCCCAAAAACTCTTCATAAGCTACATCCCAGCTGGATGTTGATCACATGAGATGTTAAATTGTAGGCTGCACATGTGCCTTTTTACTCGGTTTCTATGCTGAGGCAAGTAAACGACCCCACCCATGGGGTAAATTTGTCACATTCTGTGGACTCCAAGCATCGTCTCATCATTACATCTGCCTCTGGCGGCTGGTCATATAAGTTGGCTAAGCCTCAGACGCAGTAGCATAAAGACAAAAACATTTCGGAAGGTTTTTTTAATGAATATATTTGATTGCATAAAATATTAACTCGTGAAACAAAAAAAAATATTATTATAAGAAAATGAAGTGGAGATCACTCAAACATCGTGCTGTGTTTGCGCAGGTTCGATGGTCCTTTTTTAAATTTCTTTATACTACAGCAAGTTTGACATAATATATATTATGTGTGACATGTTCCAATGTCAGTCAGTAATCAGTCAGTAATTGATATCAAATCATATTTTGGTCCCACTTTGCATGTACGATAATTGACACCTACTCACAACTGGTTGTGATAAAGATATGTACAGCATTTTTGACACCAGTTTAAAACTGATAGAAATATCGGATCATTTAATCATAGTGGGAAGTCTATGATGCTTCTGTGAAGCCATACTAGAGGGGGGTGATAATCATGAATGTCAGAATTTTAATGAAACACTATCCTAACTTTGTTAAGGTTCCAAAACCCTTTCTTATGGTGTATTACACATAAGTGTACCTTTATTTTTGATCACTCCCAAGCCTCGTTGAAACTTTGATCCTTTATGAAGAAATTTAGCGATTTTCGAAACTTTAAAAATCAGCGATATTGATGCAATCTCCTTATATATCTCTTTAATAATGTTATTTGGATTGTTCTGGTAAAGAGCTTTAAAATAAATACAAATCTAGGGGGTTTATGAAATAATGGAATAGTCCATCAGCAATTGAATCCATGGAGAATTGACACATAAACCACTGCAGTCTCGGTTGGTGCTATATGAATATTACTTTAAATTGAATGAATTCAATTCTGTTTGTTGGGTAGCCCAGTGGTTAAGGCATTAGCCTGTTAGAAAACTAACCAACTACTCTGAAGGTCCCAGGTTTGATCCCTGGCACAGGCACTCTTCATGAGCTTGATAGCTGGATGTCAGTACCACGAGACATTAACCATAGTGGCTTGAGTAAGTTGAAGGCCCACCCCTGGGGTGAATGTGTAAAATGGTATGGACTCGAACCATATCATCCCATCATTACATCTGACTCTGATAGCTGGTCAAATAAGTCGACTAAGCTTCTGACCAGTAGCATTGATGTAAAATGACCTTCCTGCATAATTCACGAAATTGCCAGCAAATATAAATATTAAAAATTACCCTGTAGTAGTAGTAGTAGTAGTAGTAGTAGTAAAATTGTATTTACTGTCGTTTCAATTCACGGAATCACATACATTGTTCAAGACAAAATACACGAACCAAGCAGAAGCTTCTGTATGACATACTAATAATAATACATAAATCTAATAGGACTAACAAATATATAATAAATATAGCACATTTCTGTATAGCACTTCATTTTAGGTTCAAAATATGTAAACTTGTGTATGCGACAAACAATGTGAGTAGACATGGCCTATAAAGAAGACAATATCTAGTACTGGGCTTATCTGGCAATTTTAAAAAATACATGTAGCATAAGAAGTTTAACAGACTTCTATGCAACATACCTAATCTTTGACCAGCAAGTAAAATGACAATTAACTCAATAGATATGTGCCCATAAAAATAACCAATGCCCTTATTGATAAGCAATGCTTGTGTAGCGATTCATTAAAATAGTTAATAAATCTTGGCTATTGTGGGGAGAATTAATCCTAAATGCCCAGGCCTGTCAAACTATTATTTCAAGTTAAGGGTTTGCCTGACAGATTCATATGTTTGAACTATTTCATAGCTTTTAGTAATAATAGGTGAGAAGAACTTTGATGAAGAACTTAACTAGATGGGGTGTGGGGGGGGGGGGGGGGGGTTGCTCATAAAAGAATGTACTTGAAACACCTAAAATTGACTGAATAATTTTAGGTATGTAATAGGACGGAATAAAGAGAGTGATATATATGTCTATTCGGGCTCATTTAGTCTCAAAATTGAGTTATTATAATTTGAATAAAAGTTTAAATACAGCGCAATGTTGGTATTCAAAGTGAAGCTTATTTGTCACTGAATACAGTCATGTGCCTACCAACTTTATATGTTCCATAATAAAGGAAATATGACGAACCGCGACTTCGCACAAATGCTAAAAATTCTTTCAAATTGACTATACATTCAATCGGTCTTGGGAAGGATCAAAAATAAAGATACATGCATGTGTTATACCTTTTTGGTAATGGTATTTCAGCCTTAACAAAACCTGGGTGGTTTCCATTTAAAATTCTGAAATTATTATTTTTTCTATGTATTATCAACCCCCCCCCCCCCCCCCTCCATACAGGCCATTTCCTAGACAGGCAATTTTCCTAGACGTTTCTACATCGTTTTGAAATGCTAGAATCAGAATCATTTATTTCCTATTACATATATCAACTACATTTTTTTTGTAACATATATGCAAGAAATAATTATATCTGCTATCGGGGTTCCATGATTTCTATGCTATATACATAGAGTGTCAAGGGACACCCATTTTGTCCAAATTGAGAAAAAATGGGTGTCCCTTGACCCTCTATGTTTCTCTTTCTTTTATGTAATCCAAAACATTATTGTCTTTTATTTTTGGGTCAAATAAATAAATTCATTTCATTTTATTTTTCATATATTTACATGTCTCAGATGGTTTATTGGTCAAAACATGTCAAAATACCCTAAACAATAAGTATATTGCTTTTCAGAGCAACAGGTAGCTGAACAGGTGCAGTGGACATGCAATTAAATTGATTTAGGCCTATTAAGTGCGACAAATTTTGTGTCGCACCCTGCTAGAAAGAGTAAAGCAATGTGTTCTATTTCAAGCACTTGCAAATGACAGCAATATTTATGTCTAGTTTGCATTATTGCTCAGGCCATTGCATCAGTGACATTGATTACAACCTATGCATGTCATATTTTTAGGATAAAAATATTCTTACATTGTCACAGACCAAGACACGAGGAAGGCCATTACGTCAGAAACTAAATAAAGATTGATTGCCATAGTAATCATGTTCACATGCCCATAAAAAGACAAACGCCAGTTTATTTTTGCAATTTGTTCACAAAGGTCAGTTCTCAGACCTGATAAGGAGCTACACTGGCCCAAGTTCGGTTGTCATAGTGATCGATAAATATTCCTGATTGTACTGGATATTTGCTTTAGCTCAACTGAACTGTTCTGAAAATATTCAAAGTCATGAATTGTTTATTCCATCAGTTGCAAGGACCAATGTAATGAAGAGATGCTAAAGGTGCTATATGTTATATGCTTTATTTGTGGTTTGAAATAATATCAAATGATATTGAATTTTCGGTTATATTTTGATCCGTCGTTAAAATGATGAACAAGATTAGTAACAGAAATGCATCCCAGATGGCATTCCAAGTCGTTTCAATGTTGGTGCAACGTTGGCGACGTCAAAACGATGCTGTGTCGACAGTGGTCTATATAGAAATGACGCTGGCCTAATTTGTAATGATATCTGGGATGTTATATTTTATATCGCCCCCCCCCCCCCAAAAAAAATGGAAATAAATCAACAGCATGATAAAATTATAATCAAAATATTTTTATAAGTTTAGTTTAAAGGGTTATGATTACTAATCATATTTTACAATTCTCAGCACTAAACAAATAAACACCTCAACAAAAGTAAGTCCCCCCCCCCTAGATAAACTTATATAATATTTTCAAGACGATTGTACCGATCTTGATAAATGAAATTTTGGAGGATCAGGGGGTGGAGAGGATGGACTGGCCTGCCAACTCTCCTGATCTCAACCCTATTGAACACCTCTGGGATCAGTTGAAGAGGGCAGTTCGAAGAAGAGTCGACCAGCAGACAACCCTTGCCATGCTGCAACTGATCCTGCAGGAAGAGTGGGCTGCAATACCCCAGAACCGCATCAAAAAACTTGTGCAGACCATGAGAAAAAGATGTAATGAGGTGATTCGGAGAAACGGAGGCCACACCTCATATTGAATGTTGAACACTTTAAGAAATTTGTCACCTGTTATCAGTAACTGTTATTGTTTTGTACCCTCTTTATTTTTCAGTGTAATTGTGCAATAAATTGTGTGTTTTGTCTTTGATTGATTGCTGGACCCATGTGTCATTTTTTTTTAGTCAAATTTATTGAGGGACTGCATGCATCCATTTTTCAGCAGCTGATGTTGTTCAAAAACAGTCTTGGGATTTTTGAAAAAGGCTTGTTGAGCATATCACTGCTGCTCACTCAACCAAAACTGATCCGATTACGCAATAATTTGGCATGATTAATGCTTATACCAATGTTAAAACACACACAAAATTTGGTAAAGATTGGAGCAGTCGTCTTGAAAATATTCAAGTTTATCTGGGGGGGGGGGGGGGGGACTTACTTTTGTTGAGGTGTATATAAGGGCCAAGTACAGAATAAAAAAGTACTGAAAATTACTTACAATTTTGATAGTCATATTTACATAAGCAAATTTATATCCAGACAACAACTGTTATCATGTAACCATTATACACCGTATGCTTGCAACAAATATTAAAATATAATATGTAAGACATGCATCGACATGATATTTTACAGTATAAGCTTAATATAAGCATCAGACCAGTGTCATATTTGGACACTATAAACCGTAACGTTTCTTTGAAAGAAAAAAATTATTGTTATAATAATCTAGAGTTGAATTTACAAAATTTGTAAGTCTATCATTTATAAGAATAGACTGCTTATTTGATAATACATACTGATCATTTTCACAATAAGAACAAAAAGTATCAGCAAAAACCTTCGGCATACTATTCGGTGTCTCCATGCTTACTGTGCCTTGAAATGCGTTGGAAGCATATCGGATGTTTACATCAGCAACTGAACATTTCAGTTTGTAAGGGTTGCCAAAGCATGTCATTGTATAGAAAAAGGCAGAGACCCCCCCATATATGAACCTTACAGGTTCAAACGTCATTAACTTCAACTAAATCTCTGTATTTAACACTTGATACTATAATAAATACAGATACATATGATCTATGTTAGAACAGATAATTAGCACTTTTGGCAACCCAATCCAGGCACTTTCTCAGCTAACGAGGAGTATTCAGCCTTCAACAAGGGGTTAACTATAGAGGCTTTTAAGCTCACGCCACTGCCACTCTAAAAACTATAAGTGCTATATGGGAACCTTTAAAGGTTCAAAAGTCCGGTATAGATATGGAACCATTATTAGTTCTTTTTAGAACCTCTCTAAAAGTTTAAAGGAACCACTGTACGTTCCATATTAAGGTTCTTGATGGAACCCAATGGTTCTTGAACTAAAGTTCTGTATGGAACCCAATGGTTCATGAACAAACCCATCAAATGGTTCTGCAAAGAACGCTTGGATTGTTCAAAAGTTCTTTCAAAGATCTTTTATAGATGCATCTATGGTCCTGTTTAGGGTTCATTTTAGAAGTATGTCGTTCTATTTGGAACCTAACAAGGTTCAATTAAAGGTTTATATATTGATTCAATGAAGTGTTTTTTAGATATGAATAAATATACAGCACAACAAAATTAATTTTGATTTACGCATTTATTTTCTTTTATGAACAAATATAGTTTTGGTATGTTGGACCCAACCGCTGGGTCCCGGGTTCGATTCCCGGACGAGCCTAAGTTGGATGGCTGTTTCATCCTTCGTCTCATTGCCATGGTCTCTGCCTGTCCTAATTAGCCCAACTGGTGCAGAAATATAGGACGTAAAGCCCTAATCACACACACACACTTGGTATGTTGGACTGAGCTCCACACAACCTAAGGATTAAATCACTTCATACACAATGTACAAGTTTTACCAAATTAACCATACCACAATCAATGATGCAAAATTCCACATAACACATGATGTATATTTTGTATCCAATAAACAGCAATTAAACATTCAAAAGCCAGTGAAATATCAGGTTCTCTGTCTTGGATGACCATCATGCCATATTTCAACATTTTCCACATATACTGGACTCTCTCTTGTGCTTGATCTGAACAATAACGTGGGTGTTGACTCCTGCCAAAATAAAGCGTAGGAAGTTTTATTATAAAAATCATGATATTAGATGTTTGCATCAAAGACATTAATTATATAACTATAAGGATCAGACATATATTATTACAGCTGTTAATGTTATGCATATTTATGACTAGGTAGCAACAATCTGTTTTGATATTGTTGGTGCTTCTACTGTTGTTTGTTGCCCACTTCATGGGTTTTGTTCTTTGTTGTTGACGGGCAATCCTCATGTAAATTTTTAACAGGTCAACCAGTCACTCATTCTTCATAATTGTCCATGATATACACAGGTCTATGTTTTACTTGTTTGCATTCTGTCTAAGGGTGGTTCTTTATTGAAAATATCAATATGAATACACAACACAACAGAGTCATTTACAGTCTATATTTGCATTATGGATGCTCAAACAAAAAATTGTGATATCTTTGATTTGTAAAGAAAGGAATTTTTAAATACTATACAAAGTTGTTGTACCTTTCCTTTTCTCTTTAATGTACCCTGGCAAGCTGACATGTACACAAGTCTCTTTGAAATAATACAGTTGTGGTTTCGTTTCATGAAGAGTCTACGACAATAAATTTTATTGATATTTCAATGTGATGAAAAGAAATGAAAAAATAAAAAAAGGTAAAATTATCATTGGAACTTTTACTGCCAGACATTCTGAATTTAAAGATTCATCAGTTGACAAACTGTCACATGAAAACAGTGGGTTGCAAATTTCAGTCCGCCAATATTCCATTATATTTAATGTTAAAACATTTCCTAGGTGAATTTCAGAAAATCTGAGAAACTCTGAGGAAAATCTAGTGCAACAATGAAAATATTCGCAATTTCATATGAAACATTACAGTTGCAAACTGGCTTGAAAATGTAAACATGTAAATCATCACCTCAAAAAGAAATAGTGCTGATTGCATGTACCACTTTTGTCCTATATAGATTTATATCTTGCAGATATGCCTGTAAAATCTAGATGCATGAATACTTTTGCAATCTACTGTATATGCAAAAGTAGTATTCAACATGGCATTTACAGATTGATGAAAGTGAAAATGTAGCAATTTTATATTTTTCGTTATGAATACTCACCATGACAAGCAATATATTTTCTGCAAGTGATATTTCTCGAGCAGTTCACTGTCACTGCTTTCTCAATGTTACATTGTTGTACAGTCCTCTTCATTAAGTCCTGAATGTTTTCATGGTCATTTGGCTTTTGTTTTCCTGCACAAGTATCTGCAAAAACAATACAACTTAATAATAAAAAAAACATGTTTTCATGTCTTGATTAAATAAAATTATTTACAATATTAATTACCATGAAGCATTTGAGGTAAACTGTCTAATGTAATGCTCAATTGCTCATTGAGGCTGCACTGTCTGGCTTCATTTGTTGTTCTAATCAAATAAGTGACTGCCCTTAACAATCATTTAAGTAATAGATAATGCCCGCGTTTTCTTGCAGAGGCGTTAGCCGAGCAATAATCCCCATGTCGAAGAAAACAAGGGCATTATCTAACTTATACCACTTAATTGGATTGTTTGTGTTTATGTTTGTCAGAGATTCTGGGTTCATTATTTTGCGGGATCAGTTGCATAAGATGTTGCCTATTTTGCAAGACATTTGTTTGCTTGTTAAGTGTTTGCTTGTTAAGTTTTGCCACAACATGTGCTCATATAAGTGTGACCATGTCCTCCCTGCTGTTCTTAGTACATGTGATATATCCCCCTGTAATCCAGGCTTCTGATTGGCTGTGGAAGGCAAACAGTGGTATAAGTATTGGTAACTAATGTACTTGGCATTGAACTCTTTTGTCAAGATTTGAACCTTTGGTGTGTGATTGAACCGTATGGTTCTTATATTCAGCTATATATTGAATCTTCAGGAACCATTCAGAACCCTTAAATGTACAACAGAACCTTCAGGTTCCATATTGAACCTTTAAGAACCTTTTTTTCTTAGAGTGTGCCATTAGCTGTGCCGTCACGGCTGCTGCCTATTGCCAGGCACCCATTACACCTGGGTGGGTGAGGCAGTGGTTGAAGAACTCAGAACTCAGAGCTTAGAACTCAAAAGTATATATTTCATATTACATACATCAACTACATCTTATCATAACATATATACAAGAAATAATTATATTTATTGTATATGTAATATGAGGGGACACCTCCAAGACATGGTGTCACTGCTGAGGTGCCCCCCAGACTTCAAAGAGACTCCAACAAAAACCTTTTCAAAATAACAGTATATTCAATTAAAGAGGGTTTCGCCAACTCCTCCATGCCACCGAAGACCATAACTATATGTATATCCTTATTTGGTTAAATATATTTAAAGACACTTTTGAGCTTAAGCTTATTGTTGGGTAATTATATGCCAGAATCTACCTGAGACCTTCAACTGGGGAGTAAAAGTAACAGCGCCTACAGGGGGAAAACGACCATAGCACAAAAAAATAACAATAAGATGATGTCACTACTTAATTCTTACATTGATGACATCACAATATATAACGTAATCAAACAATATCTGTGTCGTGGCCTAGTGAGTTCAAACATACTACCTCATGCTTACCAAGAGAATGTCTTCGCCACTAAAGTGATGGGGGCCTAGCTCAGTGGTAGCGCGCTGGGCTTCCAACAACTAGATCCTGGGTTCAATCCCCGTTCGAGCCTATATTGGATGGCTGTTTCATCCTTCGTCTCGTTGCCATGATCCTTACCTGTCCTAATTAGCCCATCAGGTGCAGAAATACAGGATGTAAAGCCCTAATCCACCACTGCCACCACTCATTGACATGGTCCCTACCTGTCCTAATTAGCCCATCAGGTGCAGAAATACAGGACGTAAAGCCCTAATCCACCACTGCCACCACTCATTGCCATGGTCCCTACCTGTCCTAATTAGCCCATCAGGTGCAGAAATACAGGACGTAAAGCCCTAATCCACCACTGCCACCACTCATTGCCATGGTCCCTACCTGTCCTAATTAGCCCATCAGGTGCAGAAATACAGGACGTAAAGCCCTAATCCGCCACCACCACTCTTCGCCACTAAACCATGGCATCCAGGTTTAGCTCAGTCTAGTGGTCAAGTTGTTTGCCTGTATGCTAAATTACTACCTTAGTGTCACTTTCCTACAATTGCAATTGACCTGTGGTCATAAACTGACCAAAGGGGCAGACTGAAGTCATATGCTAAACAGGGAGTTGAGACATCTGTGACCCTGACCTGTGGGGTGAGGTTTTCCTGTATGTGACATTTGACCTGAAACTGTGATTAACCTCTATGCAATTATATATTCATGAATTTCCCATGGTTATGAAGGGGTAGCCAATGAGAGGCCAGGGGTTAAAAGGACACCAGAGGACAATTAACATAGCAATACAATTTCACACTTTCGCCCATTAAATTTGAGATATTAGGAGGGGTTTTCTTTGAAATATTCCGTGATTAACTGGATAATAAAGTTTATAACACTCTGGTTGTAAAGAAACTTCATAAATATTCATAAAATGACCAAAATACTCAATTTTGCCAGGCCATAGTTCAAGGTACTTGTATGTCAAGATGAGTTGGCCTGATAAGGGAATAGAATAGAATAGAATAGAATAGAATAGAATAGAATAGAATAGAATAGAATAGAATAGAATAGAATAGAATAGAATAGAATAGGATAAAATATAACAGTAAACTGACAATAAGATATAGACAAAGATGAATACATTATGAAGAAGAATCGATTTCTTAAGCTGACTGATTTTTTAGTTAAATTTCCAAATTAATGAAATAGGCAGTAAGACAAAAAAAAAATTTAATGGTCAAATTTCAAGAAGCATGATTTTGAACAGAAGTGTTTTCATTTGCAAGGAGAGATTTTGAAAAGAGTTTTGCCGCCTTTTGACTCAACACATTATGAGGCAGCTTTGGGGGGATCTACATTAAAACCGGCCTGTCAAATTGAACCTAGACAAAGTTAGACAACTTCTGCTATACGATGCTATCAGCCACTAAATGAAACTATCTGGTTATAGCTGTCTACTCATTACTGGATCTAAAAGTACATATCTATTATACATTAGATACATTTTCTTACATTTACCAAGGTTTATATTTTTTCAGTCGTGGTCGGTGTAAACTGACTAGCCAGTTATAGCTGTCTAGAGTCAACCGTATTTTATGAAACTAACTGTATATATATATCAGAAGTGTTATTATAATATTAATTATAGAAAAATAATTTTTAATATCTCAGTGTCAATGTGACCAGCTGCCAGAGGCAGATGTAATGATGAGATGATAAGGCTGAGAGCCCACCTCATGTTATACCAGGTCTTCTACACGCCTCAGCATAGCCACCGAGTACAAGGCATCTCCGATTTTACGCCTTGTGCGATTGACATCCAGCTTGGATGTAGCTCATGAAGAGTGCCACGGACCTTCAGCAGTCAATGTGGAATCGGCAGATGCCGGGACCATCAGGCCACCCAGCGGTTTACCAGTTATTCTTACTATGAATTATCTCAGTTTGATGTGGTTGCATGAGAATAAAATTATTTCTTAATTTTTGTTTTTAATTTTATATATGTACGCTATATATACGTAGACCTTTTTCTTTTTCGGGTGGACATTTTTTCTGTTACTTGCCAGAGGGCATCATAACTCACATGCAGCTCAGTGGCTCCCTCTAAGGGGCCAGTAGTGGCATTGGTACATTTTAGGAGTAGTCTATATGCTAATGTTAATTCCATGTTGGTATATGCTAAAACAGTTATCCCAGGCTCGAATCCCAGACCAGGCACTCTGAGCTACATTTCAGGATGTCAGTTGCATGTCACGATGTGATGATAAATTGAAGGTACCTTGTACTGGGTGTCTATGCTGAGTTAAGTGCAAGTCCCACCCATGGGTCTCCTGCACTAATCCAAACTGTATGTATGCAGTACAAGGTAGCCCATCAGCGAACATGCGATTAAAACAATTAATAGTAAATATAGGTAACAATTTGGTACTCTTCTGCTTGTAGCAATTGCAATCCTGACCATGATGTTCCTTTCATATGTAGCCAATTTTCATGTTATACACCAAATGGCTCATAGATGGCATGCACATCAGCGGATTTTGACCTTAGTGAATGTCTCCTATGACCATAATATAACCAGTTTTCCTTGATTGTTTTTGTTTATGTAAATTGTAAGTTTATGGCCAAATAAATACTTTCTGTCAGTCTGTCTGTCTAGCTGTCTGTCCTGAGTGGTCAAAACTTGCCTTAGATGGCTATTACAGTGACAGTAGGTACAAGGATTGCTTATTGGTGCTGTTGTTTATCTTAACTTTTTTCTAAACAAGGTTGACAAAATATGCTGGAAAGGGTGGTTGGTTGCCTGTAGTAGGTCATAACTAACTGATTCCATAAATATAATTTTCTCAGGGAAATAACAGAAATCAACTGAATGATAAGATGTCAGATTAAAATGCACTAAAAATATTGCTGCTAGGATGCACTTCGCTTCAGCGAATCATAGTCAAGGGCTGGAAGTTTTTCAGCAAATTGAATTGCAGTATTCTGTCTTAGTCACCTGGTGGAAATATAGAGAACCTTCCGTGAAAATCAACTATAGGTAAAATATGACATAGCACAAGTAGAAGAAGATAGAAAGAAGAAAAAACAGAAGATGAAGAAGAAGGAGAAGAAGGAGAAGAAGAAGGAGGAGGAGGAGAAGAAGAAGGAAGAGGAGGAGAAGAAAAACAGAAGATGAAGAAGAAGGATGAGGAGAAGAAGAAGGAGGAGGAGAAGAAGCAGGAAGAGGAGGAGCAAGACCAAAAAAAAGATTAAAAAGATGTAACAAAAAAAGAGAAGAAGAAAAAAAGGTTAAAAAGAAGAAGAAAGAAAGAAGAAGAAGAGTGGATTTTGTCAATATGTTTACTTATTATCTCATATGCATGACTTTCAATGTTTTTGCCAAAGTTCCAAACAATAACAGTTCCCACTGATTGAGCCACCATTTTAAAATCATTCTATAATATGAGGATTCAAACCCATGACTGTTAATTCAAGTATATAGATCTGGCTATCACCTTAACCACTAGACCAACGCAGGAATCCTATAACGCATATATACATTATACAATATATATTATACAATGGTTGCATGTGCAGATATGTACACCCGAAAATGTCAATGTACAACGAGGCCGATATTATTTGAGGGTGTACATATCTCATGTCTCACAATGTAACCAATGTGTGATTGTGCTGTACCACTGAACCCCAATATTTTTATTAGATAAAATAGGTGCATTTCCTATATGTGTTATTTTTCATTATTTACTATCTTCGTCCAATTGATTAATGGCAGTAATGAGTAAGATGAATTAAAAGAAGCTTAGCTGGCTAACTGTTGTACATGAGGACTTGTACAATGGCGTACATAATGCTAAATTGCACTGGTGAGTGGTACAAGATAAATGCACCTACTTAACAAAACTTCAAAGTACTTCAAAGTACTTCAAGGCACTTCAAGGTACTTCAATTCAGGTTATTAAAAATTATTATTACTACACACTATATCCATATTTAAACCATTGTTTTAGCAATTGCATTGTGTGGCCTTGGGGCTTTTGACAGGTGAAGCAGTTGCCATAGCAACCATCTCCAAGGTCACGTGAGGCCAGTGACCACGTGACTGGACAGCAGCGACCCCATGAGGTCAAGCAGAGTAAACATTGAGTTGGTATTGATTGTAGCTGGACATAGGGCAATGTAGTGGTCAGTAGTGGTCAAGCAATGGCTATCTTGGGGTCAGCCTTGTTGCATGCACTCCTGTGGGTGAGAATAATAGGTCACATGTCCATAACATTATGACCAACATAAATAATTCTTATTTTTACGACAGCACATACATTTCTATGATTTTATTGCTATCTATCATATCTATTATATCTATCTATCTCTATATCTATCTGTCTATCTGTCCGTCTGTTTGTCTGTCTATCTATCTATCCATCCATCTATCCACCTATCCATCTATCTATCTACTATCTGTCCATCTATCTGCCTATCTATACATCTATCTATCTATCTATCTATCTATCTATCTATCCACCTATCTGTCTACCTATCTATCAAGGCATGAGTTTGCAAGACAATCTATAAGCTACAGGTTCCCTATTAATTTTAATGATATGCCAATTGATATTCAGGACAAAATTTATACTCACTCCATATGTAGTTTTAAAGTTTTCATTAAAAAAAAAAAAAGATTATCGATATTTAAGCCAATGAAACATTGCAGACTGCTTTGTGTATCATAACTTGGAGTCCTTATGGAATAACTATACTTGTTAGTAATCGATTGTTCGTAAGTATTATTAAAAGAATGCATTTATCACCTAAGCTATAATTTTCTGCAATAGCACTTAATATAATTCATTGTGAACATGGACTCCAGGCACTGACATCATTGTAACTTTCCATAGTTAGTGTTGGTTTGTGGGTGGCCCCTCGGCAGCGATGACATGATCATCTTAGAGGGATCACCCTGCTTAATGTTTGTTAAATTACCTATCTATCTACGTATCTATTTATCTATCTATCTATCTATCTATCTATCTCAATCTGTATGTCTGTCTATATATCTATCTATCTATCTATCTCCATCTGTATGTCTGTCTATCTATCTATCTATCTCTATCTGTATGTCTGTCTATCCATCTATCTTAAGGTCACTTCAATTTAAAATCGATAATAATGACCATTTACTTTTAAAAGTCCTCTAGGCCTAGAGTATAGAATCCACCTCAATATTAAGACCACTTCAGTAATTTCTAAGGGTGCCTAAATTTGGGGGTATAACAGTTAATTATTGCAAGTTGACTCTAATATATTTTTGCATAAATTTGCTAAAATGCGCAAGACATATCTTTTTTTACCTGCCTAACTTGGGTACGATCAGTTTGACTTTTAGCCTCAAGGCGGGCATATTTGCCCTTGTTTATTTTCGCCACAGGCAAAGTTTAATCTCTTTCTGTGAAGTTAAATTCATGTAGGGTTCACTATATAGTGAAGCTTTAATTAGGTAAATATCTAACTTTTAAGATACCTCACTGGATCTAAAATATGTGATTAAACGGAAGTACTATATATATAGTATAAATATAATTTAAATATAGGGTAAAGTTGGGTAATATGGGCATACTTTGGTCTCGCTAATGCTGTGATGAAAGTAATAGGGAAAATGCATTATTCCATTTGTTTGATATCTATTAGTAATCAGCTATAAATCCAGGGTATATGATATGTATATCCATAATATCTTTGTAACAGCATGGCTTTGAAAAAAATATATTAAAAACTGCCTATTTAAACCACAGTGTGCTTTTATGGGAACCCCATTCTGAGAATATGAGCACTACAATGCCCACATTAAACTATACAAATTTCAACTATAAATGCTCAAGTTTAATATTGGCAAGATAAATGTTAAATATGAGCACACTTTAAAATCGTACACGAAAGTCTTGTCACTGTGGTGTAAATTTTAACAGAACAGACTTATCCCACATGAGAGCGGCATCAAATGCCTTAATGTGGTACTACATGGGCTCTCATAATGTATTTTTGTATAATTCATACTGTACTGTATTTCTGTCCGAATAAAAGTCTTCTGTATCTGTATCCGATGTTATCCACATTTGATTGCTTTTTTACGTTTCACTCCTTACATGATATTTTTGATTGACAATAAGTATTAGTAAAGAATGCATTTATCACCTGTGCTCATATTACCCAACAAGGTGCCCCTTGCATTTTAGGCTGCTCTGAGAATTGCTGACATAACTTGGCCATTGCAAATGAGTGAGAATAAAAGAAAAGAGTATTTGCTATGAAAAAAAACCACCAGGTTAATTTATATATATATATAGATTTTTATTGACAGCAAAATATCAAATTGATACATGTGTCAGCACGACAAAATAATAAATGGCAAAAAAATAAAAATAAAAAATAATAGAAATACATGGATCAACAGTTAAAATAATTAAATAAGTGGAGCTATATTATGACTAATATACTAATCAACTAATACTAATCAACACTACATAGTCTGTCTAAGAAATTCTAAAGCACCCGGAACTAAACAAATAATAGTAATAATACTGTTTAAAAAGCACCAACAAATAGTTTTAGCACAACAATTCAGGTTCAATAACAATACTAGACACTAAGCATAAGATATATAGATATATATATATATACATGATGTACTCTTAACTGCTATCAACATGGTAAACAATATGAAGTGATATACAATATGAGATGGGAATGTTGACATACAATATGAAGTGACATACAATATGAAGTCTGTGAAGTGACATACAATAGTAGATATTAACAAATATACAAATGTACAAAGTCATACACACACGGAAGCAGTTTCGTCAATGTGCCGCCACCCACTCAGTTCCAGAAGACATTAAGTTGCTATTTATATAAAACATTTATATTTTACTGTCTAATGTTAATGCTACCTGTAGAAATTTACCAAGAGCAAAGTTAAGGTTAGTGTTCTTAGTTGTTAATATTTGTAAGAATTGTTCAGTTGGATCAAAAATAGTAAAGCCCTCAATGTATTTACAAGCAATGTGGAATAAGTTTAAGCGGATATCATTCCATTTTTTACACCTCATTAAACAATGAAACTCATCTTCTACTTGGTTCAGATTGCATTTTTCACATATATTTCATATATCCACCAAATCAGCATATTCTACAAGCTTTTTGCCTTTAAAAAAAACAATGAAAGAAATTACAGGTAAATATTTAAGTCAGGATATAATCATTAAAAACAAACTGCAGCCTCAAATGTGCTGTCTGCTCCAAAGATGATGACTTTCAATACCCTTGAAAATTCCACCAGGTGTGAGCATGTACCCCTGATGGCTTTCAGTTACTGCAAGGTGCCCATATTATACTGCTGCCCATATTACCCAACTTCACCCTACAGGTTCTCAGGCAACAGCTCCATACTTAGACTTCATATAATATCCTAAAAGTTTGTTTACACCAAGATTCAAGAAAAACCACTTCAATATTAAGACCACTTCAATATTAATGGCCACTTGAGACCATTGTAGAACCTGCCTACAACCAAGTGACGAAAACTATTTCTTCCTTACTTCCTACCATTGTTCTCTGTTGCTATGGCTACCATTGTTTTCTTTTGGCCACAATGCAAACAATGGAGCCTTGCAAGTCACGTGACCCAAGAGGTCAATGACCTCACAAGCTCTTCTGTGGAGGAGGAGAATAAACAAGCATTATGCAAATGAGTAGACATTCTCATTAATTGTGATGCAGTTTTCGTGTATTATCGTCAGATAATGCTGCAAATATGATTATCAAATATTAGCAATAACTGCCTTTGTTAATGATGTTCCTATATATTAATATAATGGAAATCTATGTATGTTTGGATGTAGGGTAAGATGGAAAATGTTATTAAAGTTGGTAAAGCCTGTGGCTATGACAGGATTCCTGCACATATTCTTAAAATAGGTGGTCATGCACTTAGTGTTTCACTGGCTGTTATAGTCAATAGATGTATTGATGATGAATTGTTTCCTGATCATTGTAAACATGCAGAAGTGTCTCCTGTTTTTTAAAAGAATGACTGTTTATGTAATCATAACTACAGGCCCGTGAGTGTTCTTACTGCAATGTCTAAAGTTCTAGAAAGCATTATATGTGACCAACTTATGACTTTCTTCAATGATACTTTGTCTGATGAGCTTTCTGCCTATAGAGGTGTGTACAGTACAAATAATGTTATCACTAAATGTGTGGAGAATTGGAAATATGCCATTGATAATAAGATGACTGTAGGCTGTGTAGCCATGGATCTTTCAAGAGCTTTTGACTCTATACCACATAATCTTATGCTGGCTAAACTAAATGCATATGGTGTGTTAATGAATTCATGTAATTTTATTAGTAGTTATTTGTCATCTAGGAAACAAAGAGTCAAGCTAAATGGCTGTTACAGTGAATGGTCAAATATTCATAGAGGTGTCCCACAAGGTAGTCTTATGGGACCCGTACTATTCAACATCTATGTAAATGATCACATATCATTATTGCAAAATTTTTGTCAGTTATATAATTATGCTGATGATAATACGTTGTCTTTTTGTCATGATGATATTAATGTTGTTCAATTTAATTTAGAACGAGCTTGTGTACTTGCCATTGAATGGTTTAAAAAGAATTACATGAAAGTTAATGCTGAAAAGTTTCAATTTATGATTCTCGGTAGAAAACATGAAAATCTTACACTGACTGTAAATGGAATTATAATGAGTCCAACAAAGAATATTAAACTATTAGGTGTCACCATTGACAATGATTAAAATTTTACTAATCATATTAAGAATATATCTATTCAAGCAGCTAAGCAAATCGATGTATTATCTCGTTTGTCTCGGGTACTTACTTTGCCATGTAAGATCAAAATCCTAGATGCATTTATTTTATCAAACTTAGGTTACTGTGGCATTGTATACCATCATTGTAAAGTAGAAGACGCGCAGAAGTTAGAAAATTTATTTAAACGTGCTCTAAGATTTGTGTACTTAGATTTTTCCTCAACCTATAAAGAACTATTAGATAAAGCAAAAAGATCACCTCTGTATGTGTTTAGACAAAGAATAATGATATTAACTGTTTACAAGATTTTGCAAAACAAATGTCCACCAATGTCAAAAGATTTTTTCGCAGTACAAGATATTTCATACAATTTTAGAAATGTCAAGATGCTAACACAACCAATGTATAAGACTCTAAAACATGGATTTCATTCGCTGCGTTACCAAGGTGCTATGCTATGGAACAAGATTCCTGATACCGTTAAGGCTTTGGATTTTAATGGTTTTAAAAGTTATGTTCTTAAGTGGCAACCTGAGTGTCAATGTGGCACGTGCCTTTTATATACCTTATAGTTTTATTTCATTCATCTTTCATCTGTAAATACTCATTGTTCATATTTGTTATTGTCGGACACAAGTGCTGTGCGCTTCTGTTTTATTGTTGATGCTATTATCCGACTTGAAATAAAATTTTACTTACTTACTTAAATATAAATTAATGTTTACGAAATGAAGAATGAAAAGAAAACAAACCATAAAGAAGAATAGAAAGAAAGAGAAGGAAGAAAGGAAAGAAAGGTATTTAATGTCTTACCAAAAAAAAAAAAATGAAAAGAAGAAACCTTTATCTTCAATTTGATTTTTACACTGCTTTACTTGGTTTGTTTGTACTGTCTTTTTATTTAATTTATTGAAACATTCAATAAGCTCCTCCTCCTCTTCTTCCTCCTCCTATTCTTCCTCCTCCTCTTCTTCCTCCTTTTCCTCTTCTTCCTACTCCTCCTCCTCATCTTCTTCCTCCTCATCTTCTTCCTCCTCTTCCTCCTCCTCTTCCTCCTCCTCCTCCTCCTTCTCCCTAACCACTTCCAACTTGTATTTTAGTGCATATGCAATACATAAGCATATCTGTTGCATGATACAAATTACAATCAATACTCGTGACCTTGAACAGAATAACAACAAAAGGTCATTGACCTGTGGCCTTGAGAAATCCAAGATGGCTGCCCCTAATGGGAGTTTGTGTAGCTTCAATTTGTCTAATGGCAAACTGCACATCGGGCCAAATACTTGCCCATTTATTTTGTGCATATGCAGGATTATGATATTCAGTTTACTTCAAATGATATGCATATTGGCCAATTGCAACAGAAGTTACTGATATTTGGCTAAAATGTCCACCAATGAAAAGAAAAAAAAAAGAATTTTAAAAGTGGTTAAATTCTATGCAGATTTTTTAATGCATTCTAGTTTTGTAAATTTTCGTTAAAATACATAGTTAGCCTTTTATTTACATTAAAGTCTTTCAATAAATTCCATGGCACAATGCACTTGTTACTTGGACTCTAGGAGGTCCTTTGCATAATATGAGTAACCAGGTAACCTCAGTCAAGGACTCAATGGCAATGTATAGAAGTACATCACCATACATGTATTGTACTGGCGCAGTACGTCTGAAATCGAGGCCAACGTCTTACCATGACCCATATTTCATCCGACCTGCTTTCTCTGTCCTATCAGGCCGTTTAACCTACTTTGAGGTGACCCCAGATGAACCGTCTATCCGCTGCCTTCGCACGTGCGCTTTCCCGCCGCCAAAACTGCAAAAAGCAGACGAAAAAACATTCGTTTCATGAACATTCGTTTAAGCCCATGCCTACTAAAGAAATGACTTGAAATAAGCTCAATTTTACACTGAAAGTGAGTGTTTCACAATGTTATTTGTTTTCCTGCCCAAATTATGCGCACCAGGGCGAACTGTTAAAATAGGAGATGGGGGGGGGGGTCATTTAAGGACACGCGCGCAGGAGGCCCCGATGGGATATCACAATCTCGTTCAACTACCAAAATGCTCATGTAAACATACCAGGTCGCAGCTCTAAACTTAATGGCAGGACTATTTCATTGAATCGAGGACATTTTGGTCAAATTAAAGTGGTTTTCCTGGAACATACTTCAGAAAGCAGACGATATGAAGGCATGAAATCAATGCATTCACAGGAGGCGCTGGTATTTTTAGTGTATTTTGATCCGTGCGTATGAAAACGTTCCAATCTCACTGCATGAAGTCGCAATGCGCATCGATGAAGCAATTATAATCATCTAATCAACAAGAGGCTTTGTCATAAATAACAGGTATGTTTCAATTGCGTTTTTTCAGTTAATGATCAATGATTCTGAAATTAGGGATGTCAATTATTATGCTATTATCACATGTGCGCAACATCACATAAATCACTGCATAACATTACCAAACATTCACAATTATATATCCATATTAACCTGTTGATATATTTTAATAGAAACCACAGATAATATGAAATAGTACGCTCTTAAAACCCCTTTTAATTGGCAATTCATCATAATCTCCCATTTCTTGGCAACATCAAAATTGCCACATCTGCAAAAAGAAAAAAAAGTCGATCAATTTATTGGCAAAATGATAGCAAAGACAAAAATATCTGATAAATCATTGTTGCCTGCATTATGTAGTTCACACGAAGATGAGTTGTACTTGTGCTTGATTTAATTGTACTTGTGCTTGTGATTGGTTTGTACTTGTCCTTGATTTCAGTATTTATGGCTCGTTTCAAAGACAGAGGATGGTGGAATTGCTGCTACCAAAATGTGACTTAACATGTCCGATTTCCAAAACAGTAAGTAAAACATTTTACTCTCAATTATTAATTTAAAAAATTGGTTGTATTTTATTAATTAGAGTGACAAATATATATGTCAAGGTCAGTGTTTCAATGCTACTGGGTCTGAAGCTTTTACAGCTTCTGTAACTAGCCCAGAGTCAAACGTAATGATGAGATGATAAGGCTTTGAACCCACACCAGGTTACACACTGAATTACTCCATGGGTGGGGTATTTTACTTGCCTCAGCATAGACAACGAGTATGAAGCACCTAGCTCCAATTTAATGTGTCATCCTATCCTATCCTAGCCTATCTTATCCTGTCCTATCCTATCCTGTCCTGTAATGTCCCATCCTATCCTGCCCTATCTTATCCTGTCCTATCCTATCCTATCCTGTCCTGTCCTATCCTGTCCTATCTTATCCTGTCCTGTCCTGTCCTCTCCTCTCCTCTCCTCTCCTCTCCTCTCCTCTCCTCTCCTCTCCTCTCTCTCTCTCTCTCTCTCTCTCTCTCTCTCTCTCTCTCTCTCTCTCTCTCTCTCTCTCTCTCTCTCTCTCTCTCTCTCTTACTTATTATTGACCTTAAATGTCCCCAGTGACCCTTAAGATCTATGTCTTTGTGGATTTTGCACCTGGTTGCCTTGGTGACCTGATGGGGACAACCTCAGGTGAACCATTCAACTAGTCTATTGATAGACACCTTTCCTGAAAAGAAGATAGATATATAGATAGATAGATAGGTAGATAGATAGAAAGATAGATAGATAGACAGACAGATAGATGGATAGATCATGTAGGCATGTTTTGATTAGAAATTAAGAGATTTTAGGATATTAAACAAAGAATGTCCTTGAACTGTTTACATGTAATTTGACTTGTTTACAATTTCTATGTAGGCCTTTACGGTGTTCTATAAGTTCAATATCGATTTCAGAATAGTCCCTGAAGTTAAATTTACTTATTGCGAGTTTCGAAGATTTCCAAATATAAATATTACTACATTTAGCCGAAATGTTAACACAGTATTTTCATATTTACATCAGATAGATAAATAGATAGGTAGATAGGTAGACAGATAGATAGATAGATAGCTGGATAGATAGGTAAATAATATTATGATTTTTACATGACGTTAAGAGTATTTATTTTTCACTAGTCATATTGTATATTGTAGATATAGATAGATAGATAGGTAGATGGATGGATAGATAGATAGATAGATAGATAGATAGCTGGATAGATAGATAGATATACATAGACAGCTAGATAGATAGATAGCTAGATAGATAGATATAGACAGCTAGATAGATAGATAGATGGATAGATGGATAGATAGATAGTTAGATAGATAGATAGTTAGATAGATAGATGGATAGATAGGTAAATGATATTATGATTTTTACATGACGTTAAGAGTATTTATTTTTCACCAGTCATATTGTATATTGTAGATATAGATAGATAGATAGGTAGATGGATGGATAGATAGATAGATAGATAGATAGATAGCTGGATAGATAGATAGATATACATAGACAGCTAGATAGATAGATAGCTAGATAGATAGATATAGACAGCTAGATAGATAGATAGATGGATAGATGGATAGATGGATAGTTAGATAGATAGATAGTTAGATAGATAGATGGATAGATAGGTAAATGATATTATGATTTTTACATGACGTTAAGAGTCTTTATTTTTCACCAGTCATATTGTATATTGTAGATATAGATAGATAGGTAGATGGATGGATAGATAGATAGATAGATAGATAGATAGATAGATAGATAGATAGATAGTTAGATAGATAGATAGTTAGATAGATAGATGGATAGATAGGTAAATGATATTATGATTTTTACATGACGTTAAGAGTATTTATTTTTCACCAGTCATATTGTATATTGTAGATATAGATAGATAGATAGGTAGATGGATGGATAGATAGATAGATAGATAGATAGATAGCTGGATAGATAGATAGATATACATAGACAGCTAGATAGATAGATAGCTAGATAGATAGATATAGACAGCTAGATAGATAGATAGATGGATAGATGGATAGATGGATAGTTAGATAGATAGATAGTTAGATAGATAGATGGATAGATAGGTAAATGATATTATGATTTTTACATGACGTTAAGAGTCTTTATTTTTCACCAGTCATATTGTATATTGTAGATATAGATAGATAGGTAGATGGATGGATAGATAGACAGATGGATAGATAGATAGATAGATAGATAGATAGCTGGATAGATAGATAGATATACATAGACAGCTAGATAGATAGATAGCCAGATAGGTAGATATAGACAGCTAGATAGATAGATAGATAGATAGATAGCTGGATAGATAGATAGATGGATAGTTGGATAGATAGATGGATAGATAGATAGATATACATAGACAGCTAGATAGATAGATAGCTAGATAGATGGATAGATAGATAGATAGATAGTTAGATAGATAGATAGTTAGATAGATAGATGGATAGATAGGTAAATGATATTATGATTTTTACATGACGTTAAGAGTCTTTATTTTTCACCAGTCATATTGTATATTGTAGATATAGATAGATAGGTAGATGGATGGATAGATAGATAGATAGATAGATAGATAGATAGATAGATAGATAGATAGATAGATAGATAGGTAGATAGATAGATAGCTGGATAGATAGATAGATATACATAGACAGCTAGATAGATAGATAGCTAGATAGATAGATATAGACAGCTAGATAGATAGATAGATAGATAGCTGGATAGATAGATATATAGATAGATAGCTGGATAGATAGATAGATGGATAGTTGGATAGATAGATGGATAGATAGGTAAATAATATTATGATTTTTACATGACGTTAAGAGTCTTTATGTTTCACCAGTCATATTGTATATTGTAGATATAGATAGATAGGTAGATAGGTAGATAGGTAGATGGATGGATAGATAGATAGATCGATAGATAGATAGCTGGATAGATAGATAGATATACATAGACAGCTAGATAGATAGATAGATAGATAGATAGATAGATAGCTGGATAGATAGATGGATAGATAGATAGTTAGATAGATAGATGGATAGATAGGTAAATGATATTATGATTTTTACATGGCGTTAAGAGTCTTTATTTTTCACCAGTCATATTGTATATTGTCAAGTTTTATTTTAAGAAATAATTAGGTAAAACCACCTCACTATTAAGGCCACCTCACCACTAAGACCATTTTTTTTGGACCCTTGTGTATACATTTACCATTGTAATTTGTATTTACCTCTATGAGAGCACCTCGCCAATAAATTTTGCACTATAAACAACAGCAATATACTGCACAATTTCCCTAAGTAGCTCTAATTATGTAAACAACTATTGATTTGGCTAACATAATGATCAAGACATGCAACTGTTGAACGGAGAACTTGTATTATCATATTATGAGAGAAGGCCATGTGTATTCGGGGCAACCTTGATCCAGGCCCATTGGATCTCACCTTAAATGACCTCAACCTTAAGTCAAGGTGAACTGCGGTGATTGACCTCAAGCTGAGGACACACAGCATTCCCCATTGAATATCTTGTAGCATTCATATGCAGTACAATCAATGTACTGGAAGTCCGCGAAACCTTCGCTATTGAGAGCACCCCACTATTAAGAACACCTCACTATAAAGACTCTTTTATCAATACAGGTGGTCTTAGTAATGAGGTGGTTCTAGATATTTGAAGAAAATATTTAAATGTTTATTCTTTTATTATTATTATTAGAACAGTTTTATATGCTCTAAATGTCTTAGTCTTAAGTCTTTCCTGTATCCAAATTAATACACATAATAGCAATAACTGCACATGTCCTTGACACATATAAATTATGAAATTCATAATCCATAATCCTGTTTATTATTGTGATCACTGTCCATTACTGTTAACTTATTTAACTACAGATGTGTTTCTTTCTATCTATCTATAATCTATCTATCTGTCTTATCTATCTGTCTGTCTGTCTATCTCTCTATCTATATGTCTATCAATTAATCTAATTATCTATCTAATTATCTGTCTATCTATCTATCTATCTATCTATCTATCTGTCTATCTATATCTATCTATCTTTCTTTCTTCTTTTCTTTCTTCTTTTCTTCCTTCCCTTTCCTTCCCTTTCTTTCTTTTTTTATTCCATTCCTTTTTTTTCCTTCCCTTTCTTTCTTTTTCCTTGCTTGCTTCCTTTCTTTCTTTCTGTGTTTCTTTCTCTCTTTCAGACGGGTGAGACGCAATTTTAACAAAAAATAATTATTCCAAAGTTTAAAGAGCAAATATTTTGAAGTAAGACCATTGTCACTTTTGTATATAGTTTCCCCTTTTTTCATGAATCGCTTTCTTGTTGCGGGATCCAATTTTAGCGCGGATCGACACAGAATCTGGGTCACGGCCACAGCGGCCTTGTGTATTTCTGCGCAGGGACCTACTTTCCCGCGCGACCTTTTACTCCAACACAATAAATGGATCAATGCGTTAGTGCAAATAGGTACAGTACTGCCATTGAAATTGGGTCAGGTTTTTTTTTTTTTTTGAAAGAAAGAAATAAAGAAAGAAAAGGAAGAAATACGAAGAATGAAGGAAAGCAAAAAGATTGAAAGAAACAATAAGAAAAACACCAAAACTAGAAAAATATAAGGTAGAAACATGCACAAAAAAAAACACACAAGAAAAAGAGGGGAAGAAGGAATGGAAATAGGAAATAGGAAAAAGAAAAAAAAAGATGGATGTTGAGATTGACTAAACTTAGATAGACAGTCATGCACTTACATTTAGTTTTGAATAACTAAATTACTTCTATAACAGTTTGAATTGTCATAAAAATTTCAAAAATCTGAGCGCATCTCAATGATTTTATTTTACAACTGTAGGCCTACATGGCCAATTGTGCCATGTGCGTTTTCCATGCGTTTGGATAAACGCATGGAAAACGCATGGTTTTTGCTTCATTATAATTAGCTAAAAACCATGCGCTTTCCATGCGTTTATCATTCTAATGGAAAACGCACGTGGCACATTTGGCCATGTACTTTCATAGTAAATATGATTGTATATTTGAAATTATGATGAATAGGACTAATATATGGAAAGTGCAACCCTCTAAGAGTCTAAGGCAAGTTCTTGCTGCTAATGAGGGATGATTGATTTTGTGAGAGAGAGAGGAGTCCACCCATGTTACACATTTACCCCATGGGTGGGATCTTTTACTTGCCTCGGCATAGACACTGAGTACAAGAGACTGCCAATATCCGAACGACCCAGCTGGGATGTTGCTCTTGAAGGGGGATTACCTGGCCTGGGATTGAACCTGGGTCCTTTAGAGGAGCAGGCGAGACTGCCACGAGAGTCTTACCACTAGACCACCCAGCTGCACTAATAAGTTGATAAACATAGTTATGTTCAGAGGCAGATCCAGAAAATATTTCACGGGGGGTTGACAAATTAACATGTATTGCGGGGACAGCTGAATTTTTAATTTAGATTAAAATGTACTAGGCCAAGAGAGTGGGGGGGGGGGGATTGCAACCTCCAAACCCCCTCCTAAATCCGCCACTGAAAATTTTGCTAAATTTTCAGAGAATATAATGAATAACTGAAACTTATAGGTCTACAAGCAATACTAGAAAATCTAATATAATGCCATCTTTAATAAATTAGTTCAATTACTGTTCGAAAATATTTGCGCATCAAAATTTCAAGCGCGTCAAAATGATTTCCGCTACAACTTACAAGGATACTTTCTTAGTACCTCACAAATAAATATTAACTATTAAACACGCAAATAAACATGGTTATTTTATTTTTATTTTCAGAGAAGATAGTGAATAACAACAATCATGTTCTGTGCAGAGTTTGTGGTGACAAGGCCAGTGGCTTCCATTATGGGGTCTTTGCTTGTGAAGGCTGCAAGGTAACATATTGAAAATTGTACACGATGACTTAAAAAAACTTATTATTAAAAAATAAATAAACATGAATCGATTTTATGGAAAGCAATCTTTAAATGTAATGTGAATATTATATAGGTTACAGAGCACTTCCAACATTTTTTTTTTTTTTAAAGCAACTTCCTAGAAAACTTCTGGTATTCAGGGAACCTTTAAAACCATCTTAACATTAAGTCATATTTATGATTTTTAAATATTAATATCTAACTTCAACATCAGTCTGTATGTTCTCACAATTGGATGATTTATGATTTTGTGGTTTTATTGTGATTTTTATTACATTTTAAAAATGTTTTTTAGTCTAGAACTGCCTAGGTTTAAAAGAAGTGGTATTTTACGTGATGTCTCTTGACAGGCTGATTGAGGCAAATGTAATGATGAGATAATAATCTGATATTTTTAAATTTTTTACAAAAACATCATTATTATTTTACAGGGATTTTTTCGTCGTTCCGTGAAGCACAGCATCCAGTACAAACCATGTGGGAACCAGGGCGGATGCGTCATCATGCGGATATCCCGCAACAAGTGTCAGTACTGTCGTCTCCAGAAGTGCTTGATGGTCGGCATGTCCCACGACTGTAAGTCTGTCTGGCCGTTTTGTATTGGAATCTAAATCTATAGGTATCTCTAGAATAACATCAGCGGGTAGTCTAGTGGTGAACCTGCTCGTCTTAAGGACTCATATTCAATCCCTGGCTCAGGCACCCTTCATGAGCAACATCCCAGCTGGATGTAGTTCATATGATGTATTTGGCGGGCCCTTGTACTCGGTGTCTATGCTGAGGCAAGTAAAAGACCCCAACTAATGGGTAAATGTTTAACATGGATGGACTCCTCTCTCTCACCTCATCAATCCACCCACGATAGCGGCAAGAACTTGCTTTAGAGGGCTGTATTTTCCATATCCATCATATCCATCATATCCATCATATCCATCATATCTATCTATCTATCTATCTATCTGACTCTTAATTTGCAACTGTGGTGGAAATATATTATTCAACTAGCCATTGATTTTATTTGTATGCCCTTCATGATTGTAATTTTCAGCCGTTCGACTGGGAAGATGTCCAAAGAAAGAGAAACCGCATTCTTCGATAATGGTGTCTTTCCCGAGCGATGAGTCAGGTCTCCTCGATTTAGAAAAACAGTCCTTCTTAGAACAAATGGTGCTGAACATTCACGATGCCTTCCAAAAAGCCAACATTGAATTCAATAAGAATTTACCGTCAGAAAACTGCGAGGTATGTCAGCATATTGTTCTTTAAGCGTATGATGAGGTTGGTCACCCTTGCCGAATGATGAAAACCCAATTGATAACAGCTTGCCTGATATAGATTTTGGATTTAGTCTATGCCATAACCAAACTTTAAATATCAAGTATTTTACAATGACACTAAAAGAATTGCAGATATTTCTAAAGAATTATCCTGTTTGAAGTTTTCTTTGCAAGTTATCATCTTCTGAGTAATGTGTCAACATCAAAATGTTAAACAATCTTAGAGTCTCCTTCCACTGGTGATTTTGCTTTTCACTTGGTAGAATTAATTAGCCAAAGAAAGACTGAAGTCCATTTCAGCTTGACATCAAACTGAAAGTAGTTGTTAATATGAAAAATGTTGGCCGTCTTTAGCGAGTGTTCTTACTTACACTGGATACTGCCACAAGCCTGTCTCAGCAATGTCATGACTGTTTATGTTTCGCAAACTGAGTTTCTCCACTTCACCACCAGTTCATCTTTCTATGTACAATTTTTAATGTAATCTATACTTAGGTCATATGTTGTTGTAATGTTTTAGGGGGTGCCTCCTATCCAGCGGTAGCCTGGCTGCCTTGTGGAGGCCCTCCTCGCTTGTTTTACAAGTGGAAAAATGAACCTGAATCTGAATCTGGAAGCAGGGAATTGAGTAATTTGCTTCTTCTTTGTAGACAACAGAAATTAAGGAAGCAAAGGAACTGCATGAAATCTACTTTAACCATCTTTCTTGGTACGTTAAACATATCACAACATTCGCCAGAGGGATTCCTCAGTTCACTACGCTCTCCGTCGAAGACCAACATGTGCTGATTAAGTGTGCCGTTCTCGAAGTGTCTGTCATTCAACAAGTGCCATACTTAGAGGTAAGGGAACTTAGATCAGTAAGGTGGACTACCTGTAACCCAATACCTACCTGAAAATTATAGTCTAGAAAGTCCTAGGCTGTTTCATGGCTAGGGTGTCAACACCATGGGTTAAGACTAGGGCTGTACATCGGTTCTCAATATACCATTTGCACCGGTACAAGGATAATGATACGGGTATTGATAACCGTTATGTAATAATAACGATGCAATTAAACGATATGCAGAAGAGCTTTTTTGGCAAACAACATACATATGCTGCCCAGATGTTTTGAGTGTTTTCAAAGTAAAACATCCTCTGACTCTAATTACATGATGATTTAGCACAAGGGTGTGAAGTTATAATTACCATTTGATCACTAAATTCAGCAGTCTCTTTCCATTTTGCAAGGTGTTATAATAAACTTTTATTTGTTCTGAAAGACAGCTTAACGATACGTATAATGATAGGTATCGTATCGCTTTTACTGTTTTGTGATACGTATCGTATTGTTTTGAAGATAAGGTTGTACAGTCCCAGTGAAGACCTCAAACCCCAATACTGCACAATGCACAATGTCAAGCTATACCTAGAGCTCCCTTCCCCCAGCTTTCCCTACACCTCGCTCTCTCCATATCTAGTCCAGACTTGAATGACCTTGTAGGTTAATATTTCGTTAAATATAATTCCCACAAGCTGTGACGCCTCACTTTCTGATTATCAAAGATATTGATGAGGTCTAATGGTTGTTGAGCAATTAAGCTATGGATCCTAATCTTGGTCCACAAAAACCTCATCCAAAATTCTGGCCCATCAAGTGCCTTTTACTTGAAGAAGTCCCGTTTTCTTCAAAGCATATCAACGTTACCTGTAACCTTTGCTAGACCTTTTTCATCCATTCCTTTGTAATCGCTTACCTTTTGTTATCTAATCTTTTTTTAGGTCGATGATGATCTTTGGCTGCACAGGAAGTTAGGTGTGTCTGTGCGCAGGTGTGTCTGGCAGGATGCGGGTCCACTAGGGGGCGTCATCAACACGTCACATGACTTCTCTTCCAAACTGGGGCGCCTCAATCTTTCAGAAGTGGAGCTGTCCCTCTTTGCAGCCTTAGTTCTTTTCTGTTCTGGTAAACAATTCTTTATCAAAATGCATTAGTGGTCCAAAGTTTCAAATTGTGGCTTTTACGGTGTACTCCGGTCTCACCACTATATATAATTGCCCGATAATTACTGCTTTTCTGTCAAGAAGACTATATCCTGGTTTGTATAGCCAAGCACCATTGGAGTCAAATTCTGCAATACATCTCGGTCCTCTTGCGGCTGTTTTAACCCACATGACAGGGTGATTCCTATGTCTTATTTAACATCTTAATTCACTTGTTCTGCCCAGTATGTCCTTAAAAATCGCACACTATGATAAGTTTACCTGAATTTTAGGTCGCGATGGGTCATGGTTTAGACTATTTCCAAAATTTTTCATTTTTTATTTGACCTCAATTTAGACAGTAATGATCGTCGACCATCATCACCAATAAAAATAATTACTTTAACGGCCTCGGCCAATCAGATTTCTAGAATCTTCGAAAAGGATACGCAAAAGTCGGACAACCGTTACAAGACCAGAAACGGAACCAACCTAAGTTCATAGTGTCGCATATAGATTGTGACATTTACATTATCGTATACCTAAAAATACAGAACTTTTTTGGCTGTCTCCAGCAGAATTACTTAGTTACATTAACTTTTCAGATCGGGAGAATCTGCGCTGTGTCAAAATCGTCGAGATAATGGAGCTGGACATCGCATTGGCTTTGAAGTCCCAACTGTTGGTCAGTCATGCAGAACCACTTGTTTTCGCTCGGGTGTTGCAATTGATTGCAGATTTACGAGTGATGACAACCAATCATCTGGAAGACATTTTAAACTCACCTGTCAAGTTGCAAAACGAAGATGACAATGATGATGTTTATGGTATGGAGAGCAATATCGATTCAAACTCAAACAGTAGTGATGTCGTAAATAGAGCGAATGATGCCACCATAAGGAACCAAACTGAAGTTTGCGGTACCAATGATGTCACTAATACGAAAGTTACTGCGACGCTGGATCAGGAAAATAACTTGTTGATGACGCCACCAAAGGTCGCCAGTTCAAACGAAACCTCAGCAAGACCAATAATACATCAGTTGCTGCAAAGTGAGACGAGTTCGTATAACCCTTCTTATCATACAGGAGATTCTTATAAGACGCTAACGGTTTTGAAACCGGCGATGGCTTTTTCACCAGACAGGTTAGATTTTCCGCAGTTGTATAAACAGATGCAGCATGGATTTAATGACCATTCAGAAGTGGTAAAAGTCAGGAAGGCTAGCACCGCTAGCAGCAGTGATGAGATGTGTGAACCCAATCCAAACCACATTGATTTTCACAGAAGTTCTTTTGAAAGCGATGCGTCTAAATCGAGCGGTGATTATCAAACCCACATTCTCAAAGATACGTTGGAAAGTCCAACTGATGTCACAATGGAGGATCCACCCATTTTGGAAAGACAAGATAGCTGCAAGACAAATCTACTTTACACAGTCCTAACACGAAAATCCGAATTAGAACCGCCAATATTACATCGATCTCCTTCGCCTGTTGACCTGTCTCAGTCTGCTGGCCTAGTTCTCGTTCCGCAGAATTTTACGTCACCAAACAATGTTTTAAATATGTCACACAGTGACGTCATGCTGTCAACTAGCCCCCCAGAATCAGGAAGACCTGTTTTGCTACCGCTGTTGCAGCGATACAAAAACAAAAATGGAGAATTCCTTTGTTGACCTACTTTCTAAGTGCTATTCATGGCAATGGAATTGAGAATTCCTTTGTTGACCTGATTTCCAAGTGCTATCTACAGCAATGGAATGGAGACTTTTATGGCAGTGGAATGAATTCCATTGTTGATTTACTTTATTCAAAATGCTACTTATATCAGTGGAAATGGAAAATTCCTTAGTGACCCATTTTCCAAATGTTCATGATAGCAGTGGATAAATTTTTTGTTGATCAGATGCCATTTACAATAACATAATGAATTTACTTTTACCTCCTTGCAAGTGTTATCATTAGCACGGGAACTTCTTCCGTTAATTTACTTTCAAGCAATGTTACTGGCAATAGAATGGATATTTCTTCCTTGTCAACCTATGTTTTCTAGATGCCTTGAAAGCTAAAATGAGAAATTACTAATGTTGATCTATTTTTCAAGTGCTATATATTTATGCTTATTACTCTATTTGCATATAATTAGCATATGATTTGCATACATTTACATGCTGTTTTTCATTTGTAATGATTCACGAGCAACATGGAAATCTATGAAGAGTTCTGAAGGGCCTGGTGCAAATCTGGGTCACTACAAACTGTATGAACTCCTGACCTGTCCTCCAGATGTGATAAAAATTTTCTGTCACTACTTTATGCTAAATACTAGTGTAGTTTATCCATAATTATGGTTGTATCTTACAGTGTAAATTAACATGTATGTCTAATATTCATGTGATTATTACCCCAGTTGGTTGATATCTTAAGGAGGGTATTTGCTGGGTTTATTATTTTACAAGTGTGCAGTGTATACGCAAAATATGATTGAAGTAAGTTGGTTATAAATGATAACGAATTCTCGTCTACCATTCACAAATTAATATCAGCGGTTGTCTTTGGCTATGGATTCGCTTTATATATCACTGCAGAAATTTGTAGTTAGCAAGTTTAAAAAAGATATAATATAATTATCTGAGAAGTTACATCAACTTGAAAAATTGAAAGCATCTGAATGATTTTTATTGTAAGTGACTGTATGATTGTATGATAACTTACTTGTGGCAGATTTACGCGTAATTGATTTTGGTTAATTAAAGATAACATGTCATGTCGGTTTGTATTAGCTGATATTGGCCCTCATTGGTTAGATATCGACTCGATCTAGAATGCTATTTAGTTTGCCTGGATAAAATTTAATGACACTGGGTCAACATCGGCAAAAATCGGCTCATAATCGGCTGGAAATCGGCTAGATGTTGATACCAAGATACAAGATACAAAACCTTTATTTACCCTCAGTGATTATAAATGAGAACAGTAGCTTACAACTATTGGCACCGAGCATGCTATTTAGGTTGCCTTGATAATATGTCACATCAGCTCATAATCAACTAGATATCAGATCATAATCGGCTGGTATCGGCTCATAATCGGCCCAACATTAGACCGACTTGGCATGCTTTCTGGATGTATGAATTAACGGTTATACGAAACAGTGGTTTTATTTCATATATCATGTATATGTTTATCTGTTTTCATTATATTGTCATTTATATTCTTAGGTTGAGCGTTAGTACTTTATTTTATGATGTTTCAAAATGAAAAAAAATTTTATTCATCTCATTTCGCTTAGGTTTATATTATACATTCGGTTGGATTTTTGCGTAATTTGCAATTCTGTTGCAGTCACAAAAAAATGTTATTCAAATGTCTATTGTCTGTCTAGGGAGTAAGACACGACCGAGAATTCAAATTGTGCCATATAAAAAATGTACATATATGAAAGTTTTATTAATAGAATTTGTCGATTTTCTGCTGCCCAAATGCCTTAAAACAAAGCTTTAACCTAACCTCAAAATTTTAGACCAAATAAAAAATAAATGTTGCATCCAATTTTTTGGAACGACAGTGAAATGCTATTATTAAAGAATGAATAATTGTTTCTCATTGGATGTTATCAAGTTTTTAAGCCCTTAAATCCTGCATACTTGATTCTTTGGGACAATAATTTTATCACATGATATTTTGGCACTTCAAATATTATTACTACATTTATGTCATGATGCCCACTAATGACATGTATTTATTAGAAATATATATCATTGAATAGGTATGCTAAAATGAAACAGATTTACTAGATTGATTACATATTGCATAGACTGCTGAATATTAAAATTAGGGTTTCCACTTTAAGCAGTCATTTAGTCAAAAATATATTAATATTTAAAAAGAAAACATATGATGCCTTGCTGCAGAAACCCTCAGCATGCACTTGAGCTTGATCGAAATGCAGGGTAAAAACAAGTTGTCACTCAGGAAAATTTATGTGTAGATGTTTATACATGTGTAGTTTGTAGTGAATGTATGTATTACATGTATGAAATATATAGAAAACTTACTATCAACAATGTCTTATGAAAAAATATGTTGCTTTTAAGTAATAATTGTTTATTACAACTACAATTGTTAAAATTTCTCAGGAATGCCTTTTAACTCATGTATATATATTGTCAATTATTGTGACTTGCGAGAAACATATTAGATTATTGTATAATAGTTTTTATGACCTTTATTGGTACTTTATCTCAGGGAATGCCTTTAAAATCATTCAGGTAAATGTCTTAATGCGTAACAACAAGCGGGTTTAACAAACGTGTGTACAATGGTTTAACAGACATGTACACAGTGGTTTTACAAATGTATTTACAATGTTTAAACACATGTGATTACAGTGGTTTTATAAACATCTTTGCTAGGATGAAATTAACATCTTCAAAAAAATTAAATCAAACACTGGCTCAGCTTAACACATCTGACAAATAATTATGTTGAGTTTTAAGTTACAAATTTGCTCTTTTACTCTGCATTAACGAAATCTATACCATAGATAAAATAAACAAATCTGCACCTCTGCGCGGGGTTAAGAAGTTTGATGTTTATAATGATTTCACAAAGATGTTCAAAGTGGTTTAAATAAACATCTTGGCAGTAGTTTATTGTTCACAATGGTTTAATAAACGTGTTTAGATTTGTTTAGCAGATATCTTTACAATCGGTTCCCAAATATTGTTACTTTTGTTGGCCTATTAGCTATGATTTTTGTTGTGTAAAATTGCGAAAAGTGTCTCACAAAAACAGCGGCTTTTGCTGTACGACATTTAAAATGTTGTTAACTATATGACCTGCTGGCATAATACAAAAATATGTAATGGGGAGAAAAAGTAACAGAGCCTACAGGGTGCACAATGTCCGTAGTTAATGAAAATACAAAATACATGACGTCACAGAATGGATGACGTCATCAAAATACTTATCTGCTACGGTGTCAGTGACCTCTTGTTGTACTTTTTTCTCCATTGTGTGTACTTTGTGTGGCTGAGTCCTTTGATAATCTAACTTGTACAGGCTATGAAATATATGGGGCAAGATGCAGCATCCCCTCAGCACACTAGCAATACATGGTTTGGTCATACAACAATGTTGATACCTCCAAATAATGGCAAATATTTTATCACCAACCTATGCTACATTGTATAGTTTATTGCATTCATGATTGCCTAAACATCAAAGTTGACTATGCATGTTTTATTATGGGCAGCAACCACCAACATGTCCTTTTGAATAGTAGACAATTGTTTATATTTATTCTCAAAAGATGGAGAATATTTAGGGTTGTAATATAATGATAATCATAGTTATTAGATGCATTTTTTACATTTAAGTTTGATGAACCATTTAAGTGCTTCTTAAAGCCAATTCGCTGATATGACGCACAATCATGTATTTTAAACATATATGTCTTTTGCAGCAGAAACCCTCAGCTTAGCTTAATGTTCTACCCATCGTGAAATTATTTAGAAAATGATTGAGTTTATTTGTCATAGTGGTGATGTAAATAATGTCTTAGTAGTTGTATTTTGCTGTAGACCTGGAATATTTTTTGCAAGATTTCCTTATGAGCAAGTTTGTTATGAATATGTCTGACTGGATTTTGATTACCTATTTTGCATTGTAATCAATTTTGTTTTATCCAAGTTATGTTAATACATTCACACCAAAATATATTCAGACACTTTCAAAGTTTTATACACATTCGAACTGTAGTTAAAGTGATTTAGCTTACGATGGCATTGGATTCTGTGGTATTATTCTCATGTATATGTCCATAGCTGTCTGTGGATGCTATTTCAATGCATTTGCCAATGTAGTTTACAGTTATGGAAGGTTATTTATTACTCAAAAGTGTCTGAATAATTTTTGGTGTGACTGTAGGTAATCGATCATATCACATTTGATTGGTAAATATGTATTGAAATGTGCAAATTGGTTTAACTGTTACATAATTGTGAGTTTGGGGATATTGTTAATTTCACAGGGAATAGAAATATTTTGTATTAATGTCCTAAATGTTCTTTTGTTAGTATCATTTTGTCCTGTTCTGTTTTTATATATAAATATTACAGTCAGGCCCAGAAGAATTGAGACGCTTTCCAATTTTGATGAAAGTTCAAACTTTAATTGAAGTAACTTAAAGACACAGCATCATATTGTCACATAGACTCAATATCAGTGGCTGTCTATGGCTCTACATTGATCATTCTAATTAACAAGTTAAGGGAAGTTAGATATTTGTAAATAGAAATGTCCAAATAGTTTTTGGTGCGATTGAATATTTGTATTTGTCGATCGAATGATATGCTACTATATTGCATGGTGGTCGGTATAGATATTATGTATGCCTTATTTTTGTGTATTCTCTGATGTTAGAATGACTCATTTGTGCTAACGATATGTATGATGATTGTAAAAATATTATTTTTGCCATTTACATGTAGATGATTTATATGTTGTCATTCCTCATAGGGTATACCGATTGTACTTTCGTTTGGTTAAATGTCAGGGGCATCGATTCAGGGGGGATGTGGGGGATATATTCCCCCCCACTTTCTGAGAAGGGGGGGGGATGATCAATGCAATCATCCCCCCCCCCCCTGGAATTCACAAATGAAAATTACACTTTTTCACACACTTTTGTTTTGGAACATTTGTGCTTTGTTGAACAGCTTTACACTCCATATCACATATCAGTACAAGTTTATAAGTTTGGCATAAATGATCCACCATTAATTTACCTCTTGGCCAGTGTCCGCACATTAACTGCTACTACTTGTATGAGCGAGTGAAAGTCACAGTGGGATAGACAAAGTAGGCCTGCATCCCCCCCCCCCCCAACCGTCATGAGAAATTGATGCCTCTGTTAAATGTTATGATTTTAGTGAGTTTATGTTCAACGTGCCATATATGTACATGTTTATACAGTCATGTATCGTCCTGTTGGTTAATTTTATGAAACCCGAAAAATGTAAACTTTTAATATTTTATGTTATTCGTTGATAGTTCTATGGAAACTGAAGTTTTTTGAAGATTTTTGTTCAAAGTGAAGGAAATATTTAGGATATTTTTGCAATTTCTGACAAGGAAATTTGTGAAAAATGAAAATTAAATTTCTTGGTGAAAAAAAGGTGTTGTGTTTCTATTCAATAGAGTCTTTTCACTGAGCAGCCCTGAATTCAGCAGGACACAAGTCTTTCCTCTCCACTTATTACTCATTTTGCTTTTCAGATATAGCAGGTCATAACTAACTGATTCCATAAATATAATTTCTCTGGGAAAGAACAGAAATCAACTAAATGATAAGATTTTAAATATACATTAAAAAAAGAACTAAAAATACTGCTGCTAGGATGCACTTTGCTTTATCCAATCAGAGGCAGGAACTCTTTAATTTGGCAGTATTCTGTCATAGCCACCTGGTGGAAATACAGAGAACACTCTTTGAAAATCCACTATTCTGACGCTTGTTTTTTCATAAAATTATGTCATGGTTTGTTCATCGGGTCACAGTGGATTGCGCCAAACACCTGTGCGAAAAAGCCCTGATTAACAAGTCTGTACACAGCATTTGATATCACTAGATATCAAGGATTTGGTTAATTGATTAACCAAAATCTTAATATCTAGTGATAGCAAATGCTGTGTACAGACTCCCTACAGACTTCTTTAGAAGAATACTGAAACGAGTGTAATGTTCTGCCTCAAATCTTCAAAGGCGGTCAGCGCAAATGGGATGCTACATGGCCAAAGGTGCTACGTGCATTTTCCATGCGTTTGGATAAATGCATGGAAAACGCATAGTTTTTACCTCATTTTAATTAGGCAAAAACCATTCATTTTCCATGCGTTTATCCTTCTCATGGAAAACGCACGTGGCACATTTGGCCATGTACCAGTCTTGACACAAGACCCTAGATCAGGCCTCTATGCAGGAGAGGATCTTGGTAAATTCGGGGAGCAAGAACCTGTTGGGGGTCTGGGGGAGCAAGGAATTTGACATCATAGATAAGTTAAGTCATATATTAAGCAATGTCGTTTCAGACAAATTCTTATCACTACTTGTTCGCCACTAAGTTAAAATTAATATGCGTAGTGATTTACGTACTTTCACTCAGCATGGCATTGCTTTTTCTCTTCATATAAAACTCGTCGCATTATAAAGCTTCCTCGCACTACGTAGCTGATTTATAGAACGAACAAAATTCAAAAACATTTTTTAGCTATCTTCACTACACAGCAATCTATTATGTTTTTGGCACCAAACAGGCGCTGAGACTTTCTCCTTCAAACCTCCTGTCCCTTCTATCCTATGACCTCAAACTATCTGAAAATAGCTGAATCCAGTTGCTACTGTATCATGAGTCTTATGTATATGTTGATTTTGTCTAAAGCTGTTATCCCTATTGTTGCAAGCACCACAGGCATGTCCTGTGTATCAGCATACGCAGAGAAACATGTGCGAACAATATAAACAATGATTAACAATGCATGTAAGATACACTGTTCCAGTTGACAACCATATCAGTAAGACTCTCTTGCGAACAGGTGTGATCGAGGGTCTGATGTTAAGACTGGGATGCTGCCATCTAGTGTGACACAGCATGAAGTTGCTTGGTATTTGCTGAGACAATGACCATGAATGACCACATTAATTTTGTGGTTGGACAGACCAAACTTGATGATACTCCTGCCAAAGTCCACAGAAAGCTGCAGTAACATTTACTGATGCAGAACCAACTGCCTCCAGATGCAGGCTGTAGAAATTGAGAAAAAGCTGCACTCTGATCTCAATCTGCATGGCATTTGTCGACTGAGATGTGTCTGCAAGAGACTTTTGATATGTCAATGGCAGTCAGGCTTGCCCAGATCATGCCAGGGTACGGAGGATATATGCATAGCTCTCAAGTTTCAGAAACTGGCTTGCTGGTCACGTGAGTGAGGCCTGGGGTCCACAGGTGCCTAGGCGCGGGCGGTGGGCCACCAGGACCCTTCGAAGCTTTTGCATCTCGCTTCTAGCTTAGACTAAGGTGGTACATTTTAGAGCTGTATTGTTTAATTTTGCAACCCATAATTGCACAAAGACAGATACTTTATTTTGATGGAAAAGATACAAAAATTATTATACAGAAAGACATTTACATGATGTTAGCTATGAATTGTAATCTATTGTTACAGTAAATATAGGCCCATCAGGAAACCACCTGAGCATTAGATGTTAAGGTGGGCACCTTCAAGAAAAAGAAAAAATGGCATTTTTTTTACTACCTTTAAACACCAACCATAACCATGTAAAACTGGGCAGGTGCCAAATGAGTGTTTTTGGCTAATTTGCTGGTCAGAGGGTTTTGACATTAACATCTTCCCCCTCCTTCATTGTAAATAAGACCATAGTGTTTAAAGGTGCACTGTCTGTCAAATTTGCACATTAAAATGATATAAATCAATACTGCCTTCTTGTCTCATGATATTTTTCACCATTACATGCCCACTTTTGCACAACGATTTAGTCTTAAAGGGGAACTAACCCCTTTTGCACTTTACCTCTCAGATTTTAGCTTGGGTCCATAGAAACACATCCATGCTATTCATAACTTGTATATGTGCACTGGTAATCAAATATCCTGCATTTATTAGCTCCGTGTTGTGAACTACGGAGGCCGCCATTTTTTAAATTCCTGGTGTTTTGCACTGACTGGAAATACGTCACTGTTGCACTATAGATCTCGGTTAATTGCACTTTCAGAGCAGTTCTTACTGAGTGTCAAGTAATTGCCATTGAACTTGAAACAATGCAATTAGAGAGAGAAAGAGAGAATTTATTAGATTTAATAAAACAAACAAAACCAGCAAGGAAGAAAAATAAGCAGATAAATAAAATAAAATAAAAATGTCAAAATACATATGAAAATGAAAGTATGGCAGACAAATTGCAAATTTTAATAAAAAGTTTACAACAGAGATCAGTTCTTAATTGTGATTGTGACATCAAATATATGTTGTGTATGAATGTACTGGGTGGTACTGGGTGGTCTCACAGATTTCAAAGCAGCCAGTAGAATTGACAATATAAAATTATCAGAGAAACAGCTATCAATTATCCTGCTATGTAATACAACAGGTGTGAATTTTTGGATAACTGAGTACTAATTAATACTTTTTAGTAATTTAGAGTGGTTTACATTGTATTAGATTTCAGCATTGTATGATACACGAAATATGTCTTATGTAGCCAAATAAATCTATCTATCATTCGTCCACTGTTTACAAGGGAAGCTTTAAAAAAGTGTGTTGAACAAAGTTTTGTTGAAAATAAGTTTTTTTTGATAGAAATATATCTATTATATTTTATTTAAACTGGTAGGCCTATATTGAATGTTCCTAGCAATGCAACATACAATTGAAATAAGCACATTTCAATCAATGCAATAATTATGCATGAATTGATTCACATGTGTACATAAGTGACGTCACTGTCTTGCAGGCCGTGTGCAATAATGGCGGCCCTCATCATGACAGCGGTTGGTGCAAATTGCACTTTTAATTGGCTTGAAATCATATCAAACCAGACTTCAAGACATTTCCTTTCACTGCAATATATTATTTAACATCTAATTGAACTTTTGAAATTAACATACAAACTTCCATTAGTTCCCCTTTAATTTACAATCAATAATTTTTGATATTAGCTTTGTATGCCATCAAAACTCAATATGTAAATAAACCCAGTGATGACATAACTGAACAATGGTGATGATGTCATTTCCATTGTGTTTCCAATGTTTTGGTCTGGATTTTCTCTCAATGTATAATTTATTTTTAAGTAAACAATGTCTTATAAAATCATTAATTCACAAATTTAGTGTGCCTTGATTGATAAAGGTAATTTTCAACTGTGTTATAGCATCTTAGAAAATTGCAAATTTGACAGAAAGTGCAACTTTAATTTAATTGCAAATCACAGCTTTCCAGGCAAAGATTTCCCACTTACCATACAGGGAGCTGCCTTTACAGTAAATTCATATCTGAAATCCTATATAGATATTACTATTATTTTTTTATAATTGTTTTCTATGGAGATAAAACTATATTGAATCTTGATTCGTGATAGTTATTGCCCCGCGGGATGCTGATTCAGGATTTATCACATGAGAGCGCTCGAATCAGCATCCCAAGGGCAATTACTCACTAATACTATGAGAGTAGACTACTGAAAACTAATTTAAACAGAAACTTAATCTCTCTTAGAATTGATTGTTGTTAGTAATACCATTCGAGACCCTCCTCAGCCAATCTGAAGGCAGTATTCGCTGGTGATAAAATCAGTTATCAGCTCATGCAGGCTGATAATGTTTTCCGCTTCAGTGACCACCAGTGATAACTATTCAAGCACTGAAGGATTTGTGACAACTAAGGCAAACAATAAACAATCTTATTAGTAACAGCTATGTAATTGAAAACAAACCGCAACATTTAACACTATTAAAACTGCTTTATTATTACAACATATAAGAACACCTCAATATAAGACCACTCTCACAATTAAGCCCACCTCACTATTTAGACACCTCACTATTAGGACCACTTCATTATCAAAACCGCATCACTACCATAAGAATACCTCGATATAAGGACATTTCACAATTAAGACCACCTCAATATAAGATCATCTCACAATTAAGACCACTTCACTACTATACAAACACCTCAATAAAAAACCACCTCACTATTTAGACCACCTCACTGTTTGGACCACTCACTATTACGACTACTTCATTATTAACACCACATCACTATCAAGAATACCTTAATACAAGACCACCTCACAATCAAGACCACCTTACTATTTAGACCACTTTACTAGTGAGACACTTCACTATTAAAACCACTTCAGTATCAAAACATAAGGACACCGCAATATAAGACAATGTCACAATAAAGACAACTCATCATTAAGACCAGCTCATGATTAAGCCCACCTCATGATTAAGACCACCTCATTTTTAAAACCACTTCATTATGAAGACCACCTGTTAAAACCACATCACTATTAAGACTGCCTCATGAAGACCACCTCACTATGAAGCAGGAGGCTGACTCAGGCTTATCACACCACATCATTTAGTCATTAAATTTGAAAAAAAACTTGACCGTTGTATTTAAATTACTATTAATTCTGTCATTAAGACCACTCAAATTTGCAACAAATGGGCAGGTTTTACATAACAGCAAGAATTTGATAATTATATTTAGATTTTTATTTCTATAATTTTGAAAAAGAAATTGATCTACATACGTGACCATTCAATAATATTGTGAAAAATAAGATCCATGTGCAGTGGAGTACTATTGCTTCTGATACACTCATTGCAGACAATACATATTTTGTTTAAAATCAACCACCTGATGACAAACAACTAACAATCAATTCTAAGAGGGATTAAGCTTCTGTTTAAATGTGTTTTAAGTTGTCTACTCTCATAGTATTAGTGAGTTATTGCCCTATGTACCGTCTGCAATGAGTGTATCAGAAGCAATAGTACTCCACTGCACATGGATCTTATTTTTCACAATGATATTATTGAATGGTCAGGTAGGTAGATCTATTTTGTTTTTTTTCAAAATCATAGAAATACAAATCTGACTATAATTATCAAATTCTTGCTGTTATGAAAAGTTGAACTGATGTAAAACTTGCCCATTTGCAAATTTGAGTGGTCTTAATGACAGAATTAATAAAAATTTAAATACAATGGTCAAGTTTTTTCCAAATTTAGTGGCTAAATAATGAGGTGCTTTTAATAGTGAGGCGGTCTTCATGAGGTGGTCTTCATAATGAAGTGGTTTTAAAATTGAGCTGGTCTTAATGATGAGTTTTCTTTATTGTGACATTGTCTTATATTGTGGTTTTAATATTGAAGTGTCTCACTAGTAAAGTGTTCTTAATAGTGAGGTGGTCTTGATAGTGAGGTCGTCTTGTATTAAGGTATTGATAGTGATGTGGTTTTAATAATGAAGTGGTGGTAATAGTGAGTGGTCTAAATAGTGAGGTGGTCTTAATTGTGAGGTGGTCTTATATTGAGGTGTTTGTATAGTAGTGAAGTGGTCTAAATTGTGAGATGATCTTATATTGAGGTGGTCTTAATTGTGAATTGGCCTTATATCAAGGTGTTCTTATGGTAGTGATACAGTTTTGATAATGAAGTGGTCTTAATAGTGAGGTGTCTCAAAAATGAGGTGGGCTTAATGGTGAGGTGGTCTTATAGTGATGTTTAATAATAAAGCAGTTTTACTAGTGTTACATGTTGCCGTTTGTTTTCAATTACATAGCTGTTACTTATAAGATTGTTTATTGTTAGCTACAAGTCCCCTGTCCACAGGACAGGGTTACAACGTCCCACATGAAAAAATATGAAATTTCAGCTTGTGTGGGGACTAGCCTTTTATTAAACGTTCGCCACACAAAATACACCTGCTCTAGGTTTAGACATACCTTTTTTTCTATTGTGTCGCGCTCAGATATGGTGATTTCTTTCAATTTTAATCGATCTCTGTAGCATATTTGAATTCACATTTCATTGATAATGCATGACAGGCATTGCTGCATAGTTCCGCCAATACTCACAAGAGGGCTGCGCAAACTTCAACGCCCTTAGTGGCTAATAATATTCACATGGAATAACGCTGCCAAGTCCTTACTTCTCTGAATTTGATATTTACAATACATTGAAATAACATAACCACATGATTCCAATTCAATAACAAGCAAATGGAGCAAATTATTTACAGTAAACAAAGTCTGAACTTCAGAGCCGCCACGGTCACATGACCGTTGGGGGGCGTGGCTATGGCAAATCCCTTGGACTAGCAAAAACGAATTTGAAAATGCTCTTTAAAATTATGTTTCCAGTGGCTTTTTCAGTGAGGGCGACAAAAAAGTAAACAGGGCAATCCTCGTGTGACAAAATTAGGTATGATAACGTTTTTGTTGAAAAAACTGTGGCAAAATTGTCAAATTCCAAGAATTCCTATGCAAGTCGTCCCGACCCTACATCGCATCTAATGCAATGTAGGTCGTTTCTGGCTAGTTTATTGTTTGCCTTACAAATCCTTGAGTTTTTGACATAGTTATTACTCCAGGGTGATCACTGAAGCGGAAAACATTATCAGCCTGCTTGAGCTGATAACTGATTTTGTCACCAGCGAATACTGCCTTCTGATTGGCTGAGGAGGGTCTTGAATGGTAATATGACATTAAAAGCTGGTCAGACAAGCCAAATAAAGGTTACTTGGGTCCTATGCTGAGTGAGGCCTGGGCCTCCTGTGACCCAACGTTTTTGACAGTTTTGATTGTTCACAGTTCAATGTTGTACATTGTAATTTTGGTAAGGTTTGGTTTGGCTTTAAATTACTCCATGTTGCACCATATCTTTATGATGCTTGCAAAGGCTGATTTCTGTGTTTTGTTGTTAAATTTAAGTTATTTAACAATGTCATTGTCTCATTCAAATTATTTTAAAGGGCCTAAAATAACAACCCGACATGTAATAAGTATCTTTTGATGCTCAGTTTAGGCAAAAATTAGGCAAGGGGTTAGAGGAAGTTGTGAATTTGCTCGTTTGCATATATTTGCATATGCATCAGCCATGTTGGGAGATAATTAAACTGCAGATCCGCTTTGCCCCAGTGAGGAGAGGCTATCTTACATAAAGACCTTTTTTTTTAGGTCATCTCTGTTACTAAGATAATATTTCCATATGGATATAATATTCGGTTATATTCACAATCAATATTTACCTTGTAATGTTTCCTCAGAGTCAAAACAAACATGTGTCTTTTTTGAAAAGATAAATTTCCTGGATCTCGCATGCACATAAGGCCTATAACATCTTACATCAATTAGGCCTAATTGAGATAATTATTAAATTCAAATTATATTAACCATCAAAATCAGTGACAAGTGGTGCCCTCTATACAGTGTCGTGCACATTTACGTGAACTTCCCAAAAATACCCAAAAATAATCATCTATAGACTAAGCTAGACTTGTAGGAGTTATGGTTTATTAATATACAGCTTAATAAATCATAATTAAGACTAGTTTAGTGATGTAAACACTAATTATTTCATAAGCTGTTTTGCTTTGTTTAGAACACTAAATTAAATACGAATTAACAATATTATGGGACAGCACTAACTGTATGATTTAGGAGATAAGATAAGTTAACTATTTTCAATGTGCTGTTTTTAGTGTAGTTTTGCTTATTGATATAATAACTTTATTTTTTGTATCTATTTTTTTTTTTAAACAAGCTCCAGTTTTTACTTCTCACATTAACACGAGGTGGCGCTAAATGCTCCAGATTGAGATTCACCAATTGACTATGCTCGACCGGGGCCTGGGCCAAGTGGGGTGTTCTCAATACTTCTCATGACCTGGGCTGCTGCAGTCACACTCTAGCTACAGCTGAGAAGCAGAGATGAACTCCCTGACTTGATGGAGTGTTTGCTTACAATGTCTTGTTTAAATCGAGTGATTTTATCCATCGCTGTTTTGTGTATACTTTGTTTGGCACCAACTGGATCTTCAACTCCAAGTAAGTCTATTTTACTTAAACTTACTTTTATGGACTTGCAGTAAGTTTTGTAACTTGCACATGTAGGGGGAGAGAGATTTAACCCCCTGCGCATACTGTATTTGTTTGGGGTAAGGAAGGGGGCGTTTTCCCAGCCCTATACCCCCCCCCCTCTTTCAAAACCCCAATACTAGAAAACAGGGTTTAAGGGTTAAAGAAAAAGAAAGAGAAAAGAAATCTGGCACCTGGAATAGATTTTCCTAAACTTCCAAAAAAAGGGATTATTTTTTTGAATTTTACAAAATCTCTGAGGTATTCAATCACTGTTCATTCCATTGAATGCAAAATACACTTTATTGGATTTGATACCCAACTAATTTAAGTCTTATTTTTGGACTTTTTTCAAAAAATAATTTGAGAGAAAAATACTCACTGACTTATATTGGAATATATTATGGGGTGAGGCCTAATCTTGTTTGAGAATGTTTTGAAATGTTTTCATTCTACTATGTAGTTTAAAATATTGTAGAATTAGACTGCAAGTATTTAAAGCGACTTAGAACAGTTGTTATTTTTTTTTTGTTTAGAAAGAATAAGAATTTTTGCTGAAAAAACAAATATAAAATAGTCAGAGAATTTGATTTTAAGCTAGTATATAGTGGCTCATTTCTGCTTGTAATATTTATTTGATATTTCTCCTAAATTAAACGCTTTTCATAGACATCAAAATTGTGGGAACTTTCAACATTTCTGATTTGATTGACCAATCAAAAAAACTAGCTGCTTGTAATGGCCACCAATAAAATTGATGTGAGTGTTAAATCCAAACCGAGACCTTTTCAAATTTCTCCAAAAATGATTTGTGACGATCACGCCAAAATTGACATAGATATGAGGATTACCCCCCCCCCCCCTTTTTTTTCTTTTTTTTTTTTATCCAATTTTGGCAAAGTGCGTATATATGTTGTTTCAGTGCATAGGGATTTCGAATTACAGAATCATGTGTACTTTTAAGGACAAAAAGTACCTCTCTATGTAAATCCTTAAGTTAACTTAATAGTGTCGTAGACACGCGGATTAAAAACCTGTTATATTGACCAAGTTTTAAGACTTCAAATTAACACTCAGTTACTCATAATATAAGCTTAAATGGATGATACAGAAACATATATTTCAGAAAAATTTAACATTTTATTATTTATTTTTATTATATTTGTACAATATCTGTTATGTTAACGGATTGCATTAACTATAGAGTAAAATCCAAAATAAATATCAACTTATTTTATTTTTATTTGTTGGTCTTATTTTTACATCATCGTCAAGGAGAAGCACAAATTAGATATAAATGTTACCAAAAAGTCAAAGCCCAACTTTTTAACCCATAAAAACCCTAACTGTACAAATTAACTTCAAGTTTCTTATCTTTGCACTGATAATTTTTTGCCATTTTGTCATCATTATAGCCACTTGTTATGGTGACCAAGAAGCAGCAGAAATTACAATGGAGAATACAGCAAATTACCAAGTTATGTCTTTCCCAGAAATGTTTTTATCAGCTAGAAAAGTTGGGCTTTGACCTGTTGCTAACATTTCTGTTCATTTTGTGCTCCATGTTATTTATGGAATAATATTTCCCAAAAAAAAACCAGGTGAACATTAATTATGGATCCTGGTATAGTAACCTAATATAATATTACAGAGGTACCCCACAGTAAGACCTCATTCTGGAGTCATATTCAAGTGGTCTTAATATCGAGGTGGTCTTAATTAATGAAACTTAATATTTTAGTATTTCAGTTTCTATTTTTTAATTAATTATTTTTGTTTATTTCTTTATTTTTCATGACTTTATGATAAACAAATACATCTGTATTAAAATTGAGTACATTATAATAGAATTTTTTTTTATTCCGATAGCTTATAGTTCCTGGAGTGGGTGTACCCCCAAAACACCCCCCCCCCCCCCTCCCAATTATATAATTACATACATCAATTTTACCACTATCTTACCATTTTGTTATTAGTTTACTAATACAGTACTATCCATCTTAATTAGTATATCTCAGCCAGTCTAGGGTAGATAAACACAGTTACATAACGTTTATCTTAATTAGCTTCCAGACTATGCTATCTTCAATATCTAGTAACAGTCACTAGGTGGCGCTGGTATCAGTGGTATGCTACCCAATTTGCTAGTCTAGTCAGTTTAGATTGATATATATTATCTAATTAATCTTAATCTATATTGTTGTGATTGTTATGGGCAAATATGCCAGATATTTCATGTGTAAAAATTAATAAAATTATATTGGTAATGTTTACCTAATTCATGGATTATAACGTTTATCACTTGTCAAATATGCTTAAGCATATATGCAATAGGCTTTTTGTTGATAGTTTATCAATTGCAATCTTCTATTTGTGTATACATCCTGAATTTATTGGATTGCTTGATTACAAAGTAACTATTCATGAAGATTTTGAAATTTACAAAAAAAATAAAAAATGAAACTTACATAGATTATAGAGTCTTGAAAAATGAAAATTAATTTCCAATATTCAAATTCAATTCGATTTAATTTAATTTATTCTTTATTACCAATAAATGTATTATGTGTATTGATATGCGCATAAAACTACCATTGAAATGTCATTATACTGCATGCTTTCATTTTGATAGGTCCATTGTTTATTTTGATAAATACAAGTTTATAACATATATATAATTTTATTGACAATTTTATGTCAAACATTCAGAATACACTGTAGATTAAAAAATTCCATTAAAAGAAAAGAACAAATAATAATAAAAAATTTAGCCACCAAGTGAAAGTTATTCACATAGATGATTATAGTAAACATCATATCAGCAATTCTATTTACCATATAATATTGTTTTACATACACGTTTATACATGTAAGTAGATGTAGGTAGATATATCATAAGCTCATCAACAAGCATCACATCTCATACAGTAGTAACCTAGGTATAAACATTATACAATACAGGTGTATGTACTAACACACTATGTCTACAGATTCAAGCAGTGTATATACAGTTGTCGTTCTGAAATTTCTATAAGGCCACTTTTTAATGATTTGAAGATTCAGGATTATTGCTAACGATAAAGTTTTGTGGTGAAGCTTTCACTGATTGACAAGATTTGGTGTAAAGCTCACTGGTTTTAATGGCGAGGTGGCCTTACAGTGGATTGCAATGAAGTGTAGCCAGCCACTTGAAATGACAAAGTCTCCTGGTGATGTCACAATTTACCATGCTAGAGTGGCTCCCAATCAAGCCCACAAATAAGAATGGACTTAATTTCTGTGGTGTCAATTTCGGCTAGTCAGTTGTGTTTTGATTGGTAAACGCTTTGATGAGCATGATCACCTAATGTGCAACATAATTCAAAACACTGCAAATAAATGCATGTCGCTGTGTTTTAAAATCTTATCATCCTTCATGACTGATCGTAAAATTTATATTGTGTAACTTTGCTGAATGAAATGATAGTTGACTATCAATCCACCAGCTCATTTAAAGCAGCAGATTAAGATAGGAAAACCTATTAGGGAGGCACTCGTGTGAGCAAAACTGGGATTTGACTGCCACACTTGGAATTGCAATCAGCTGTAATAGAAATGTAGAATGCAATAGAATACTTGCATCCAAAATGGGTGATTTTACCCATGGACTCACTGCACATGTATAGTGACACCATGATTCAGGCCTGAGCTTAACAGGTGAACGATCGTTTCGTTCTCCTGGAGGTTACCTTAACCTGAAATGCCGCGAACACAATTTTGTTCGCCTTGTCCTAGTTCTTTTTTGCAGTTACCAAGGCACATTTTCAGGAGAACGATGTGTGGGTTACCATCTTTTTGCTTATACTCAGGCCTGCAATTTTCCACTGTTCAAGCATTATTATCAGTGATATTTATGATGAGGGTTAATTGATGAGGTTAGAAAGAGGAGGAGTCCATGTTATACATTAACCCCATGGGTGGGGTCTTTCACTTGCCTCACCATAGACACCGAGTACAAAGCACCACCAAAATCTTTTCAATGTCGGCACGACGTCGGCGATGTTGATTCGATGTTGTACCGACAGTGGCCCATATAGAAACGATCCTGAGTCGATTTGGAATACTATTAGGTGCAATGTCAATAAGCTGGAGATGTATAGTGTCTAAGCAATGTAGCTAGATTGGAACACAGGACCTTCAGAGGAGAAACACATTACCAACTAGACCACTCCGCTGATTTTTCTCCATAAACAGTCACAGAATTAATATATATATAATCTTTATTCATACACCATTGGTACAAAGTTTGAGTCATATAATCATATTACATTTAAAAATTTACAATCGAATAAATAAATTGAATCATTGTGAGCAAAGAGTATTTAAAAGTTCAATAGTCTCATTTCTAGTAAGAATTGAATCAAACAGTCCATCCCTCAATTTGCCAATTCTGATATAGTATGGGAAGTCCTGCAATCATCCTTCATGATTTGTCAGAAATACACACTCTGATCACTGAAAGATTCAGGGACTAGTTGAGTTTCCTTGCTTGCAAATCTCAGACTTTTTGCAAAGCTAGTGTTTTGTTTTGTCACAGCAGTATTAAACATATAACGGATTTCTGGGGAATTGTGTTGCAAACCATTGCAGGCATATGCAATAATTGTGATGCCTACCTTCGCACTACCCCTATATATTCAATGGAATTACCAAATTGTTCTGTTTCCATGATTATTAGTAGTTTAGGCATTTCAATCTCAGTTGTTATTGTTCATATTGTGTGGTCACATGACCTTGATTCTTTGCTCTGATTGGTTGATAACGTTCGTTTGGAACGTTCATATTTTTTTCTATCATATTTTGTAATATTTCAGTTTTTGTGAATGTGGTATGATTTTTACCCCCATATTTTGACCCATCTGTGAAACGTTCTAACCCTGCCCCCTGGAATTACAATAATTGATTTGTAAATTGAATTGTAATTGATAATAATTTTCTGATGGCTTTCCCCTTGTTACAATTCTGTGACTGAAATACCAACAGGTTTTTCCATGCAGAATGCTATGCTATTTATTAATAGACACCAAATCCTGATGTTCAAATCAAATCAAAATCAAAATTTCTAACCATTCTTTTAATATATACATACATAAACAATAATCATTTCAAGAGTCTTCACATACTTTTATATGGTAGGCTGATGCCTATGGCATATTTGCCTTTACAATATTATAATTATACAATTAATAGATAATTTAATATATCATATATATATATATATAAAATAAAAAATAAATTTAATTTGAAAAAAAAATTAAAAAAATAAAGAAGATGAATATTATGCAAAATTGCAAAAATGACATGAATTGCAAAAATGACATGAATTGACTTTTTGGGGCTTAACGTATTCCCTATTACATAAAACCTTGACCAGGTGACCTATTAAACAATGCTAACCCAGTTTAATGTAAAATACCCTGATATGAATGTTATCTAAACTATACATTTCGTCTTTATGATGAGATTTATATTGCATATATGCATGATAATATATCATATTTCAATTTCATAACTGTTACTCAGCTCGGTTTAGTTTGTGTCCAATGAACAGGGTATTATTGCATAGTAAGCTCGCGTATTTACAATGGTGTGGATTCTAACTTATCATGCCATCGTTACGTCTGCCTTCACCAGTCTTTATGGAGTACTAAACACTTCACTGGCGGATCCAGCCCTGCCCCTACGACTTGGTTGTGGATAGATAGATAGAGAGATAGAGAGATAGATAGTTAAATAGAGATAGAGATAGATAGATAGATATATAGTTAAATAGAGATAGAGATAGAGATATAGATAGATAGATAGATAGATAGATAGATAGAGAGAGAGAGAGAGAGAGAGAGAGAGAGAGAGAGAGAGAGAGAGAGAGAGAGAGAGAGAGAGAGAAAGAGAGAGAGAGAGAGAGAGATAGAGAGACAGATAGATAGATAGATAGATAGATGGAGATAGATAGATAGATGGATGGATAGATGGTAGATGGATGGATAGACTGATAGATGGGTAGTTGGATAGATGGATGAATATGGATGGATAGATGGATACATGGATAGATGGATAGTCAGTTAGTTAGTTAGTTAGTTAGTTAGTTAGATATATAGGTAGGTAGATAGATAGACAGACTGACAGACTGACTGACTGACTGATTGATTGATTGATTGATTGATTGGTTGACTGATTGATTTATTGATTGATTGATTGATTTGAACAAACTTTAATAAACTTATTAATATATACATGTAAGTAGTCTGACATATGTAAGCATCCCACACAAATGAATAGGTAGACGAAATAATTTAATTTAATATATTATTCATGAATAGGAAATTCTAAATATCTTCCTGGGTGGCCTATGCATCCTGCTAGTGGTCATATTATCTCAGTAGCACTGTACTAAATCTGCCAAATTCAAATACAAAGACAATAGAAAATTTAAACCTGTCAAAATATGATACCCCGTTTATGATACGAAGTCCAACAGGAAAATATTAATTTGAAATTCTAGAAGTGTTATCTCGTGAAATGCAAATGATTGTGCTTCCAAAACTTAAGTTATAATTGACTCGAACAGTTGACCTACTTTTGGGAACAAAATATGAAATCAAAACCTTTGTCATAACTGATTAGAAACAATATGATTATAATATGTATCTGGAAGGCATGGATATAATATTCATAATGTGTCCTCAATGTTAATACATGAGCACTTGGACTATATAGTGTCTAATAACCATGGTCATAGATGTTCATACTTATCTTATTTATAGATATATATATATTTATATATTTCATGCACATATTGTGGCATAGCAATTCCAAGAATCAAATGCAATTAACAATTAATTAAACATAAATGCAGAAATTATTTTGTATAAAGAAAATTAAGTTCCATTTTTTTTTTATTAAGATCAAAAAAGTCATCCGTTAAATTGTCTCTCAAGTCCATTATGGCTTGTATGGAGCACTCACCCTCGGCTGAAAGAGTTTGTTCCTGTTGTTTCTGTCTTTCGAGAAACAACAAGTTGCTCCCAATCACAGTTTCAGCATTGCCGTGTTCAGCTATGTACCTCATCCTGTCATTTGGGCTTTGCAGCATACTATTCCATAGTTTAAGGAACATCCAGCCAATTCTCTCACTTGAGAGCATCAATCCTGATAGAGACAATGGTATTTAATTACTAATTATTATAGTCAATGATATTTAATTATTAATCATACAGATGTTCTCAAAAGTACATAGGTCTAAATTCCTGTGAAAATATCAAATTGTATTTTAGTTGATTTTGATTTTTTTTTTTAATTATTGTGATAATTTCGTACACTGCAAATTTCAAATCTTGGGGGATGGACATACTTTTGACAGCAACTGTAAATTTATAATATTGCGACTTCATACTGAAAATCTCATTGCACTGAGCTATAAGTCAAAATTCTTGAACATTTAGCAGATGTTTTCTTCATTTAAGCTTGTCAGATTTATCTAATAAAAATCAATCTTAAGTGAGATCTTGTAAATGTGTATCAAAAGCTGACTAAGCTTCAGACCCAGTAGCATTGAGACACTGACATGGTCTAAACAATGAAGTGGTCTTAATAGTGAGGTGATCTGGCGAGGTGGTCTTGATATTAAGGTAATCCTAACGGTGAGGTAGTCTTAATAGTGAGGTGGTCTTAATAGTGAAGTGGTCTTAATAATGAGGTTGTCTTAATAGTGAGGTTGTCTTAATAGTGAGGTGGTCTTAATATTAAGGTGATCTTAATATTGAGGGGGTCTTAATAGTGAGGTTGTCTTAATATTAAGGTGGTCTTAATATTGAGGGGGTCTTAATAGTGAGGTTGTCTTAATAGAGAGGTGGTCTTAATATTGAGGTGGTCTTAATAGTGAGGTGGTCTTAATATTAAGGTGGTCTTAATATTGAGGGGGTCTTAATAGTGAGGTTGTCTTAATAGTGAGGTGGTCTTAATAATGAAGTGGTCTTAATAATGAAGTGGTCTTAATAGTGAGGTGGTCCTCATCGTGAGGCGGTCTCATTTGCCGTTTATGCAGGAATTAGTTCTGAGTACTTACTTTTGTGGGCAACTGTATCTAGCAAGATAGATTAAAGACACCGGTTATAATACAGTCTAGACTGAGCAAAAATTAGACTTGAGAAATATTTGCTCTACGTGATATAATATTAAGCCAATTAGGAATGACAAAAAAATCTAATAAAAAATTAAAGACAACTGTTACAGGAAATATTAAGGAGAGAGTTTTAGTCATTTAGCCAAAATAGAGTCTTTAAAAAATTTTTTTTAGCTAACTATTCATGGTATGCCATTGTTCATGATTTTTATATATATGAGATAGACCGCAATTAATGTATATGTAAAAAGATATATAAAAACAATTGCTATACATACATGTAGAAAATTTAGATCAGATGTCAAAATATATTATATATCCTGTTTTGTTATTATTATCAATTATGTTTTAATAATGATACATTGATAATGGTGTTATATTATATCAATATCAAATGTGTTTATTGTTCAACAAAATAAAAATTCAAAAACTCTTTAGCAAATGTTGACACAGGATACATTATAGAGACCATGGAATGTCATTAGTCGTAATGACTAATTTCTTAGTCAATTTATTTCTATAATGACTCACTGATTAGACTAAGACTAACTAACTGCTACGGTGGAATTCACTGTGCTGTTCACCCTTAGTGCAAAATACTACAAATTCTGCTGGTCTTTTGAAGGACTTAATTGTGAGGTGGTCTTCATAGTGAGGTGGTCTTGACGGAGAGGTGGTCTTAATAGTGAAGCGGTCTTAATAGTGAGGTGGGCTTAATAGTGAGGTGGTTTCGATAGTGAAGTGGTCTTAATAGTGAGGTGGTCTTTAGAGTGAGGTGGGCTTAATAGTGAGGTGGGCTTAATAGTGAGGTGGTTTCGATAGTGAAGTGGTCTTAATAGTGAGGTGGTCTTAATATTGAGGACTGGGAGGTGGTCTTGATTGTGAGGTGTTCTTGGCAGTGAGGTGGTCTTGATAGTGAGGTGGTCTTAATAGTGAGGTGTTCTTGGCAGTGAGGTGGTCTTGATAGTGAGGTGGTCTTAATAGAGAGGTAAAACGCAATGGTAGGAATACAGTCTAGTCCAAAAACAAGTTGTCTCAATGGTGAGGTTGTCTTTTAGAAAGGGTTTACTGTATAGGTTGAAAACTACTGTTGAAAGATCATCAAAACAAGATACCATCAAATTGCAGTAAAACCATAATTCATGAACTAATTAAATATTAGATTACCACTGATTGTATATTAATTGATAATCAATTATTTCTTTGTGACAACTTTGGGCTATAAATAGCTACACATTTTAGTTAATGACGGGGGTGGGGTTAATGTCTTGCCCTAGTGACCTAGATTTTCAGCGCGTGTCACTCTGAGGTGGGCGTGTCAAGAAGATAAGAAACGTACACAAAGTTTTGAGGAACTTCAATGTTTTTATGCCTGTTTTATTACCTCATAAAGTACCACAAATATTTTGTTGTTATGATACAAGGGGTTTTTATGAAAATATTTTTCTGTTTGTGGAAAAACCTTAAAGGAAAAACTAGCGATACCTATAGATGGAAAGACAGTCAGGAATATAAGGAGACAGACGAATGAGGAAATGTGCCAGACAGACAGACAGATACAATACCACTGATGGCAGACAGACAGCCAGACAGATAAATTTAGACATACAATGTGTGAATCACAGTGTGATAAACTGTCCACATGCAAGTTTTAGATAAATAGATAGTAAGATATGTGGATAGATAGATAGATAAATAGATAACCAAACAGACAGACAGATAGATAGCCAGACAGATAGACAGATAGATAGATAGATAGACAGATATATAGACAGAAAGATAGAAATATAGATTTACCCCCCCCCCCACCCCTTTCCTTCTGTATTTCCATGATTACTGCAGCAGGGTGGCAGGGATACCCCTGAAAACAGGTGTTATTTTATGAGGAGGGCGGTCAGACGATCTGGTCTTGGGGTTCCAGGTTGTACCCCTTTGCCATGAAGAGTGGAAAGGGTCTTTTGGGGGTAACCTGATCTGCCCTGTAGGGGTACAGCCACTTCATATTGGTATGTATTTAATAATGCCATGCATGTGTATTTTGCTAGAACTCTATAGTGCTATCTATCTTCGACCCAGCTCTAGTAATCTCAAGTATTCTGATCTTATTGGATCATTAAAGTTGTATGTTTGTCTGTAACTTATATACAGTATATGGATTTTGGTCATGTTTTTATAATATTTAATTTTATTTTTCTTTTTTTTTTCTTTAATGTATCAATGATACTGGGTCTGAAGCTTAGTTAGTTTATATGACCACCTACCAGGGAGCAGGCAAAATGATGAGATGATAAAGTTTGGAGTACACACCATGTTACATATTTACCCCCATGGGTGGAATCTTTTGCTTGCCTCAGCATAGACACCGAGTACAAGGCACCACCAATGAGATGCAGCGTCATAAAGAGTGTCTGGGTAGGATTTTGAACCCAGGACTTTCAGAGGAGCTGGCCAATGCCTTAACCATTAGACCACACAACTCTTTTCTCTGGGTTTATGAATCACTTTATTTTTAGAGGGGAATTACGTGAACACAACAGCTGCATGGAACTCCAAAGAGTCCTAAAATAACTAGAAACATCAACACTGGAATACTACTGCTACTACTACTCTTACTACTCTTACTACTACTACTACTACTACTACTACTACTACTACTACTACTACTACTACTACTACTACTAAACTGCTACTACTGCTACTACTGCTACTACTACTACTACTACTACATATGTCTAATATGTATTTCTAATGCATTCTTAATTATGATGAAAATCCAATGATAAACAAATTCAAACTTGTTAGAAAGAAAAGTGATTTTCATGAAAGTAGCATGCAACACTCCATGAAATTTTCACGTAATCTCTTAGCGCGTGCCACGAGTACTTGTTTCCATGGCAACATATGATAAGAGAATTAAATAAAGAACCAGCTACCCCTCAGCAACACCATGATGTAACTGGATTTATGGACACTAATGATGGTTATATTTCATTTATATGATTTTACATGCATATCAATTTTATGGTTACATTTTTGGCCCAGTTGGTTAAGGGGACATATATTGTGGCAGTCCTAGGTTTGATTCTCAATGAATATTATTAGAATATTATGCAAATAAGCTGAATCCAATATAGCTTTTCTGAATCCCAAAATCTACATTGGACGACCTTCCCAGATAGTACTCCAAATCGGCCCAGCATCGCTTCCATAGGCCACTGTCGTTACAACATCGTATTAACATCGCCGACATCGCGCCAACGTTGAAACGATTCAGAATACTCTCTGGGTTGTATCAATCATTTGTTATATTTTCCAATCAAATGTCCCAGATGACTATAGAAAAGCCAAGTTTGTAACAATTTACTCTGATTGGTCAGTTACTTGGAAAGGTATCCAATAAAACTTTTTTCTGTCCAATATAACTTTTTCTGTCCAATATATCTCTTTCTGTCCAATATAACTTTTTCAATGCAATACACCAAAATATTGGACAGTCACATGGTCTGCATGAATGAAAAGATCTGATCGGACAAGCACATTTCATTGGAGAATATAAAATCTGATCCGGATATCTTTTGAGATTTATTCGATTGATGATGCCTGGTTTTAGTTTCTATGCTGAGGCAAGTAAAAGATTCCACCTGCATAGTTAAACACAATGGAAAGGACATCATCACCATTGTTCAGTATTGTGACATCATCACTGGGTTTGTTTACATATTGAGTTTTTGATGGCATGAAAAACTAATTTTTATACTATTTATTGTAAATTAAAACTAAATTGTTGTGCAAAAGTGGGTATACATGTAATGGTGAAAAATATCATGAGACAAGAAGGCAGTATTGATTTATATCATTATTTTAATGTGCAAATTTGACAGACAGTGCACCTTTAAAGTAAAAGTATGGTGACTTATAGCCGTTTTCAAGTTGTGGTGCTTGTTATTGAGTGTATATGCAGAGGCTAGTGATATGCCCCACCCACATGGTATATCACTTGAGAAATAGTGACATTGTTAAGTGGCAAATTGGTTATTAATTGTCAGGCATTTGCCTACTACTGTCTCCCCCCCCCCCCCCCCACTCAGGTGCAATGGGTACTTGGCATTAGGCAACTACGGGGATGGCACTGATGTGAGCTCTTAAACTTTGCAGTCAGCAGTGTTAAAGGCTGAATATTCCCCAAAGAGTTGAGAAAGACCCAAGATCAGCCAGCCAGCAATGTGTCCTTTACCAAGTGGGTTCCATACTTATGACATTTAGCATTAAAAATTTGTCTCATTAATTGACCAAAACATGGATACACTATATATTACTATGACCTATTTTGTATAAAAATATTTTTGCATGTTTTCTGCCTGCATGGATATACACTTTTTTCCCATTCTATTCCTCTCACCTTTCAATGGATCTATTTGTTTACTCCTAATTCTCGTGAGGTCAAAAGAGGAACTAAATTTAAAGACTACAATGTATTCCTGCGCGTGTAGTGCAACATGATACCTGCGAGGGGTGAAAAGGCTCATTGGTTGGGGCAGAAAAAGAAATCCCAGAAACTGAGATACCTGGGTGGCTATGAAGAAAGTGTAAAATCCTAAATCTGTGTGCCAGATCACAACTCTAACGTGTCTAGTCCAGTATACAGTGTAACCCCACAATGCAGACCACCCTCGGGAATCACCTCACAGTGCAGCCCACCCTTGGGTTTTGGGCATCACCCCACAATTAAGACCACCATTGTGCCTTGGGCATCACCCCACAATGCAGCCCACCCTTGTGCCTTGGGCATCACCCCACAATTAAGACCACCCTTGGACCTTGGAAATCACCCCACAATTAAGACCACCCTTGGAAATCACTACAGTGGTTTTCATATCGAGGCGGTATTGACTCCAGATCTTTCATCATAATACAATTTTATTCTGGTAAAGTGGTCTTTATAGTTGAATATACATTCACCTAATTATATCGGCACTATACAGACAAACCTAACAGTTAAGACCACCCCTTGGGAATCACCCCACAATTAAGACCACCCTTGGGAATCACCCCACCATTAAGATCACCCTTGGGAATCACCTCACCAATAAAACCATCCCTTTGGAATCACTCCACGATTAAGACCACCCCTTGGGAATCACTCCACAATTCAGACCACCCTTGGGAATCACTGATGTGGTCTTAATATCGAGGTGGTCTGTTTTAACTCTGGATTTTCTGTAATACAGCGTAATCAAATTGTATAGATACAGTGAAGTAATGGTCTTGAAAGTTGAAGAATCTCTTCTGCACAGCATACCCCCACAATTAATTTAGACCACAGCCCTTGGGAATCACTGAATCTCTTTATATCGAGGTGTCCTTAACTCTGGCACTTTCTGTAATACATTGAAATCTAAAGTTGCTTTAAAAATTGGATATTTATCTACTTTTTTTAAATCTCCACAATACCTAGATAGCATTCCAAATCGTTTCAATGTCGGCACAATGTCGGCGATGTCAAAACGATGTTATAACAATGGTGGCCGATATAGAAACGACGCTGGCCCGATTTGGAATGCTATCTTGGTTCAGAACAACCCCACAATTAAGAAAACCTTGCAAATCACTGAAGTGGTTATTATATCAAGGCAGTCGTAAAATCTCGAACTTTCTTAAATTGTAATCAAATTTCGATAACTGTCTTAAAAAGTTGAATATTTACTTTATTAAATTTCCCTTATATAGTAGAACTCCACTATTAAGACCACCCTTGGGAATCACTGAAGTGGTCTTAATTTGAGGTGCTCTTAACTCCCGAACTTTCTGTAATGCATTGTGTGTGTAATGAAATTTCGAGATCTGATGAGGTGGTTTTAAAAGTTGAATATACAATCACCCCAATTATGTCTGCATTATACACAGGACCCCACAATTAAGGCCACCCTTGGGAATCACTGAAGTGGTCTTAATATTGGGTGGTCTTAATTGTGGGGTTCTCCTGTATTCACTTCACTTTTCTTTATCCGAAAATCCAAAGCCAGGGCACATGTTCAACACGCCATGTGGAACTTGTACCAAACATGTTGTTTGACAATTTTGGGGATTATTTTTCTGTTTTCAGGTTTTTAGAAGTCGTGTGTTCACTTATTAAAAATTATTCTTAAATTGATATATCTACAACTTGGCAATATCAACAATAGTGGATGGTGAGGCCAACACAAAGCCACGCTAATATGATTTTTCCGAATCCCACAAAACTCTATGTTGGATGACTCCCTATCCACCTTTCCTTATATAGATATATAGATAGATATATTGATAAATATATAGTTAGATAGATAGATAGATAGCTAGATAGGTAGATGGATAGATGGATAGATGGATAGATAGATAGATAGATAGATAGTTGGACAGACATTCTCTGCAGCCATCCAACATACACCACAGCCATCCAACATACACTTCTGTCATCCAATTTACTCAGCAGCCATCCAACATACACCACAGCCATCCAACATTCACCACAGCCATCCAACATACACTACAGTCATCCAATTTACTCTGCAGTCACCCAACATACACCTATGCTGAATGATAATGTCAACTGGGCCTAATGTCTGAAACTCATTCATCAATCAATCAATCATCAATCAATCGTTTCTGATTTTTATGTTTGTAATTTTTTTTTTTTTTTTTACACAATCTAGGTCCTTATTATATCTTTCTTAATATGACAGTGAATGATATTATTCTCATATGTAGTATTTTATTTTTTAATATTTGGCAGCGTTACAGGTAATGTTGCGATACCTAGCAGTGGGATCTAATTGCATATATGACTGATCTATCTAGTCTGCAACTTTTTTTGAATATTTATGAATCATAACTGTAAATCAAACGATCCTAAGGCTTATTCACTTAGTCTGGCGAGTTCAATCGAATACAATACTACTAACGCCATCTTCCGTTTATTTATAATCCGCCTGGGGGCGTTAATGCTCCATTGAGCACGTGCCTTTGAAGTTTGAACTCTACCTCCAAAACAGGATAGGAGGTATGCAGTATGCTCTATGCAGTTTCCGTATTGCAGGGGAGCCTGGGGAGCGAGTATCCCCAAGCAATGCAAATTGCAAATGACATATACATAATACATGTATGTTATATGTATTGTAATTGATCAATGTACTCTGCATGACAAGAATTTAAACATTGACTGCAGACAGAACACCCTCAGCTCACAGAGATAGCTCACACTTTCTTAACATTTAACCAGAATTTATAAGAACTACTCCATATATCTGGGCTACATTGTTCTGAAATTTTGTAAATCTGTGATTTTTAAAAGTTATGTGGGAGGTTTTTGTTTTTTTAAAAGATTTTGAGAATAAATCTGAGGTTTTGAAATTTAAGTGTATGTATTTTTAAGTTATGTATGGTTTTTGTATAAAAGGATTCTGCTAATTGGGTTATAGGTATTTGGGTGGCCTAATGATTAAAACATATATGATTATCAACACATTTGAAATTTAAGTGTATATATTTTTAAGTTAAGCTTCAGAATAGCATGGATTTGAGACAATATTAACTGCAGTGTTTGACAGCTCTAGAACCAACAATTCAATAAATGCCCTAATAAGTCTAGTCATAAATCATTGAAAATTATTTGAATACAATGAAGCTACATCTGTTCACATTTATATATATATATATATATATATATATATATATATGTCAGTGTGATATTTCAATCAATCATTCAATCAATCAACCAACCAATCAATCAACCAACCAATCAATCAATAAATCCCACTCTTTATTGCAACCAACCAATCAATTAACAAACTAATCAACCAATCAACCAATCAATTAATAAATCACACTCTTTATTGCAACCAACCAATCAATCAACCAACTAACCAACCAACCAATCAACCAGTCAATCAATCCCACTCTTTATTGCTTTGTATGACAACTTCCAGCCTCTCCTGTCAGAAGTATTTGTTTAGCAATTATATTTCATGTAGGTTTGCAAACAAATTCTCTAGCTTTTCAACCTATGCATTCTTGTGAGATTGTTTCCCCATATTAGGTTACAGGAGTTTCAGTTTTTCCTCTTGAAGAAACACTTGTTTTGAAGCATACCCCGACTCTGCATTGCATTATCTTTTTTATGTTGATGTGCAACTTTTTGACCCACAAGTGTTTAAAAGACATAAAAGAGGCCTAACTATTCCGGATATGACCTCTGCAAGATATGGAGTATATTTCATTGTAAGAACGAAAGACATTTCGAATAATTCCGTGAATAAAGATAGACAAACAAACAGAAGGGAAAACGAGAATTATGACATATGATTAGATTTAACCTTTTTAACTTTAGTGTGACAATCTAGCTATATTTTGACAAGTCATTGGAGTTGACTCAATGACAGTAAGTATTACAAGACTCATGTAAAGGTTGCAATTAGGGCCACAGCTATTTACATAGGAACCAGCATGGAATGAGCAAATTGATTGAGAAATCCTGATGTAGTAGCACTTGAATGTCGTCATTAAGGCAAACCTTTGTCTAAATTTATTTTGGTGAGTATTAAGGATAAAATCCAATGTAAATGCCTCGTCTCTTCTCGTCTCATCTCGTGACTCTCTTCTCGTGACTCTGGTCTGGTCTCCTCTCCTCTATTCTCCTCTCCTCTCTTCTCCTCTCATCTCTTCTTTTCTCCTCTCATCTCTTCTTTTCTTCTCTCATCTCCACTCCCTTTCTCCTCTCTTCTCTCTCCTCCTCTCTTCTCCTCTCTTCTCTCTCCTATTCTCTTCTCCTCTCTTCTCTCTCCTCCTCTCTCCTCCTCTCTTCTCTTCTCTTCTCTTCTCTTCTCTTCTCTTCTCCTCTCTTCTCTCTCCTCCTCTCTCCTCCTCTCTCCTCTTCTCTTCTCTTCTCTTCTCTTCTCTTCTCTTCTCTTCTCTTCTCTTCTCTTCTCTTCTCTTCTCTTCTCTTCTCTTCTCTTCTCTTCTCTTCTCTTCTCTTCTCTTCTCTTCTCTTCTCTTCTCTTCTCTTCTCTCCTCTCCTCTCCTCTCCTCTCCTCTCTTCTTTTCTTGATATTACCTATAATTCTTCTTTTCTTGATATTACCTATAATTCTTCATGGCATGGTCTGGTATTATACATTGTACATGGTATACCACAAGGATCTATATTTTCTCCCTATATATTTGCATTGCAACTTAGCAGAACCCTTTGAATGTATCAGCTGGGGTAGCAGCAGCCATGCTGTTTTTCTTTTTGCCCCAGATATTTTGCCCTCTGATAATATGCCCCTGGGCTCTCTTGGGGCCTGTGTTGGGGTATAAACCCCATTCTGTAGTTAATTTGGGGTTAACCAAGATCAGAAGTATCGGTCGAAAGGGTAAATATAAAAAAAAAAAAAAAGGGTGGATAGATTACAGGTGCACATGTTGTATGTAGGTCAGTTTCAACTTTTTTAAGTAAAGTAAACAAATACTTTTGAAATTATTTTGATCGTGGTTTTGCAGTGGGTTATTGACATTAAGTTAATGTTGAATACTGGCACGAATACTTCATAATTAAAGGAAAATGTTTGTCAATACAGTCGACCCCAAAAGTTTACATATACACTGGCTTTTCGGGTAACCTATCTTGCTGATAAGCACATTTTTAAGCTGCTTTCAATAGACAAGAAATTGCCTATTCACATAACTGTTGCATTTTGTAGTTAATTAATCATCACAGAATTTTGAAACATTTTGATGCACATTGGAAATGGATCACTCACTCTTTTATGCATCATTGTCATTCACCATTTTATATTGCATTCATTATACCTGATTTAAAACAAAAATTATAATAAAGCGAAGATCTGAGGAAAATAGCTCAGAAAGACCACAAATTTTTGGACTTGAGCTCAGTTCATAGGGTATAATGAAATTGCCTGCTTGATGTGGGGAAAGGGGCTTCTATTTGAGGGAATATAGGGAAGGCAGGTAACTATTTATTATATATTTACAGGCAATCAAAATAGAAGGCAATTTCTATTTTAAACCCCTATTAAAACCAGTATTATATATTACTTTACAATTAAGCCCACCTCAATACTAAGATTATAGTACATACATTTTGCCTCAAGGGTGGTCATAATGGTGAAATGCAACTGTAAGTCTGTAACCCTTAATAGTTATCAGAAGCTATCAGAACAAGTACAAATTCTTTACACACTCCGTGAGTTTACCCAACATAGCACTTGTGAAAGGAAAAAAAACAAAAAAAAAACATTAAATGGCATAAACCAAGGAGGTGTATTAGGCCACACCCTACCAGTTGAATTTTGTCATAGGAGGCAATTTACATTTCAACTAAAGTGGAACCCCACAATTAGGACCATCTTAGGAAGCATTGAAGTGGCCTTAATATCGAGGTAGTCTCAATTCTTGAAATTACATTTTGTAAGCTGGTGGAATTAGTGAGGCAAGTAAAACATTTGTTATAGACTTATGTTGGGAAACCCATGATCATCTAGTGATTATCTTTTTAGATATGGATATGGAGAGCTGCCCTCAAAGGCAAGTTCTTAATTGCCGCTCACTGGGGTTGATTGATGACGTGAGGGAAAGGAGGAGTCCACCCATGTTACACATTTACCCCATGGGTGTGATCTTTTACTTGCCTCAGCATAGACACAGAGTACAAGAGATTGCCAATTTAACACTGAGGTAACAGCTAGGTTGGAACCCCCTCCATGGCAGGGAGGAATTGAGATCCTCTTGCAACCACTGCCTTACCCCACCAAGGTGTAATTGGTACTTGGTATTAGGCACCTACAGTGATGGCACTGGTGTGAGCTCTTAAGCCCCAATGGTTAACCCCGTTGAATACTCTCAAGGGAGTTGAGAAAGACTCTGGATTGGCCTGCCAACAGGTGCAATTGTAAAGTTGGCAGAATGTGTACATGTACCACCCACGTATCAGCTGACTGTTAAGTAATAGTTATATCCCTCATAGTCTGGAGTTAACAAAAATGTTTTTTGGCTATATCCGGACGCCGAAGGCAGAAGGATCTAACCAACAAAAATGTTAGTTAACTCCTGACTATGAGGAACATTTACTAATTGATTGTTTGTTTTGTTTTAATGCCTTTATTATGTAAAACAAAGTTCAGTTTGCACTCAGAAGGGAGTTAAGTAACATTTTCGTTGGTTAATACCCGCTCAGAACAATAGGAAAAAAGCCTGAGTGGAGAATAACCCCAGATTATACTCCATCTGTTGTTCTGAGAGGGATATAACAAATGAAAACGTTAGGTAACTCCCTCCTGAGTGCAAACTCTACTTTAATTGCTTAATAAAAGCAGTAAAACAAGCAATCAAACAAATTAGTAAATATACCTAATGGAGTACATAGGTCAGTCATATCATAGTCTGGAGTTAACTCGCCTTCGGCATCGGGACAAACCAACAAAATGTTAGTTAAATCCCTCCTATGCGAGATATGAGAGCTGGGGGGTTCTACCCCACCTTATTTGCCCATGCAGTGACTCTCCATGGGGCTGGATGTCACCTAAAGTGCTTTTGGCATTTCAATGAGGCTTTTGTTTATTTGGGATCAGCAGTTATATCAGATTTACATTTTCAAGGTCACTGTAGTTTCAGATATTCAAGTGTGCATGTACACATTGTACAGGGTGGTCTCCAAGTTTTGTGGCAAGTGTTTTAACCAAGCAATCAAGGCCGGTATTAGTTATATCCCGAATAGTAAAGCATAAACAGTCTATGTGGAGTATAACTAGCATTAACTCCACCTAGATAGTTTGCCTATTGTTTAAGTGGGCAAAAACCAACGAAAATGTTAGTTAACTCCCTCATGAGTGCAAACTGAACTTGTCTTGCGTAATAAAGGCAATAAACAATCAAACAAATTAGTAAATATGCCTAATGGAGTATAAGTTAGTTATATCCCTCACAGTCGGGAGTTCACTTACATTTTTGTTGGTTATATCCCTCTCCCTCCTATTCCGGATATAACAATTACGTATACATATTGTGGTTGACCACGTAGTACTCGTATCAGTATGTTACCTACTAAAATTAATTCACCTCATTATTAAGATCAGAAAAATATACAAGGACAGTGATTGTAATGGCACATTTATATACTGTATATGGCTACACTGGCAGCTCTGCGGAGTGTCCTGGGTTCGATTCCCAACCCGGAAACTCTTCATGAGCATTTTACGTCCATGTCATGAGCTACATCCCAGCTGGATGTCGATCGCATGAGACGTTAAATTGGAGGTATCTTGTACTCTGTGTCTATGCTGAGGCAAGTAAAAGACCCCACCCATGAGGGTAAATGTGTAACATGGTGTGGATCCAACCTTTTCATCCCATCATTACATCTGCCTAGCAGCTGCATGGTCATATAAGCTGACTAAGCTTCAAACCAGTGGCTTTGAGACATCGAGATGCTGAGACACTGAGACACTGAGACACCAAGACACTGAGAAATTGAGACATTAGTTGTAAATTAATGACATTTTCTGTAACTTGCATAAATAGCCTTGTATAAGGTTTTCTTTTTTTATGATATTATGCTCGTCCTTAATACCCAGCTGGGTTATGCTGTAATATTACATAAGGTTGCAGCAGCAAACAGCAGCAGCAAACAGCAGCAGCAAACTGCAGCAGCAAACAGCAGCAGCAAACAGCAGCAGCAAACAGCAGCAGCAGTAGCAGCAGCAGCAGCAGTACACCACTTGCATAGGGTATTCGCCTCTAGAGTGACAAACTGTGTTGACAGTGCTTGAGAGTCAAAGGGGGTTGGTACCCCACTGTGACAGGGTAAAAAACAGCCCAGTGACATGCTAAGATTGATACGACTTCTCCAAGATAATTCCCTGTCAAAAACATAACACAAACACAAGGCTAATACACTGTGTACACAGAGGGTCTTTGTTGTTGTTGTTTTGAATTCTTTGGCTGGCATACTAACCCCATAGGTGGTCTAGTTGGTAAGGTACTTGTGGGCTAATTAATCTGGTCGTGAGTTCGATTCCATGATGTTTCATTAAGCTTTTTAATCTGATTGTACACATACAGTGGTGGGAAAACTGCACGACCATGAAATGTTTCAGTAATTATTCCATTCTTTGGGACATATCTATATAGTTACATATAGGCCTACATATTATCAAGGTCCCAGATAGCATTCCAAATCGTTTCAACATCGGATAGAAACGATACTGGGCCGATTTTGAATGCTATCTGGGATTTTGGTGAGATTAATTTTGAAGTCCATGTCTACCTATATACACAACTAAATACAAGGACCTTGGTATGAACTATTTGTATGTGTCAAATGATTGTCTCAGATAACCAGTGATGTTCTACACTGACAGATCTACCAGTGAACCTTGTCAAGCATTAGTCTTTCTCAATTGCCTTGAAGTAGGAACACAGTCCATTCCCATGAGCTGGGGACTAAGCCTAAAATTGCCATCACTACCTGTAGCCAAGCATAGCCATTTATTTCCACCTGGGTGGAGTGGAGCAAACCCAGTGGACAATGTGATCTAACTGTCAGGTCATAGTGAGCAGCTGGGTGGTCTAGTGGTAAGACGCTCGCCTGCTCCTCTGAAGGACCCGGGTTCAATCCCAGGCACTCTTGATGAGCATCATCGCAGCTGGATGTCGTTCGGATGAGACGTTAAATTGGTGGTCCCTTGTACTCACCCATGGGGTAAATGTGTAATGTGGATGGACTCCTCTCTCTCACCTCATCTATTAACCCTCGATAGCGGCAAGAAGTTGCCTTAGAGGGCGGCACTTTCCATATCTATCTGTCTATCTATCTGTCACTGGATCTCGCAGAGTGAGCCGGGTTCTGTGTGATGTCCTTACAATCTCGTATAGTGACATGGGTGCCTGAATGTGAGCACATATTGTGAGGTCATAGTGTGAAATCTTTGAGCTCACTGTGACATCATGAGGTCACTGTGATACCAGAGTGGGGTTACCAAGAGCTCACAGCTTGTGAGTTGTGACGTCATTGCATTCTCATATTGCAGCATCACAGATGCCTCACGGTGAGCTCATGATATGAGGTCACAGCATGAAGTCACAATTAGCTCACTATGAGCTTACTGTGATATCAGTGTGACATCACAGAGAGCTCACTGAGTTATGTGCATGCTTGTAAGGTCATTGCACAAAAAATAGATGCCAAAACAGGGCATTGGCCCAATTACATCAAAAGTTAAATGAAGTTAATTTACTTGACCCTTATAAGTCACTGCTTAAAAGTATATGTTAATTAATGATGCACGCCCAGTGGTGGATCCAAGGGGGGAGTTAGGGAGTTTAAACCCCCCCCCCCCCTTAGTGGTCCCTGCAATATATTTTTTTTGTACATTTTTCTTCCTTCCTGCATCACTAATTAAGCATTGAAATTTTGCAATATTTTTTCAGTAATTATATATATCCATTCTTTAGAACATACATAAGCTATAGTTCCATGTCATATAAAGCGTGTGTATATATATGTATATGGCCTAGGCTCATAATCCATTTTAAGTATGTGTAAAAAAATTTGATATATTGGATCGCTAGCCTATTTATAATAGTATATATTTAGGCCTACATGTATGTATGTCACATGACATTGCCTTCCTGACAGACCTTTAGCTCTTGTGTGGACCTGGTGTGCACTCTGAGCAGCTGAATGACACAGTTGATGTCCAAACTCAGTCCAGGAACTGTAACATAATCACGATGCTATCTGGAGGGTTTTTCTGCTGAGATAACTTGACTATAGTTTCCTGCATTGCCTTGTACAAAGGGGTATGGGGTGGGTGCGTGGTTTGACCTTGGAGTCAAATTTCCTGACCTTGAAAAAGTCAACATTTAGCAGCTGCACGGAGAGAGGGGGAGGTGACACTATGGCCCCACTTTTGAAGTTCAAGGGTCAGGTCAACAGCTTAAGCTGACAAGACGGGTTTAAAAAGAACAACTCAATTGAAGATTTTGGACTTCCTTCAATTGATCAAGTGCTTTACTTGAATTATTAGTGTTTAGTGTGATAAACTATTCAGTGAATAATGCACAATATTGGCCTCTAGAAATTATTTAGGCTAAATATTTTTTGTCAGTCATTCAATCTGCAATCAACAGGGGCGTAGTCAAGGGGGGATATTGGAGTCAGAACCCCCCCCCCCAAAAAAAAGGCCCCAAGTTGAGGATTTTATTTTTAGAAAATTGAAAAGAACACCTCCATCATCCATGGCACGAAAAGCCCTAAAGCCCTGCCACAACATTTAATCCCCCTCCCCAAAGGTCAGTTCTGGCTCCAAATTGGATGTTGATACGATGTTGTAGCGATGGTGGCCAACATAGAAACGATGCTGCGCCGATTTGGCTACTAATGGCAATCAATCAATGCACTTTTTAATCAAGCAATCAATCAATGCTGCAACACAGAGATAGATATAGATCTATATATAGCCTGTCGGTTTCGCCTATGTTGCTGGTGGCGCTGCGATCAGCTGGACGCCCTCAGTGCACGTGCTGTGACGTAATATCATGGCAGCCGAGAAGTCATGCGAAAGTGTTGTAATTTTTTCATGATTTGCCCTTACAGCTAGAGACTTACATGGTTAGCTCATCGCTCCAAAACTTTTGACTGTGGTTGTTTACTTTGTTTGCAAGAATGGAAACATTTAGGTGATAATTTCGAGCTTGGGACAGAAGTTGGATGGGAATTCATGTAAATGTGAAGGTCACGTCTAATTCAATTGTGTCAATTTGTGATGTATACATCTACATTTTTTTTTTTTTTTTTTTATTGGTCACAGTTTATACACACATTGAATGTATTGAATGTATATTGATTAAACCGCAGTGCAATATTATGCAAGTGCAAGCATTGCTTTAATACCGTAGCTGTGAAATGTGGCTAGTTGACCTAAGTTGACCTAATGACATCGGTTACTTTTTGTTTGCAGATTCCTGTGAACCTTGCTCTGGTTCGACATCATTCCAATGTACAGAAGACTGTCGGTGTGTTCCCCAGCAGTGGAAATGTGACCGTGAGCAAGACTGCTTGGACGGTTCCGACGAACCCCCTGGGTGTAGTGAGTGTCTCTGTGTGTCCGTCGCTCTAGATCTGACCGTCGACGAAGTTGCGGGCGATAATCGCAATGACCAGGAAAGGATCCAAAACATTGTGAAAGAGAAAATAGTAGATGAGGAACATTCTATCGTTCTTTTCAATGGAATGTTTTGGATACGTTCCTGAACATAGTTATTACCGCCCGCAACTTCAAACTCCAGCCTGGGAAATAGTGTACAATATGTATTTGAAAAACACGACTATGATATCACTAAATAATCTGGGAATCCAATATTGCACCAGAGTGAAGTGTATTTATTTGCACAGTTTCTAAATTTTATAATTTTTGTGAATATTTAACTTTCTGATAAGTGTTACAAATGTAGGCTTACACTCGTTTGACAGTAACTAGACAATATTAATTCCAACAACATTTCATGAAAATTGCTAACGATCTACTGTTGATTTTACTTTCAGATTATACGCAGTGTGCTGGCTTTAAATTTACGTGTAAAAATGGACGATGCATCCACCAAGTTTGGGTTTGCGATTATTCGGACGACTGTGGAGACAATAGTGACGAAGAGGGATGCGGTAGGTGACAGAGTGAGAGAGTGTAGCTACAAGTCATGGTAGATATTAGTGATGGCAAATCGGTCTCAAAACTGACATCGATTTATCGGTAAGCTGTTCGATGCGATAATCGATTTTTTAATCGATTTTATTTTCCATGGACTGAGAACAAATGCAAAGAAGAACAATAAATCCTCAACGTTCAAACTTTAATGACACCTTAATTTAGTATTCAAAGTCCAACAAACTGAAGAGTTATTCCTCATCATTATCGCTGCAAGCGCGAAAACGTTTGATTGCTTCGCTTTTCTCATTGGTGGCCGCACAGACTAGCGCTAGTCTGCCACCAATTTTTCAACACTGCCATTGATTTTCGGCTGTCACTTTGTTTTGCAGACGATAATCGATTAAAATCGGTAAATCGTGCCATCACTAGTAGAAATCAACTTTAAATCTTGTGCCACTCTTGGAAAAACCTTCTATGACACTTAGGGATATATAGGTTTTACAGTAACACCAAAAATTATTCAGACACTTTTAACTTTTCACAAATAAATAATCTTTCATAACTTGTAAACTACATTGGCGAATACATTGAAATCACAGCCACTGACAGCTGTTGACATATACAAGAGAATGATACCATAGAATCTAATGCCACCTTTAGCTAAATCACTTCTACTACAGTTCAAAGTTGTGTGAAAATTTGAAAGTGTCTAAATAATAGTTGGTTTGACTGTAAGATGAAAAAGTCATTATTTTTGGTTTATAACTAGAAAAACTCTCGGCCATTTTGGCCTAATAAAAATAATTTCATATTAGCCAGTTTCCTCTTTAACATACTAAAGATTTCAGAGCTGGTGTTATTCAGCTTTGACATGATGACCTTACGATGTTTATATTGAATATTAAACCTACCAAGTAATGAATTTTAATGTACCAAGTAAATAAATTTTAATTTCAGCGTCTTACACCTGCAATCCTCAAGAATGGTCGTGTCCGAAGGACGGCAAGTGCATTCCCATGAGCAAAGTTTGTGACGGAAAAAATGATTGTTCAGAAGGGCAGGATGAGGGCGCCACTTGCAGTAAGTTACTATAGTGACCTCTGGTGTAATTTGGGGTTGCTGTCAGAAATACACAGGTTTGGTGTATGCTTATAAATGAAATGCCAGGTTCGAAAGGCAAGTTTGTCTGAAGAAATTTGGCCATGCTTTGGGCTGTTCCATTAAAAAAAGGGGGGGGGGGGGGCTGGACAGGAACATTTTTGACAGCCCTCCCCCACCCCTCTCTTTTCTATAAAGATATTAAGGAAATACTGGTCTACCACCCCCCTCCCCTCTTTTTCTCTTTTGGAGAACCCCTCCCCCATTTTTTCAAAACCTTAGAATACCAAAATGGGGAAGAAGAATGGCAAGGCTTAAACACCAATAATTTATTAATCATTACACATTTTATTTCAGGCACTTATTTATGTGGCGCCCTTTCTTGTGACCATGGCTGTCATCCCACGCCATCTGGTGGGAAATGCTACTGCGATCGAGGTTATAAACTTGACGCCAGGGATAACAGAACCTGTATAGGTAAGCAATAAAAATAAAATAAAAATAAATTAACTCTTCGAAGGTGAACTTTAAGATACATTATACGTGAAGTCTTAGAATCCGAATCAGAATTGTTTTTTATTTGCACAAAAACAAAGAAAAAATACTTGTGTTGGAGACCACCAGAAGCAGCTCGGGCCCCGCTGCCTGGTGGCCACCATGGAAGTGAGAGAATGTTGATTGCATTTAAAATTAATTCTGTCTTAAGACAAGTTTGACCATGGTGGGGTTATCTGTGAGTTTCATGTGGGCATCTTGTATTTGAATTTGATGACATTTGCTTCAAGGTTTTGTTGTTCGGTCAGTGAATTGACTTTGTGTGAATAAGTCACATTATACTCCACTTAGACTGTTTTCCTATTGTTCTAAGCGGGCAATAACCAAAAAAAAAAATTAGTTAACTCCCTCCTGAGCGCAAACTGGACTTGTCTTGCGTAATAAAGGCTTTAAAAAATAACAAACAATCAAACAAATTGGTAAATATGCCTAATGGAGTATAAGTTAGTTACATCCCTCATTCGGCGTTTGGATATAACCAACAAAAATGTTAGTTAACTCCATCCTATTTGGGATATAACTATTACTTAATGCCAAGTAAGCTATAGCAGACAAATTGGGAGACACCAAATTTCAGCAATAGAGGGAGCTGCAAACTGGTCCTCACAACTGCTGTGAGGTCATCAATGCACTGAATGACCTTATTACTCCCCCTGTTGGTTCGAAAAAGTATTATAAAGTTCCCATTTATATATATATAAACTTTTATTGATGAATCCACATAAAAAAAAGATACATGTGTCAGGTTAGAGCATCAAAAACATCGAGTATGTACAACAGAAAAGGGTAAAGGAAAGTAAAGAAAGCAATGCAAGAATGATACAATATGAAGTTATAATACTTACACAATGGATATTCCGGGTTGGATTCCCAGTCGAGCCTAAGTTGGATGGCTGTTTCATCCTTCGTCTCATTGTCATGGTTCTGCCTGTTCTAATTAGCCCGACTGGTGCAGAAATACAGGACTTAAAGCCCTAATCACACACACACGCACGCACGCACACACACGTGTTAAAATAATACTGATTGTTAAACAGCTATGTATTTATAGTCTCTATATATAAATGTTCATTTTACAGTGAAGAAGCTTGAATGGCATTGCTTATGAGATGGAATTGGTTTGTGACAGTTGCTACTCAAGAGAAAAATTGTCATTTGAGCCCTGTTCCTATTATGTGGTAATTTTAAATTTTTATCTTCAGATTATGACCAGTGTAAAATCTGGGGTACGTGTGACCAAGAGTGCCTGGACAAAGCTGGTACCTTTCAGTGTTCATGCAAACAGAATTACACGTTACAGAGTGACCGACACACGTGCAAGTCATCCACACGTAAGTTCTATATCGCTCCAAAGTTTTGAGGTTTTTTTTTTTACTTTTAGATGGCGCCATTTAGTGACCTCTGGTGGAACATTTGCTTACTATTTTCCCATATGAATGATCAGGATTGAGACTTATTTTACAATGTATTATTTTTTGTAGCTCTCAGAACGCAAGTATACTATTCTCACAAAAGTGCGATATATTCCATAAGCATCGAAGGTGGGAACTCAAGACAAGTTCTGCAAACGAACAACGCAAAAACGTTTGATTTCCACTATGCGAGAAGAAAATTGTACTGGGTGGACGATAAACAGAATAAGGTGGAGTGTATTTATTTGTTTCATTTATATCATTTACAATTTACAATATATATATATAACTTAATTGTTTATTGTTCATTGCCATAAATTTCACAATAATGTTGTATATATATATAATTTTCCTTCTCGAAGGCAAATAGCCGCTGCTGAGAAAATAAGTTTTAATAAGAAATACAAGATTAAAAAAAAAAATGAAATAGGCCGGTTGATGAAATATTTTAAAGTTATCCAGACTCAAAAGCACAATGTCATAGTTTTGTGAATTTCATATACTTTGGGTGATTATTTAAACTGGGGTTGCCATATTGTGTAGTATAGATTAGCGAAAGAATGAAATCCACTATCTGTATAGTGTGTGTTGATTTGTAAAGATAAAGAAATAATGGTTAAGGCATATGCCAATTCCATATTGGCCAGCTCAAAGGTCCCTGGTTTGATCTCTTCGTGAGCTACATCCCAGCTGGATGTTGATCGCATGAGAAGTTAAATTGGAGGTGCCTTGTACTTGGTGTCTAGGCTGAGGCAAGTAAAAGACCATGCACCCATGGGGTAGATGTGTAACATGGTGTGGACTCCAAGCAGCCTTATCATGTCATCATCACGTCTGCCTCTGGCAGCTGGTCATATAAGCTGATTAAAGCTGAAGACTAACGACGAATTTATTTGCCTTCGTACAATAATATAATAATAAGTTGAAACAATCAATATACTCTATTTACAGTGTATGAGAGGCCAGAAGGGACACTCTAAGACACTTTAATAGCATCGCTATCGAGTGCCCTCCTGGTTTTCCGAGAGATCCAAGCAAATCATTATTAGTGAATGACAATGGCATATTTTTTTACATTACATAAATGAAGATGTTTGGTAGGATGTCTTTAAGATTTTTTATAGAAATCAAGCATGGTTTTAAGAAGGAGATCACTGAGCCAATGTTATCTTTTTGATGAAATTCACACGCTATATCCAACTGAGCATTTTAATTTAAGCTTCAGACCATTGAGACATAGACATATAATTTGTCATATTTGTTTCGTACACACACAGATTTATGAAGCAGACATAAACAACGGAGGAGGTAAAAGAGAAATCCCGTTAACTGGTGTCATGCAGCCCGTGTCGGTAGCCGTCGACTGGATCGGCAACAATCTATATGTCGTCGAGAGGGCGGGCAAAAGAGTGGAACTGGTATCCATCGACAACGATCATCAAAGAACTATCATCGTGGATTACCTCGGTGACCCCACGGATGTTGCCGTGGATCCTGTCGTCGGGTTAGTCATCAGTATAAGCTTCATGTGAAGTGGTTATAGTTAAATGATCAACTCCCCTCGAGCAATGATCGTTTTGTCGCGTTTTTGAGGATTAATTGCATTGGCAAATTGATAACCCTTCCAATCCTTTAAAGAGTAGATGAGTACTGGCAATCTAAGTGAACTTAGTGTACTATTCTTATTTAAGATTTCAGCAGTTGTTATTTAGGATGTTAGCATGTTGTTCAAGATGCCATAGCTGCAACGCGGTGTCTTGAGACACCACCCATGGGGTAAATGTGTAACATGGTGTGCACTCCAAGCAGCCTTATCATCTCATCGTCACGTCTTTACAGATACTGGTTTTATGTTTAATTTAAGCATATTTAATTTTTGCTTTAAACATTGCTTGGTATAAGTGGTATAGCATTTCAAAAGTTGTACTTTAAAGCATATCTCGGTTTATTTATGTATATCTGTAATCTTATTGTTTTTATTTTGTTTTGTTATCGTTTAATATTGTGTTTATTTACTTTGTGTTTATATATTTTGTTTGCAGTTTCATGTTCATTTCGACAATTGGAGGTGACAAACCTTTATTTCCGACAAGTATTCAGGTTAGTTTTACAGCATTTTAAAGTTTGCTTTTCCAAGATACGATAAGATAAAATTTACTTTACAGAGGTAATGCAAACTTTTAGCCGGCAGTATAAGGATATCAACAATTAGGTGAAAATATAAAGATTTTACAGCTATTATTGTTTAAACAACAACACTTCTATCTTCCGAAAAGTTAATAAACCCATCCGATGGGAAGTTTGATAAAAGAGTTGTAAAATCATTAACTTTACTCCACTGGGGTCACACTTAATTACTCTCAATATACTGTTTTGGAATTGAATTATATTTAAAGTAGATGTATCAAAATCAAAAAGGAGAATATACCCAAAGTCCATTGAAAGATACATTTGACAGCAGTGTATTACGTTTTCATATATATATATGTTTATTAAAATTTTATTGCATGTTGGTATAATTATGATAATCTGGGGTAAAGGTGTGAATCAAATCTTTCCAAATCTAGACCCAACTTATTAGATAGTGTGGGGTGAACAAGTCGGTTAATAGCTTTATAACCCCATTTGCCCTTATCAAACTTTTCATCTGAGGTTTTGTGAAGCTCTTTCAAAGTTAGAAGTGTTGATGCTTAAAAGAAAATAGCTGTACTTAACATTGGAAATGATACAGTACATACAGTCGCTCAAAAAATATTCAGACACTTTCAAAATTTCATACAAATTTGAACTGTATTAGAAGTGATTTAGCTTAAGGTGGCATTGGATTCTATGGTATCATTCTCATGTACATGTCCACAGCTGTCAGTGGCTGTGATTGCAATGCATTTGCCAATGTAGTTTACAAGTTATGGAAGGTTATTTATTAGTGGAAAGTCGAAAGTGTCTGTATATTTTTGGTGTGACTGTAACAAACAAAAGAAAGTACGAAGCTTTTAGCCGCAGGTCAAAGTATAACAAATACTAGGTGAAAACATGAAACTTGTTACAATTCAGTAACAAAAAAAAAAATGAAAAATTTTTGTTTTACTTATTTAGCATTGTTCACTTGAGATACGTGTGAAGTGAATGGGTTTTTTTTTAAATTTTTTTATTTTTGTCTGACACAATTTTTTTTAATGTCTGACACAAACATATGGTTTATCATATGTTGACAAGGGGTAAGGTTATGAATATGTAAACTGAGTAACGAACTAGAGTAAGTGGTCATAATTCCGTTATTTGCTGTGTTATCCCAGCAATGCTACATGGTGCTGCCTGTCCGGTAAACAACGCAAGTAATTCTAGAGGGACAGCAGCATTTCATTGCACTTCCACTCCCAGCCATAGGGATTTTTGTACTTAGTCCATGGGGGACTAAATACATACAATATAGTATTTTATATATATACTAAATATGAGATCAATACACAGGCACAAATCCCCTGTGCTCCCAACTAGTACATAAAAATACTAATATAAAATGACTCCCGGCCTGGGCACTCTTCACGAGCTACATCCCAGCTGGATGTCAATTGCATGAGACATATATATTAAATTGGAGGCGCCTTTTACAACATTAGAACAGTAGTGGATCGTGAGGAGTCCCAACATACAGTTTTGTTGGATGATGGATGTTATATTGGCCGAGGTGAAAGCTTAATGGGCCATTATGATTTTTCCGAGTCCCACAAAACTTGATGTTGGATGATGCAACATCCACCATTGCTTATATTCTCCACTCATTGTACAGCATACGCTGCAGCAGTCCAACATACTCTGCAGCCATCCGACGTACACTGCAGCTATCCAACATACTCTGCAGCTGTCCAACATATAGCCATGCTGGATGACGATGAAGCATTCTGATTGGCTCACAGCAACTGGGTGGAGAATATAACAAACTGAATTCTTTAGTTTATTGGTTTTCCTGAACTTATCAAAGCCTTTGCTCATCATGTTAATTTATTGGCACCCTATGCAACTTGTTAGCTTTTGAGAAATATAATATGAAGACTTTCAATTGCAGCGGGCCTATATGGACGGCAGCATGCGTCAATTTCTAGTGACGGACAAAATAGTCGCACCAATGGGTATCACACTGGATTACATCAGTCAGCGCGTATATTGGACGGATGCACATATGAACCACATTGAAACTATTAAATATACTGGACAGGACAGGTATATTCAATGATATCAATGATATATTGGGGTTAATAGAACAGGGGAGGCGGAACATCGTCTGCACTGGGGGAGGGGGGGGGGGGGCGCACCTGCATAGGGGGCACTACAACATTTAGTAACGTGCCCCCCCAGGTTACACCGCCCCTGCAATAGAAAATTTGGATTTGAATGACAACGTGCATGAGAGCAATTCTATGAACCTGGTAATGAGTGATTAATGTCAAGAAATATAGCTGATAATAAAGGTTGTGGTGAGGTGATCTTCAAAACTGAAAAGGACCTTAAATTTGATCCTTCCGGATTTTGGACTCGCATCAATTCTGAAAAGGAGTTCCGAGTTTGAGATTTAATTCTTGAGCTTGAAACTGTCAAATACCTTAACCACGGTTATATATTTTATAGTCTAAAATATATATTTATGTGTAAATTCACTTGAGTCTGCGTATTCAACAACCACTATATCACTTAGGGCGGTTCTTTTTTAAATGAAACGGCACTTACGTAGCAGTAATTTCAGCACAGAAATATCAAAATGTTAAAGACATATCATTTCTTTCAATTAACTTTTCAGACGGGTTGTATTATCCGGCCGACTAGTCACACCACATCCGATGTTTTTGAGCACTTTTGAAAATAAAATCTTTTTCTCGGACTGGACGAACATGACCGTACGAAGCATCAACAAATTTACGGGAAAGGACGACCTGAAAGTTCTTAGTTTAGACACATCCCAGACGCCATTTGATGTCCAAGTTATTCATCCTCTGAAGCAACCTGAAGGTTTGTTTGTATAAAATACTAGTGAAGAGGGTTTGCGCCAAGTTGGGTGTATACTATAATGTTGTATATATTTCTGGTCACAACCCAGGTGTAATGGGTACTTGGCAACCACAGTGACGGCACTGGTGTGAGCTCTTATGACCTTGCAATTATTTAACCCCCATGTTTCAGGAGTTCAGGAAGAATCTGGGTTGGCCTGCCGAGGGTGAAATTGCAAAGTCTGCAGATTTCATGTACTATACCAGCAGATTTAACCCCAGAACATTTACAAATGTGCCTAAGTTTAAAATATGTATTACTATAACTGGACCAATATCTATCTATCTATCTAAAACATTTAAAATGCTTACTTTGGTTATTTTCAGGTCGAGACCCTTGCACAAACAGTAGCTGCGCCCATATTTGCACTTTGAGCCATGTGACGGACAATAGCGGACTTGGCTATCGATGTCTTTGCGATACGGGATACACCGTTGGGACGGATCTTCACTCTTGTGAAAGTAGGGATGAAATTCTAATGTTCGAATCTGTTTTTTGAAAGAAATTTAATGAGTAGGGACACCTCAAGCTGTTATTTAACTTATTTTTATTGGAATTTTATTATTGAATTTTATTGTTCCATAGCCTACAAGATCTTTACTATTTGGACATTTGTCCTAACGTCAAATGTGCTGAAGTCAAAATTCTGCACAACTTAAACGGAAATAAAATGTTTAATTGCTTGTTGATTTATAGATCTAAGTCCAAACTTCTACCAAGTAGAATTAAAATGGCCCATCTGATCTAATCCAACTTTGGTGAATATCATTGTGAATGATGGCCAAAACATCAGCATATACACCCTTTTCACGTAGCAGCCATCAGGCAACTGACTTGGTTTTAATTACATAATATATTTTTTAAAGATTTGAAATATTATGACTATTGTTCTTGCACTCTGTGACCTCACCATGTCCATTGTCTCCTGATGATGTCCCAATATTTATACCTGTACAAAGATAGGTAAATGAGGTAAACATTCCAACATGGCTGCTCCGTCAGAAGGATGTATCTAAGAATCAAGCCTGGCGTGTGATTTGGTGGTGGTGGTGGTGGAGGATTAGGGCTTTACGTCCTGTATTTCTGCACCTGATGGGCTAGGCCCCCACCCCTGGCGTGTGATTTAATGGACACCGAATCTCACATTTTGCGTTTCTTTTGCAGGAATCGATAAATTCATTGTCTTCTCCAGTCAACATGCGATAAGAGGCATTACTCTTAACAGTGGAAAAGAGAGTAATTTCCATTACTACACTGATGCTATGACGCCTGTTATCGGCTTAGATTCAAACTTCATTGCGCTAGATTACGATGCTAGTGAGAAATATATTTACTACTCGGAAGTCAATAAAGATATCATTTACAGGATACACCCCGATGGCTCAGGTAAATTCAGTTTGATTCTGTTCTGTTGATTTGGACTCATATCTTTATTTAAATGTGTCAATTCAATGTCAGCTTACTCATGTTTTGAATAACTGATGTTAATATATTAAATTTGAAGTGTCAGAAGTGGTTTCCATAGGTTACTAGGTATGTGTAGAAACTAATTTACGTCAAGTTAATTGCAATTTTTGACATCAGTAGATGGTGTGGTGTGTCGATTATTTATTTTATTTAATTGCAATTTTTGACATTGGTAGATGGTGTGGTGTGTCGATTATTTATTTTATTTAATTGCAATTTTTGACATCGGTAGATGGTGCGGTGCATCAATTGTTTATTTAAAAGACTTTCTCTCATTAAATGCACTGCATGACAATGATGATTATGTAATTAATCAATTTTTTGACTGCCTTACTAGTGGCTCCCTCTGTAAGCAACAACAAGGCAATTGATATTGTCAGTTTCTTAATTTTACTACTTACAGGCAAAGAGGCAGTTGTCACAAAACGATTGCGTAGTGTAGAAGGAATTGCAATTGACTAGCAACAACAAGGCAATTGCAATTGTCAGTTTCTTAATTTTACTACTTACAGGCAAAGAGGCAGTTGTCACAAAACGATTGCGTAGTGTAGAAGGAATTGCAATCGACTGGATTGCGAAGAACCTGTATTTCACGGACAATGTTCTGGGGACCATCAGCGTGGTAAGGCTGCGAAGCACAAATTTTTCCGACAGACGAGAACTCATCACTCAGCTCGGTAATCCAAGAGCTATCGTCACAGATCCTGGCCTGGGGTAAGCGGTGGAAATTTTGTCCTTTTTATTTATGCAATGTTCTTGGCAGACATTAATGTAACAGTGTGTAACAGTGATTAGCATGCATTTATTTAGCCTAGGAAATATGGCCCTCATTAGCGTCCGAGTTTGCAGAATGAGGGCCATGCAGCAGTCTTTGTATTTTTCCAAGGGATTTTATGTGCACACGATTTTACAGTCTTCATATCCATCTGAATCTATTCTATACTAAAAAAACAATGAGCGCACACACTATTACTTACCTAGACACACTGTTATTTGTACACAATCATCATTTTCATGCAATGAATCGGCAATTTCAACCTCTGCTCCCTAAAATTTTGTTAATGTTATTTTTATGGCTGATTGACTTAGTGATGCGTACACATATATTGTCTAAACAGAATATTTATGAGCCTGTTACAAAATACAACGAAAAATTACGGGACTGCTGCAAGGCTAGCATTTATGTGATGTGCTGAATGCTCTGCAGCAGATGGGTGATATATTTGTAACATTACCTGAGATCTGTGATAATGGAAATTATCAAGATTTCTTGCGTTACCTTGTTGCGTGGGGCTGCTCCATTTAACAAAAGGGGGGGGGGGAACGACCTGAAATTTCAGTCCCCCCTCTTTTTTTAGATGGAACAGTCCCTAGTTTGTGTGTGATCCTGATTTTTTCGATTTACATATTTTAAATTTATTTTCTCAAGTTTAATTTAATTTTGATCTCATATTGTACAGCGCTTCTGAAAATTTATTGATTTTAAATTCTAGGCAGCGCTATATGAAATAAAAAAATTTACAATTTACACCAAAAACTACTGTTCAGATGCTTTTTCGATTTGTCCTTGGTCCAAATCCAAACTGTATTTGGAGCTATGTAAACCTCTCGCAAGATATCAAATTCTCTGGCGTCGATCATTAAAAAACTTGAAGACATCTACGGTTGTGAACAGTTTCAAGTTATTATCTCTGTTGTACGTTTTGTAATTTTGACGTCTTGTTTTTCTCCATTTATAGGTACATATTCTGGACTGAATGGCTTCGAACGAGTCGTTATACCGCTCGTATAGGCCGAGCGTATGGCGATGGTACTAATGCAACTTACATTCGACAGCACGAGCTGGGATGGCCAAATGGTCTGGCTCTAGATACGCCTAACCTCAGAGTTTACTGGTGTGATGCTCTGTTTGATCGTATTCAAAGCTCCGACCTAAATGGTCAAGACGTACAGAATTTGGGGTCATCAAGAATTGCGCATCCGTTCGGCCTCACTGTGTACGGAGGTAAGAAATGATGCCTTTTGAGGATATTTCTCATAATTTGTGGAACTAGTAGGTGCAAACCCAGCTTGGGGCAATCATGAATGAAGGTTGTTCTTAGAGTTTTTGTTTAGTTCATTGCGTTCTAACCTTTCATCATTCACTCAACATAAGATTTGATAAAGTTAAAAACCTTAAGTAAGTATGCCTTTGAAACGCTTTAAAAACTTTTTGGTCAAAAAATGTATGTGGACGTCTAAAACCAGTCTAAAAATGTTCATTAAAAACGTTTTGCTTACTCATAGGTAGAAAAAAGGTAAATTTACTGGTGATGGCACGATTCGCCGATTTTAATCGATTAATCGTCGGCAACAAAGTAACAGCCGATAATCAATATGCTAGTGTTGAAAAATCAATAAAGTTTGAACATTGAGGAGTTAATGTTTTTCTTTGCATTTGTTCTCAGTCCATGGAAAAATAAAATCGATTTAAAAATTGATTATCCCATTGAACAGCTTACCGATTGATCGATGTCAGTTTTGAGACCGATTTGCCATCACTAAAAATGACTTGCGAAGTTGTGTTGTCTTCCTCAATGGCTTTGTAATGAATAATATGATACCGTAAATCATCATAAATTTTCAGATGGTAAATTCTTCATTCGCCATGTAGGGAATCTAAATTTAAGATAACAGACTGTACTCAAACCTCACCATTAGCACATAATATGCATGTATATAATTATGACGTCTGTTTCAGTGCATTTGATTAGTATGAGTAATTTTGTTACGTCATACTGACCAATTGAACTCGCATAAGGTCATGTGCAAATGGCGGAGGTGTGAATACAGTAAATGGAGGTTTTTGCACTTTAAAATTCAGACTGAAAATTTAAAACTAGAATCAAGCTCTTAATCTTTAGTTTTAAATGCAAACGGTCAACAAGTTGTGAAGTTTATGAAATCAGATTAATTGGTGATTGTTGAGCATCACTTTTTAGATATTTGCATCTTCCAACCACAATCGGATTATATGCGATTCTGGGACACAGTTAGTGAAGTTATGGTGCTTGATATTTATTAGGAAGCTACAGATTGCTTATCATACCATGTTCAAGATTCTGCTAGTTTTTTCCAAATATGATAGTAACAGTTTACTATGTACAGTATTTCATACTAGAAGCTGCTCTGCAGTCATTAGAAATTATGGAGACTTGCCACATCACCAAATTATATTATCTAAAATATTGCTCTGACTAGTCTTGCTTTTACATCCAGGATTAGAAATCACTGGATTCAACTTTTATATGTTGGTGCTAGCCCATAAAATATAATGATAGGATTGCATTGTATATGGACCGCTTTTGTGTCTGGAATAAAGCTTATAATAATAATTATTATTTCTTATGTTTTGCAGAGGATATCTATTACACAGACTGGAGGCAGCAAGCTATTTTAAAGGTCAAAAAGGGTGAAACAACAGCATCTATCGTGAGACACGGAATAAATAAGATGTATAACATAAAGGTGTATGATGCCAGCACTCAGACTGAATCAGGTAAATAAAACATTTACTCATCTGCTAAGAATCTGGGGGACTGCATTAAAAATTTTGGAATTTAAGTTAATGATTTATTCTATTTTCAGTGCGCAACTTGTGTTCCAAGCGAAATGGAGATTGCTCGCATTTTTGTTTTCCTGTAAGTCAAGGAGGCGGTCGAGGATTCATGATTTTACAGCGACATTGTGGATGTCCGTATGGCATGAAACTTGATCCTAAGTAAGTTATTAAATCATTACTGTGGATTGCAATGAAGTGTAGCCAGCCACTTGACAAAGTCTCCTGGTGATGTCACAATTTACCATGCTAGAGTGGCTCCCAATCAAGCCACTCGTGTGAGCAAAACTGTGACGTGGCTGCCAAACTTGGAATTGAACTGATGGCCTGTTGACAACGCTTCAATGCAACCAGCTGTAATTAGTGTAAGAGGGTGAACTTTCAATCTGTCAATGCTGCTGAGGGTTGTTCCATTTAAAAAAAGGGAGGGGGGCGGACCTGGAAAATTTTCAGACCCCCCTTTACGTAGAAGATATAAAAGACTCGATAGACTTCATTTCAATTTTCTGATTTTCAATTCTAATTTCTATTACCGTAAAGGAGGGTATTATCTACAGGGCGGGTATTTTCGATACTTAATTTAGTTTAAGAAAAAATTAAATAAATTTTTAACATTTTAATGTGAGTGTCGAAAAATACCCGCCATGGCAAAAATACCCGCTCTGTCGATAATACCCTCCGTTAGGGTATCTAATATTGTTTTTAATTTATTACTACTTCTATTTCTTTGTATTACACCTATATGCCAATCGTGTGCATTAAATACTAAATATATAGCCTGGAATTGATTCTGTATTTTAATCTATTTTCAGAAACCAGAGAGATTGTATCGCAGATTCCTCGGAAACGCCCTACCCTGACTGTCCAGCATCAACGTTTGAGTGTGACAACGGTAGATGCATATCTCGGAACTATTTGTGTGACAAAGATGATGATTGCGGAGACAATAGTGATGAGGATGAAAGCAGATGCTCTGGTAAATACAGAAATATAACTTTCAGGACTGTCTTACAAAGAATTTTTTTTTTTTACGTCGTCAAAGTACCCCGTTCCACACTATTCCGTGATCACCTACTGTGCCTGCTTTTGCATGATATGGAAGGCGGACAACAATAGGCGTATTTGCCTTTACATGCTGTCTCTGCCCGGGACCCTTAAATCTTCAGGGTCCCTACAAACTGAAGTGACCTACTTTTACGAGATTGCTACGCACGTGCAACATATTGCTGACCGAACAAATTAGTGCTTTGTTCGGCGCTACAGATTGCTTTGCAAGGAGCGTATAACATGCTAATTTCGGTGGATTTGTATTCCTTGTATAATATTGAGAAAGTTTGAATCAAGGGCCATAGGTCAAAAGTGGCCGGGTCAGTTGTGCAAAAATGTTGGTGAGTTGCTCAATTGATAATCGGTAGACACAACAAAAAGTGTTTTTAGTTTTAATTTGCGATGCTCGCCCAATAATTAAACTAGATATAGATGGGGAGGGCAGGCGACTTGTAAACAGCTTTACATGACTAAAGAAAAAAAAATCAAAGATTTGTCGATACTTAAATGCATCAATCATACCCTTGTAAATTACACAAACAAATAACGAAAAATAAAGAAAAGTTATACAGAATACAGACATGAAAACAATTTTAAAGTATACATTGTACATTTCTGTTATACAATAAATTCTGTTGCACATTTGATTTCTTTTTCAATGCAGACCGCACATGTGATTCCAACTCCTTCCGCTGTGAGAGTGGCAAATGTATTCCCTCTAGATGGCGCTGTGATGGAGATAACGATTGTGACGATCTCTCAGATGAGCGGGGATGTGGTAGGCTTGGTTTACTTGATGCAATTGCACCCGTTAATAACAAATTTATGAAATGAAAGTTTTGTTATAATATTACAAGGTTATTTTTCAGAATCTGATTTTTTTTTGCATGTTTTGTACACCTGACCTGCATTATTATTATGAAATATGGTTATATCAAACTTTTTCGACTGGTATATGTCCAACAATAATTATATCTAATATATATTTTCTCATTCTGCATCGCCATTGGCCAATTCTCAATCACATGACACATGACCCACCATAATGTAGCGTATCAGTGATTCATTTCAAAATTAATTTTGGTGCACGATAAGCAAATATGGCCTTTGTTAAAGAAATATGTTTTTTTTCTGTCTTAAATTTCTCTCACCCTGGGCCATATTTGTATATTTTTAAGCTGTAAATATTGTGCCGGAGTTCAGTGATAATCAAAACTTCTTGTGCGCAGGTCTGACAGTAACTAAATGTAAATGTTATGCCGGAGTTGTATTGTTTTTTCAGCCGGCAACACTTCGTGTGCCAGTTACGAATTCTCTTGTAACAACGGTCTTTGCATTCCCCAATCTTCTCTTTGTGACACGGAAAATGACTGCGAAGATGGGAGTGATGAAACGGAAGCCGTCTGTGGTGAGTTCTTTATTTGTAGCGACTTCAATGCTCTCCTTCGTCTTTAGAATTGCCTCCTTAGAAATAGTTGTGTAAGGCAAAACGCTACCAAATTGCATTATCAATCTGAAAATGGAGTTGTTGTTAATTTGTAAAGGTCTAAAACTGTAATGGGTAAATTTGATGTAAATAAGATTAGAAGTTGGATGGTCTAGTGGGAAGACACAAGCCAGCACCTTATGTGGTCCTGGATTAAAATTCAACTCGGTTGTTGTACTAAGCGCCGACCGTGCTGGCGACACCTAATTAATAGGCTCTATCTATTAATACGCTCTGGGTCAACTGAAACAACTCATGAACTTATTGTTTGTAAACGGGACTTTGGTTATAATCCTGCATTTAAGTACCTGTCATATGAAGTTAACAAATGGTTATAATTTTGTCATTCGTGCTTATCTTAACGTTTTGTTTACAGGTAGCGTCACCTGTAGTAGTGGAAGCAGTTTTCAATGTTCTTCTGGGCGCTGTGTCCCGATGAACTGGGTTTGTGATGGGGATAACGACTGTCGAGACAACTCGGACGAACTAAATTGTCCTGAGAGAAACTGTTCTTCTAATCAGTTCAAATGCAAGAATTCCCGAGAGTGCATCCCTATTGCTCACAAATGTGACGGAGCGTTTGATTGTTTTGACTTCAGTGATGAAGCGCCAATCGTTGACTGCCGTAAGTGTTGATTTGATAAAAAATTATAGGATGAACTAAATGTAAAGTAGAAAGCAGATGATTTATATATATATATAATGATGAAAATGCTATTTAAAATAATATATGCCAGAACTGTTTGATTATTAATAAGTTATAATACTATATCAATCCCTGTAAACATGAGTAAACGTGGGTGGGGCTTAATTTGTCAATTTAATGTAATGCACCACATCCATATTAAATTTTTTGGGTTTCTCTCATATGTCTTCAGCATCTCGTTCACCTGACACCTGTGCTGACGACCACATCAGGTGCGGAGGAGGAGGCGGCTGCATCCCAAAGAACTGGAAATGTGATGGACATGAAGACTGCGAAAGTGGATTTGATGAGGAAGACTGTCGTAAGCATCTCTTCATTACTTCTGCCTCTGGCATCTTTTTATTCATGAAAGCTGTTGAAACATAACTTTTAAAATCAAGGACTTTACATGCCTGCAAAAACTACATGCCAGCAACAATGTCTTTGCGTTGTGGAAGAGGGATTGTTTTCTTTGCTGCATTTCTTTTATCTTGTATGCTCGTCGAATTGTCGATGACTATGGAGTAAATAATTTCGTCATTGTAATTATTAATAAGACGGGTAAGGACGGGAAAGGCACCAGAGGGCAATGCCACCGTAGCAGATAAAAGACAATAGGATGACGTCACTGCATCAATTGTTACGCGAACGATGTAACAAAATAGATTACATCATCAAACAATTCTTATAAGATAAGTTGAGATAAGATATACTTTATTCAGTCGATGCTGATACTCTCGGTGGTACAATAGCATCGCTCAACAGATAAACATATACACTTGGGCTGTACGCCGGTTCTCGATATACTGATTGTACTGGTACAAGGATAACGGTATGGGTTTTGATAATCGTTATGTAATAATAACGATACATTCAAACTGCATTATGGAGCAAACAAGACACCCGCCACCCAGACGTTCCAGTACTTTTGAAGAAAAATATCAATTGCTCCATAACACAACAGTTCGGATTTATGCAATAAAGATTTGTTCATTAAGTTCCATTGATATATTTTTTTAGCATTATAGGCATTTTCCATTCTCACACCGATATAACTTAACGATACATATCATGATACATATCGTAACGTTATAAAGACAAAGGTGTACAGCCCTAATATACACTAATTCAATTAATTCATGGAACCAACTGTTTTAATGTTACGTAGTTGTAGTATCTTGTGCTTGATGGTACAAAACTTTTTCTTTTACCGGAACGCAGCAGATGGTATTCTCTGTTAAGCGGATGCTCGGTGTCCTTCATAATCTTTAACGTCAATTTGTATATGCGTTTGTTGTAGATGTCATTTAAACTTTACGTATTGATACCCAGTTTTTTGGCAGACCATCTACTTTGTTGTCAGTGACCTCTTGTGGTACTTTCCTCCCCATTGAATCAATTTTCACCGGATTTAATGGACTGGCATCCTCTATTCCTCTTCTAGCTCCAGTGACATGCGGTCCGAATTTCTTCAAGTGTCAAAACGGCCGATGCATCTGGAAAGGCTGGCTGTGTGATGGAGACAATGATTGCGGAGACAATTCTGATGAAGATGTGGAGCTCACTTGTCGTAAGTTGGGATTTGATTTTGTTGTGATGATGATGATGATGATGAAAATAATTCACTTGAGCTATGCTTAAGAAGGTCCCAGGTTTGATTCCGAATGATTTCTGACCAGGGAACTAACTCTATATTATACTCCACTTACACTGTTTTCCTATTGTTCTGAGTGGGCAATAACCAATGAAAATGTTAGTTAACTCCCTCCTGGGCAAACGGAATTAGTTTTGGGTAATAAAGACAGTAATAACAAACAATCAAACAAATGAGTAAATATGCCTAATGATGTATAAGTTAGTTAGGAAAAAGTGCAGTATAGCGGACCCAAATTTATGACCATATTTAGCGATCCTCGTTGCTTGGCTTATGACGTAAAATGCTTGAAATCAACATATGACGTCACAAACAAACGACGACGGATTTCATTTCATGGTACGACATTGTTTATATCTATTATTTTCTCAAACCCCCCCTACAATACACAAACATGTGTGCCAGCACAAATGTGGCCAAAAATAGTGATATTTTTTAATATTTCATGGACGCCATTTATGGGCATTAATTTGGGTCTGCTATACTGCACTTAACCCGTTAGTTATATCCATCATAGTCGGGAGTTGACTAATATTGAACTAGATCTCCGACACAAATTGGTAATACAATATTTTTGATGCTTTGTTGTCAATAAAACATATCTATATATAATGGCATGAGATTGGACTTTAATGTATTTAATAAGTGGATGAAATTTTCATATGTCTGCAGCACCTCCAACGTTTTCCTGTCTCTTCTACCAGTGGCAATGCCCGGATACTCTGCGGGTCTGCATCAACAGAACACTGATTTGTGACGGGACACCAGACTGTCCGAACGGTCAGGACGAGAGCCCTGTGTGTAGTAAGTGTTGATGCTACAATTCAAATTCAAGTTTATTGACCAGGCCATTCTTGAAAATATTCCTGTTGTGGGTTACGCGACCGTATAGAACATATCAGTGCGTATGAAACATTTTTTCCATTGCTTTTTTTTTTTTCTTGTTTCTCGAATTGTTTCCGGGTCTACTCTTACGGTAGCGAGGGGTCGTGCCAGTTAGTTGAATATTAGTAAAATATTCTTCTGAGGTAAAAAGAAAGAAAGAAAAAATCCTACCTGTCTGATGTTGTTCAAGTGTCCTGTAACCCGCAACAGAAATATTTTTAAGGATGGCCCCATTTTCATACATAAATAAATAAAAGAGAGTCATCATAATACATTATACATTAATTACCTCCAAAAAAATTGTAGGCGGACATGCTACTTGGAGTATTTGATTTAAGAAAATTGGAATCTGAGGCTTTTCTGGAAGATTTTGTCTTGACATTACCAGAATTAGTGTTATAGTTAGGGCTCAGTGATTATCGATTAATCGAATCAAAAATCTGAAAAATTTTGATTCTCGATTATTGATTTGTAACCTCGATAACTTCACGTGCTATATTATCGCCCCTTTTGCCGCGAAAATCCGCCACGTGGCTGCGGTTTTCGTGTGCTGCCACCTGGATTGAACTGCAAGTACTATTGGTTCATATAAAAATTGATAGATTTTGGTATGAAAATAGACCTATTTTATTGAAGTAGCACAGCATTAACACTTTGTGTTGGTTACATCAAATAATCGATTATTATATTAACCAATTCCTAGCTCTAGTTATAATACTTGTTCGTTTGGTAGCATGTTGGTTGTACAGTCAATGTGAAAGTTATTTACCCAGTAAAACTTCAATAAATTTTCAACAATGACAATGACAAAAGTTTTTTGGACCAAATGGCAATAATCATACATTAAAGAAGACCATAAATATTAGACATGTAATCAATGGTCAAGAGACACTTATTAAGTTACATCAGCAATGCTATCATAAGTGGCCCCCTTTAGATTAATAAGAAAGGTGGCTTAAAATTTGTAAATATATCCAAATGACATATATGCATTTTTGGATATTAAAATATTAATGATATACAATCAATATAAATCACACATTTATTTAAAAAAATATATAATGATTGACTGAATTGAGTTTAATTAATACATTGTAGGACGTGATCACTCAAAGTGGCCGTACCAATGTAAGAACAACAGTAATAAGTTCGGAGTAATAAAGTCACATGTCTACACTTGGCGACAGTAAAATTCGCCACGACAACGAAATTCGCCACCCCCTTAAAACATAATTATACACCTTGAAAGTTCATGATTTGTTACAAAACTAATTGTTTACATCATTGACAATGTTTTATCACTCCGAGAACCATCTAGGAGGTCTTCCGAGAACCATCTAGAAAGTCTTAATTGCACTTTACTTTCAGTGGCGAATCTCGTTGTCATGGCGAATTTCACTGTCGCCGAGTGTAAATACTTTTGACAAAGTTGAAGTTGTCATAACACTTACTTGTATCTAAAGCACTAAGTTATTTCTTAAGGTATCTATATTGTTAACTTACTTTGTAACTATTTTGATACATTCAGATACAAATAGTTGTAGTAATGGCAACGGCGAGTGTTCCCACATCTGCCGTCAGACTCCTTTCGGAGCGACATGTTTTTGTCCGAGAGGTATGGAACTCAACGGGACATTAGTTTGCGTCGGTAAGATATTTTTATTTTTTCAATGTGTATTATACCAGCATGCTTATGGATTTTGAGAACACTGATATTATCCACCAGAGGACAGCACCTGCAAGTCTATCCATTGGCCAGAGTAAAGTTATTTGTCTATGATCTTTACCTCTAAATCGTTGCCGCTAATTGCCGATGCAACTCTGAGAGGTCAACAATGACTGGTGGGTGCGATTTTTTATTTATAATTTGTATTTTATAATGTACCTAATGTGTATTTTCAGACAAGAATGAATGCGAGTCACCGAGCCTGTGCAGTCAAACGTGCGTGGATACCAAAACTTCATACAAGTGTACGTGTATGGACGGATACACACTCTTGCCAGATAGACACCGTTGCCGTGCAGCAGGTATATACACATGTTTGAATTGATGGGATAGATGTTTTCGAAAAAAAAGCCTCACAGGTTTTGTAATGTGGAAGCAGGAATAACTGAAGACTCCTAATGGGTGTGTTTTTTTAACTTAGGGCTGTTCCATTAAATAATGGGTGGGGGGGGGGGGAGGGTGGACCAGAACATTTACAGATGAGTTATTGTCATCACTTGGTCGATGTTGTTTGCATTGGCGTCATTGGTGGCTTTAGGACTTCTGGTTATATCTTTCATTGAGCTTTCTCGTTGAGACCGTAGTTACTTCTGTGAGTGAAGAACATTGCACAGGGATGTTGTATAGGGTTCTAAAACACATATGGTTGCCTTGGGTACGGGGGGGGGGGGGGGTATAATTACCCTACTGGGGTAAAATACAACTTCTGTTCGGTGAATAGATCTACTCAGAATTTTGTTCATTATTTGCTCTACAGGCAGATCCCAAAAGGTTCCGAAACTTACATGGCTGCCATGGGGTGATCGTTCCTTAGGGTAATTACCCCCACGAGGGGTAAATTGTGTAAACTTTTTATGATAATATTTTCGAAAGTTTTTCTTATTCAATCGGACCTGCTTCTAACTTCTTAGTTGATTTACCTTTGTTAAAGACTTGCCTATATCTCATCTGTTGATTTACCGGACTTGCCTATATCTCATCTGTTGATTTACCGGACTTGCCTATATCTCATCTGTTGATTTACCGGACTTGCCTATATTTCATCTGTTGATTTACCGGACTTGCCTATATCTCATCTGTTGATTTACCGGACTTGCCTATATTTCATCTGTTGATTTACCGGACTTGCCTATATCTCATCTGTTGATTTACCGGGCTTGCCTATATCTCATCTGTTGATTTACCGGGCTTGCCTATATCTCATCTGTTGATTTACCGGGCTTGCCTATATCTCATCTGTTGATTTACCGGACTTGCCTATATCTCATCTGTTGATTTACCGGACTTGCCTATATCTCATCTGTTGATTTATCGGACTTGCCTATATCTCATCTGTTGATTTACTGGACTTGCCTATATCTTATCTGTTGATTTACCGGACTTGCCTATATTTCATCTGTTGATTTACCGGACTTGCCTATATCTCATCTGTTGATTTACCAGACTTGCCTATATATCATCTGTTGATTTACCGGACTTGCCTATATCTCATCTGTTGATTTACCGGACTTGCCTATATCTCATCTGTTGATTTACCGGACTTGCCTATATCTCATCTGTTGATTTACCGGACTTGCCTATATCTCATCTGTTGATTTACCGGACTTGCCTATATCTCATCTGTTGATTTACCTTTATCAAAGACTTGCCTATATCTCATCTGTTTTTTTCTTTGCCAACACAGGAGATGCAGTTCCATACATTGTCATTGCCAATCGAGATGGTTTTGAAGTCATTCCGGCTGACCAAGGTAGACGTGATACTGGAGTCGAAGCGAAAACTATCCAGAATTCCGAGATGCAAGGTATAGTAGGGGTTGGAGTAGACGTTTCGACAAACACACTATACTGGGGCGACACTTCGAAGAGAAAGATATACAGCATTAATATGGAAACTCAGCAAGACTTTAAGGAGGTGAGTACTTTCCTTAGAAGTCTTCCTATCCATTGTTATATTGGTTAGGAAATGCCGAAATGGTGATGGCCGGTGTGAAAGGTAAGGTATGATGATTCAGTAGCCATGATGGCCCCTTTATCTGACGAAATCAGGAACCCACACTAAAAGTTGGTTGCCCACCAAAAAGGGCTTCAAAAACGTTTTAATAAATCAAAAAACCCCCCATGAATGGGGTAGAAATCTGGTCAGACTATGGTTGTTATTCAACATTTTCTGGTGCGATTTTGCCCCTGAGTCACTTCAACTGGGATCAGTTAGTATACATTTGATATTGATAAAAAAAGATTTTTACAATTAGAATAATGTCATCAATAAATCAATTATTTTTTTCAGACCATTTTCCAAGTTTTTTTATTTTGGGTTTGTGTGTAAACCAAACCCATGCTTCTTTCCTTGAATTGAACTTTAATCCTGGACTCAGAGAACTCTGATAAATTTAAGGGCAGAAGACCTTATCAACTTTAGTGGTTATTACTCTTCAAATGTTGTTGGACAACCAGAATTCTTCTCGGACAACCAAATTATGACTTGTGATTGTCTGCTGGACAGCAATGTGAATTTCCTTATTCCAAGCACTGATTGCTACCTTAGGGTCTATCAGTTAAATAAGTCTCACCACACTAAGTTGTCAATGTCCATTATCAGTTATTTTAATATCGGCTGCTATGAAATTTGTTCATTTTCCTATTTTTCCAAGGTCATTACAGGCGGTATAAAGGTCACAGAGGATCTAGCTGTGGACTGGGTTGGACGTAACTTGTATTGGAGCGACTACATTTTAGAAACCATTGAAGTTTCAACCCTTGATGGGGAACACCGGACGGTTCTGTTCTCTAAGAATGTCACCAATCCACGGTCCATCGCTCTAGATGCAACAGACAGGTATTATTAATGAATATAAGCAATGGCTCGATTCGCCGATTTTAATCGATTATTGTCGGCAAAACAAAGTAACGGCCGATAATCAACGCTAGTGTGGAAAAATAGATTTTTCCGACAGGTGGCAGCACTAGCGCTAGTCTGTGCTGCCACCTACGAGAAAGCGAAGCAATCGAACGTCGTTCAAGTTTGAACGTTGGAAGTTGATGTTCTTCTTTGCATTTGTTCGCAGTCAGTGGAAACATAAAATCATTCTAAAAATCAATTATCGCATCAAACGGCCTACTGATTATTCGATGTCAGTTTTGAGACCGATTTGCTATCACTAATGAATATACACCATTTGTGCAATCATCTCAATTGCACTTTTTCAGAGAAGGTTGGATAACAACTGAACAAAAAACTAAGATTTCATATCCGCCAGTAAATCAGTTGGAATCTTTCTATGGGTTTTAGCTTGCTTCCTCTACTTTTGAGGTTTCACTGCAATCTTATACACATACACACACAATAGATATTATAGATATTAGGGCTGGGCTATTATCGATGATTCTCGATTAATCGAATCAAAAATCTGAAAAATACTCCTGCCTCACATTGAATGTAAATATGATGATATTTTAAATGGAAAAAGTCCTATTAGATTGACATAGCAATGCATTAACACTTTGTGTGGGTTTTATCAAATAATCGATTATTAATTAATAATCGGTTGCCAAAAGTGCCAATTGATCGATTGCAAGAAATTGAACCTATTCCTAGCTCTAATTGACATTCCAGTGTACCGGTATATATTGTGCTTAGAAGCAATTGTGTGTTGTGCTTTTTTTTTTGTCTTTCATTATTTGCATTTTTATGTTCAGTTCACCTACGTTAACAAAGGTATTGTTGAACAATGAATAATGCACTAAATATTTTAAAAAAGCCATGCACTCTCTTGTATCATTTTTTTTTGTCCCTCGCTAGCTTTGCTGAAGGTCTTGGGTTAGATTACTGGTCCATGAACTCCAATCTTGATGGCAATCGCACGAGACGTTGAATTGGAGGTGCCTTGCACTCGATGTCTATGCTGAGGCCAGTAAAAGATCCCACAATGGGGCAAATGTTTGACATGGGGTGGACAGTAACGGATTCAAAGCAGCTTATCATCTCATCACTACGTCTGCCTCTGGCAGTCGGTCATAGAAACTGGCTATTATATAGGATCAAGACATTGATACTTTTTATTTTGTTTCAGTGAGAGGAAAATTTTCTGGTCAGACTGGGGTCGTTATCCGAGAATCGAATCGGCTGGTCTCGACGGATCCGACCGACGCAGCGTCATTCTTGAGAAATTGTATTGGCCGAATGGATTGACCCTTGATTTGACCACAAAAAGGATCTACTTCATGGACGCTCGTCTAGACTTCATTGAGTTCTGCAATTATGACGGAAGCAATAGGCGACAGGTGCTGGCTAACGATCATGTAAGTATCATAGGAAAAAGTGCAGTATAGCGGACCCAGATTTATGACCATATTTAACCTATTTCACGAGCCTCATTGCCAGGCCTATGACGTAAAAAGGCTTGAAATCTCTTTGAGACGTCACAAACTAATTTAGTTATGACGGCGGTTTTCATATTCATGGTAAAGACAGAGTTTATTTTTGCTTTTTCTAGGTGGTACCGCCCCCAAACCCCCGCTACTTTACACAAAGTGTTATTCTAATTGTGCTAGAACTTCAATCTTATACACCTAAATATGGGCATAGATTTGGGTCCGCTATACTGCACTAAACCCGTATCATATTAAGTATTCAAAATGCATGAAGAGTACCTTAAATATGTATTATGTGTGGTTTATTTCAAAAATCAATTAGGGCCTCCAGGTCAAGCATTTGCTTATCCAGCTAGAGCCAATTATACATTTTATAAATGAGTAAAACATTATAAGTTAGGTGGCATATGTAAATGAATAATTACCTAAAATGCGACTATACACAGATTGGTATGTCACATATGTATATGTATATGTACGAAAAATAAATTGGAAAAATTGCAGTATAGCGGACCCAGATTTATGACCATATTTAACGAGCCTTGTTGCCAGGCCTATGATGAAAAGTGCCTGAAATCAATTTATGAGGTCACAAAGTAATGTAGTTATGACTGCGGTTTTCATATTCACGTTAAAGAGTTTATTTTTGCTTTTTCTAAGAGGCTACTGCCCCCAAACCCCCCCCCCCCCCCCCCCCGCTCATCTGCACCAAATGTTATTTTAATTGTGCTAGAACTTCAAACTTGTGAAATAGTTGATAACAATAAAATTTTTAATGGACGCCAAATATGGGCATAGATTTGGGTCCGCTATACTGCACTAAACCCAATAATTTTTTTTAAAGTTTTAACAAAGTATAACATTTTTTACCCTTAACCTTATATGGCCGCAGGGTATTACAAAGACCTGATTTTGTCTGTCCATCCGTTTATTTCTCCTTTGTGAGCGAGATCCCTTGTGGACAAGATAACTGTCTTTGTTTGATGCTATGCTACCCTAACTTAAAAAGACTGTACAAGAAAAGGAGAAATCGCAAATCTTCGACTTCCGCATTCATTTCATAATATGTATAAATAGTATGACAATGACAAAATTTTCTCCGTTAAAGTCACAGAATCTGTAATTTAGGCCATAGATGATGCAAAATTAAATAATTTATAATTGAAATAAAATAATATGCGAAAGTAATGTATAAGTGTGGTAGTAATATCTAATTGTGACTTAATCTTTCATTCATTATAGTATAGTTCATGTATTTGAATTTGAATTTATTTTAGTTCATCCGTCATCCGCACGTTATTGTCCTGTTTGAGGACACCATCTACTGGACAGACAGACATGCCAGAGGAGTACACAGCTGCGATAAATTCTCTTGTGCAAATCAAACTACCTTCTTCACGGGACTTCGATATGCAGCCGGCATGGAGGTGGTTCATCCGCTAGTACAACCAAACGGTGAGGCAGCTTTCTGTCATCAATCGCCATTGAGATTTTTTAAGTCTTTTAGGCGCTTAAGAATTCTAAAAACTGTGTTGTTGTGTAAAAATAAATTGATAATGAGGGCGTTTTTTCCATTGCTGAGATTTGGACGCCTGCGGGCTATATAAATTCCTTAAAATTGTTTTTTTAACATAGATCGATGAATGGCTCTGGCAGCTGGTCATATAAGCTGAAATAGCTTCAGCTTCAGTAGCATTGAGACGCATTGCCATGGTCCCTACCTGTCCTAATTAGCCCATCAGGTGCAGAAATACAGGACGTAAAGCCCTAATTCACCACCACACCAGTAGCATTTAGACATGACACTGGGGGCGGGTGCCTAGCTCAGAGGTAGCGCTCTGGGCTTCCAACCACTGGGTCCCGGGTTCGATTCCCGGTCGAGCCTAAGTTGGATGGCGGTTTCATCCTTCGTCTCATTGCCATGGTCTCTGCCTGTCCTAATTAGCCCAACTGGTGCAGAAATACCGGACGTAAAGCCCTAATCACACACACACACACAGACATGACACTGACAATGAATAAAGATATTTTTCTCTCGTGGCACATTCAACACAGCCATTGATGAAATGGAACCTTTATAATCATCTAAAATGCCCATCAATCATCTAATATATTTGAGACCTATTAGCGTCTTAAGGGGTGGGGGCCTAGTTCAGTGGTAGTGGGCTAGGTTTCCAACCACTGGGTCCCGGGTTCGATTCCTAGTCAAGCCTAAGTTGGATGGCTGTTTCATCCTTCATCTCATTGCCATGGTCCCTGCCTGCCTGATTAGCCCATCAGGTGCAGAAATACAGGACACTATAAGCCCTAATCCACCCACCACGTGTTTGTATCTTTGTTTTTAGAAGAACATCATTTCAATTAAAAAAGGGACCCGAATTTTTTTGAAAAAGCGGGGAAGGAGGGGTTCTTTAAAAGAGAGAAGGGGGTAGCTGACCAGCATTTTCTCAATATCTTAATGTTGGAAAAACGAGGTGGGGGGGGGGGGGGGGGGTCGGTCAAAAAACAAATATCGGGGATGGGGGGATGGTCTAAACTGCCATCCAGTGCTATTTGGATCTTATTCATTTATTTTGTATCTCGTCTGTTCTTCAGGTACGAATGACTGCGCAAATGCCCCATGTAGTGACTTGTGTTTATTGTCACCGAATGTTCCTCGATATAAGTGCGCCTGCCCTGTAGGAAAAAAGTTGGATTCAAGCCAACGAAACTGCGTACAGGGTGAGTTGAAAATGACCAAAAGTTTCATTTCAGTTTGGTGTGGCCTAATACACTGTATATCCATCCCATAATTTTCTAGATCATCTTTTTTATAGTGACATGATGATGTCAACCCAGCGTGTTCATATTCTGCAGTATCCTCCAAATAACAATGTGTTGTGAAAGATAAAATCTTACTGCGTTGCTAAATACTTTTTTTTTTCCATTTTAATTCAGATCAGCCTGATTTTCTGATATTTTTGCGGTCGGAGCAGATAGCCGGACTTCTGTATGGCCAAAACAGCTCTATGGGAATCAGCGAAGCTTTTATTCCTATCCTTGGGATAAAAAATGCCAGAGATTTTGACTATGACAGCCAAGATCGGATGATATATTGGATAGAGTACAATGAGGACACCAAGAATGTGAGAATAAGGTTTTATCTTATGAAGAGTAAGATTAGAGTCATACCTGTTCAGATCGAAAGGTCACTTACCGTAAATAACCACTTCCAAATCCCCCCACAGTTCCAAAGTTCTATCTTGAACGGCCACTTTTACTCCACAACACACATCAACTGGCTCCTTAAGGCACGTAAAAATGGCCATTCAAGATGAAATTTTGGGTTTAGTGCAGTATAGTGGACTCATATTTATGCCCATATTTGGCGTCAATGAAATATGAAATATATAATTTATTTTTTACAAGTTTTAAGTTCCAGCACAATTAGAATAACATTTGGTGTAGAACAGTAAACTGTACTCTTACCATAAACAAGAAAACTGCCGTCATTTGTGACGTCAAACATTGGATTCAAGCATTTGACGTCATATGCTTGGCAACGAGGCTCGCCAAATATGGTTATAAATCTGGGTCCGCCATACAACAATTTTTCCAAACTTCTTATCATTTCTCTTGGTTACCGATTATAGCACAGTTTTGACTATATTTTGTCAGGAAGTTTCCAATTGAAATCTGCGCAAGTGCCATTTTAAAGCCTAATTTGGGAATACATTTCAGGGCACCGTGAAGCGTATTCATCTGGACGAAACAAACGTGACAGATTTTGCTCCGTCTGTTTTTATCGGTGGTCCTTACAGTATGGCGATCGACTGGGTGACAAGAAACCTGTATTGGGGTAACGTCGACGCCTCCTCAATTTCTGTCTTACAATTAGACGGAGATGATCATTTCCACCGAGTCTTGCTGACTAATACTGGAACGAATACTGGGGTAGCTCGACCTGTTGCCATGACGATCGATCCTGGAATGAGGTAAGAGATCCAATTAATGAGCTGTCTCTGAGAAAACCAGACGGGGGTGTCTCTATGGTCTGGATGAAATTTTCGAAGATTACCCTCCAAACACATTTATTAGGCATGGTAAACTTTGTTTTTCCATCAAAATCATATTTTCCTTGATTTTAAGGGGTTTTAAAATTCCATGTTAAAATTGACCAAAATTCCTTTATACATTGTAATGGGTTTCAAACAGAAAACAGGCCCCCGGAAAACTTTGGCTCCATAAAAAGCTGTTTGCGAGCGGATGGATAGAAAAACTGCTTATGGGGGTTCATAACATATGACTTGAATGTCTTTAATCCATTGTCAGACCGGTGGGGTTTTTTTTGTTATATTTCTGTAATTTTATTTTTCGATTTTGACAGTGGGAAAAAATTTTCGTGAAAAGCAGGAAATTAGAAATATCCACAAATCAGCCAATAATATACATACTGTAACATATGAGAATCATTTTATAGGTTTTTGTTATGGTATGAGTTGTTGATTGATGGGGTCATTTTAATGATGCAAGGTCAACGTCATTGTGTAAAGTCAAGGTCAATGTAAATTTTTTTTTAATTTTTCACTATTTTCTGATATTTAACGTCACCTGGTCGCATCAATATACTGTCAATACAGAGTCTAACTCGAACATATAAAATGCACCATTGATTTGCTAAAGCCATTGAGTTTCACTGAAGATTAAGTTAAAGTTCCTATGTCTCTAGATTTAGCATGGGCAAATAATTATAATTATATAAACCAATACAACCTTCTTGTCTCATGATATTTTTTACCCTTACATGCTCATTGGGCACAGCAATTTAACTTTAAGGTGCAATAAATAATATAAATATAGTTTTTCATGCCATCAAAAATTCAATATGTAAACAAACTTGATGATGTCACGCTACTGAACAATGGGTGATGATGCCAATTCCATGTTTCCAATGTTTTGGTCGGGATTTTCTTTAAATTTACGATTTATTTTTTTTTGTAATTAAAGCCTGATAAACTGACTAGCTGATATAAATTTAGTGTGCCTTGATTTATGAAGGCAAATTTTAAATTATCTGATAAAGTCTTAGAAACTTGCAATTTTGACAGACTGTGAAGCTTTAAAAATCCATTGATATATACATACAATTATTTTAATCTGAGGGCTGTTCCATTTAAAAAAGAGGGGGAATGGTGGACCAGAATATTTACAAACCCCGCCCCCAACAACCACACCCCTAAAATCTGTTTTTTGACCTCCCCCCCCCCCCCTCGCTTTTTCCTACATTGAGATATTGAGAAAATACTGGTCAACCAGCCCCCCTCCCCTCTTTTTCTCTTTTGAAGAACCCCCCTCCCCCGCTTTTTCAGAGAATTTCTGGTCCACGCATCTGGTAGTGCCAGTGGACAGTATTCTTGATGAAGAAACAGCAGTTTCTCTGTCATTATAGGGACTTGGGCGAGTTGTGAGTGATATTAGGTTGAGCAATATACTTTGACAGCTCAGTTGAAATTCAGTTACTCTTCAAGGACACGATGTCCAGGTCCCAGATTGGCTCATATTGCGCCTGAATAGTGTCCAACCCATCAATACTGGACAGATTGTTGAAATAAGTCATTATTCTGGAGAGAATTGGTATATAAATCCGTCATTTTTGTGCTTTGAACACAACATGATGACTGTGAAATGCGGAACGAGCGGATTTTACCCTACTTTTCCCCAGTACACTTTGTTGAATTAAGTGCTTTATGACTGAGGACAGTTGCAAACTTGGGAGCTGAATAAATACTTAACTTCAACTTTAACCTGTCTGTTTCTCTGTCATGAGAGCCGTCAAGTGTATATGTAGTGCACATCTGATCTAACATTATTTATATACTAGCTGTATAACAATAGCATACCTTCGTATCGATAATTTATTAATGCTTTAAAATATGAACTAATGAATTAGTAGTAGTAAATATATGTATAACCTATATGTATAATCTTTTTTTATTATTTTTTCCACAAGGTGGCTCCCTCGACAGCGGCAAACTTATTGCCTTAGAGGGAGTCTCCTTGCTCCACTCTAAGAAAAATTATAAATTTGTATAATATGTAATTACTGTTATATGTTATTTAAGGAGCCAATAAAAAATATGTCATTGTCATTGTCATCTTCCTCGCAGGAAACTGTACTGGTTGGACGAAGGGGGTCAAGGAGTACCTCGAAAGGTCGCTTCGATGAATCTCGACGGATCAGATCCTCAAATCATCACCTCATCAAGTCTCCAGTCTCTCAGTTTCATCACGATCGACCGAGTTGCTCAGGTCCTTTACTGGAGCGAAGCTGAGGCTGGAATTGTAAGACTACCAATGTTTTTTTTTAATAGTTTGTTACGGATGATTATTTATAAGACAAGATTTAGATATGGCAGTGAAATGGTGAATGTGTAACATGGGTGGCCTCCTCTCTCTTACCTCAACAATCAACCCTTGATAGTGGCAAGAACTTGTCTTAGAGGGCTGCACTTTCCATATCTATTTCATATCTATCTATTTATGTCCATATCCCATTTAAAACCAGGCAGTTGGTGGTGTTGTTGATTAACAATGGCTATATGGGCTGTTCCATTTAAAAAAGAGCGGGGGGTGCACAGGAAAATGTTCAGACTCCTCCCTCTTCCATCCCTTGCTTTTGGACAGCCCCCCCCCCCCTCTTCCCCCCCCCCCTCCTCCCAGACCTCCTCTTTTTTCTACATTGAGATATTTACTGGTCAACCAGCATCTTTTTCTCTTTTGGAGAACCTCGCCCCCCCCCCCCCCCCTCCTCACCGCTTTTTCAAAAACCGTCCTGTCCACCCCTTCCCTCTCTTTTTTAAATAGAATGGTTCAGAGTCGTTTATATCATTTTCATCTTCTTTTTTATTTCAGATCAACAAATACACCCTGAACAGCAAAGTTCAAAGCACGGTCATTTCATCTGGAATTCAACCACAAGGATTAGCCATAAGACGTGGTAGTAATAAATTGTATTATGTAGACAGCGCATTCGAATCGGTCTTCGAAATAGATTTGACGGACCCGACGCAAAAACAGGTTTTGAAAAACAATCTTCGGGATATGTCACAACTTCGGGGATACAGCAAACGACACACTGAAGGTGCTTTTTTCTGGTCATGTCATAAAGATTGACTACCACGAATTGTGTGTGAATTTATAGACAATTGATTGCGAAGCATGAGCAGTTGATACACTCGGCGACAGTGAAATTCGCCACGCCAACGAAATTCACCACCACCTAAAACATGATTATACACATGATTTGTTACAAAACTAATTGTTTACATCATTGACAATATTTCATCACTCGGACAACCATCTAGGAAGTGTTTATTGCACTTTACTTTAAGTGGCCAATCTCGTTGTCGTGGCAAATTTCACTGTCGCCGAGTGAGTAAGTGGTAATCATTTATCCTGTCCACATTTATTCTTTCCAATCTTGCATCAAATGCGGAGAGTTTGATCAAATATCTCAGAAATTAATTAAAGGTCATTCTCCTCTTTATGCTGGTGCATTTTATTTCTATATCTTTAGTCACTGCCCAAGATTGTAAATTAAATATGTTTAGGCCGACTGAAAATATGTTAGTTTTGGATTATATTGTTTAATTTTAATATATTTTTTTCCCCTAAGCATCAGGTTCAAAAGCAAAAAATTGGGTTTCAAATGTCGATTTTTTGACAGGAAATCGGAAACAATGTTTTGCAGTCAGCCTTGTTTATCGTGGTCCTTGCAAATTCATTATTGGATTACCATCATAACTAAAATTAAGCTATGTGCCGAGTACTTCAGCGTTCCAAAAAGCTTCCAACATTCTCTGGCGACACTCTATAGAGCCCCATTACACCTGAAGTTTTAGGTAATCAGGAAAACCACCTATTATTATTAATTTAAATTTATAAATTTATTTCACTAGGTCTAACGAACGGCTGCCAGAGCAACAACGGAGGATGTAAGCATATTTGCTTGTGGGGTGCGGACAAAAATGTTGTATGCGCTTGTTCCACGGGATTCACTTTATCGAATGATCAGAAGAGTTGCCAAGGTAACGATTGAAATATGAGATGCCTTTGTTATTCTATGCATTTAGTGATTTATTTTTTTGCAACCCAAAGTTGAATGAGAATGAGCAGAGAGTTATTTAACATCTGATATGTGCGGTGAAGTGTTTTCTAGAAGTCAATATCCTGAATAAAGTTTTGTTGATAGATGACAAAGGTATATTCATTGAAATAGGTATAATCAAAATGAAAAAGAAGAAACTAATGTTGCATCTGCTGTAGTTTCAATTTTGTAAGCTTGGTTTGAAACAAATATTTTATGATGCTCTGAGGACTGTTCTATTGAAAAAAAAGAGGGGGGGGGGGGGTGCAGTGGGCTGTTCCATTTAAAGAAGGGGGGGGGGGGTGGACCTGAAAATGTTTTCTGGTGACACTGGAACAACCCTTAGTTTGATTGGTATTGAATGTTTGACTTTGTGTAGAATTTGACATTATACAAAAATATAAGGGCTGTTTCCATTTTTTTTAAAAAGGGGGTGGACAGGATGGTTTTAGAAAAACGGGGGGATTTAGTGGGGGGGGGGGGGGTGGGGTTCTCCAACATAAAGAGAAAAAGAAGGGGAAGTGGGGTGGTTGACCAGTATTTTCTTAATAATATCTGTCAAAAAACAAAGCGGGCGTGGGGGGAAGGGTCTGAAATTATTTTGAACGAAACACGCCCTAATGTAAATGGTTAGTGAAAGTTGTGCACTGTTTCTATGCATACACAATACACATAAGCTGTAGAATGTTTAATCTATCTAAATGTAGCTTAAGGCTGTCAGCGGCTATTTAGAGGCACCCAGAAAAGAGTCTGGAACCCTCGAGGTCATCTACTTTTTTGTGTTAACTTCCTCATAATAATTTACAAAATAAGCGTGATAATGAAGAGCAAACAAAGAATGTTCAAAAGTAGTAAGACAGTGTGTCAATATGCATGTTGCATTCTATAATTCATCCCTTGAATATTTCAGGAGTGGATAGTTTTGTGGTCGTTTCACAGGGATCTTCGATCCGAGCTTATAAATTGGATGGATCTGGAGAAGAGGCCATGAGTCCTGTTGGCGGAAGTTGTGAGTAAATAATGTTTTTGTTTAATGACTTTTATCAATGAAATAGGTATGATCAAAGAAACAGATTGTTGCATCTAGTTGAGTGAACTATTTTGGACGAGGTGTTAGCGGAGTCCAATATAGCTTTTATATTGGACGAGGCATTAGCAGAGTCCAATATAGCTTTTCTCTTCTTACCATCCTCTATAAATATGATATTAATGACAGCCCCTTAGACATAATTACCAAAATAATTTTATTTTCAAAGAGTTAATTTGAGGCTTATTAGAGGTCTTCTCACTAGTCTAGCCCTAGCAGCTTATCCTATAAGCTAACTAAGCTTTAGACCCAGTAGCATTGACACATAGACATAATTGCTGAATTTATTATAATTTTTGTTTTCATCAGATGTAACAGGAGACCAAATAGCGGTGCACGTATCGGCCAATCTGATCATGTGGGCAGACGGTGACGCCAGAAGATTAGGAAGGGGTGGAATTAGCAAGATCAGACCAGATGGGACGTCGTACGCGAAAGTTATTGATTCAGGAGTTGGTGGATATGGAATTAAAGGGTGTGCTGTGGATTGGATTGCTGGTAAGTGTGAAGTATTCTTTTAATTGGTAAATATGTTATTATTTTTTCTTTATTTTTTCGCTTAATGAAATTGTTATTACTTGTCCAGCCAGTTCGATCGTTCATACCATGTGATTGTCTTGTGTTTGGTTATGTTGGACAGGACATAAAAATTTATATTGATATTGGACAGAATATTATATTGGACAAAGTTACATATTATATTGGAAAAAGTTACATATTATATTGGACAAAGTTACATATTATATTGGACAAAGTTACATTGGACAGCAAAATAAATAAAAATATATTGGATATAATGTTGTATTAAACAGAAAACTATATTGGACAAAAAAAAATTATATTGGACGAATAATGTGATGTTGAGGAAAAAGATATTGGACAGAAAAACCAATTATTTAGAAACAAAAAACTTGTATGCGACATAAGTTATGTTGGACAGAAATGTTGGATCAGACAGTAAAGTAGTATAGGCCAGTTCTCGCGTGACCTTTCTCGTGTGACCTTGTAACCGAAAGTACCAAAACAATCCATGATGTCACTAATACACAATGGGGAGCACAAATACCACCAGAGGTCACTGACACCATAGCAGATAATTATTGTATGATGATGTCATATACTGTGACATCACGCATGTAACAATGGTGTAGTGATGTCATCTTTGTCTTTCATTAGGTTCTGTTACTGTTTCTCCCCATAGTAGGTGATGTCATTAATAATTGAGCTGTAGTGATATCATGTATTGTATTAGTTAGTGGTGTCACGATGATCTATCATACTGGATCATCGGTCGTTTTTTTAAAGAATTTGATGATCGATTACTAATTTCGTATAGTCAATTTAAAAATTTAAAAAACACCAGTTGGTAATCAAAAAATTAACTGAAAACCTATTGCACTTCCTCCCTTTAGGAGTTTCATATGATCATAAATAACTTGAGATATTATGAGATAAATGACTTGAGATATTATAAATTGTATTTACGTACAGAGACATTTAATTATCTAGGACAAACTAGTTACGATGGCAGTTGATTTTACGTGGGCGACTACTCAACTATGAACTGCACCCAAACCAACTAATAATCGATCATCGGTTGGTGCAACCAAACCGATGATCGACTACGAAAATATAACTGATTGACATCACTAGTATAAGTACTGCCGGGTACAAGGTCACACGAGAATTGGCCAGAAGGTCAAACGAGAATTGGCTAGAAGGTCACACGAGAATTGGCTGCCCTATTGGACAGAATGTTAGACAGGAAAAGTTATTTCAATTTCCATCAGGTAACCTGTACTTCATTAACGGATACTCTGAGACGTATTACATCGAAGTGTCGCGTTTGGATGGTTCACATCGCTTAACAGTCGTCACAATCAAGGACAGCTCTCCAAAAAACATTGTGGTCAACCCAGTGAAAAGGTTTGCTTGATTTCATTAAACTGTTTTAAAACTAAATCATTCCGTTCGTTGACAAAGTCTTGTATAACTGATGTTTCGAAATGGTTTGCTCATTTAGAGCAGGTTGAACTATGAGCTGTTTTGGGGACCAGCAAAGCGGTCTTAGGGCTGGCTGTTTCTTTGAAAGTGTGGTGGGGACGGGGGACCTGAAGATTATGAAACTCCCCACCCTCACCCCCGCTTTTTGTTTTTTAAAAGACCTCCGCCACTCCCTCTTTTTCTAAATTAAGATATTAAGAAAATACTGGTCAACCACCCTCTCCCTCTTTTTCTCTTTTGGAAAACCTCCCCTCCCCTGCTTTTTCAAGACCTTCCTGTCTGCCCTCGCCCCACACTTTTAAATGGAACAGCCGTTCTTAGAAACAGCATGGATTGGTTTGTCCAGTCAACTTACTGTGGGCACAAGAACGTCACCTTCTTAATCTTTCTAGACATCGCCTTGATAGCAGCGTCTGTGTTAGAAAGGGATAGTCTTATTTTGCATTGGTAGGGCCTTGTATCATATGTAGTTCCACCATACCAAATATTCCAAAAAAAAAATATACGGTCATAATATCTGCAGATAAGCTAGGCTTACTTAGTGATAAATATTGTTTGATTATTCTTGTTTATACAGTATGTGATTTTATCATTAATAACTTGATTACATTAGGAATTAATTAACAGGCAGTATATTAGTTTTGTTGAAAATTTTTGACATGAATTTTGTGGTTTTATAAAGTGAATTATTTCTTTTTGCAGATACTTGTATTGGACTAATAGTGGACAGCAACCAAAGATCGTCAAAGCCCATCTGGATGGTTCCAATCAAACAGCTATTGTCACGACGGGTATAATAAGTCCAAGGGGGTTGTGCGTCGACATGGCAACGCATGACGTTTATTGGGTGGATAGCTTCGTAGACTCGTTGCAGGTATCGATCTTTCCTGTGGATGATTTTCAATATGTCCTTCTTGCATTATTATTTCCTTTCATGGCGTTATTTGTAATATTTTGTTTTTCAGAAAGTCAGCTTTAGTGGTGGCAGTTGCCAGGTTGTTCGCAACTTCTTGCCGAAACCTTACGGAGTGGCTGTGCTGGAAAATAACATATTCTGGATAGATTACAATTTGAAAAAGGTAAGTGTGGGATGATATAAAGGTGCTATGGCTCAGTGGTAAAAGTGCTCGCCTTCAAACTGCTGAGTTCCAGGTTCGAGCCCCTGCCATGGCCTGGAGAAACTGAGCAGAGCCTCTGTAACTCGTTGCTCCACTCTACCTAGATGTAAATGGGTAATTGGCTGCAGACAATGATGGCACTTGTAGAGTGCTTGACCTAAGAAAACTTAGGCACCAACTGGTGCTGCATGTACTTTTAGGTCCGTCTTTGAGTAGCCAGCTATAACCAGACAGTTCCATTTCAGGGATCTCTCCGAACTTTGAAAATGATTAGCCACGGTTGGATAGATTGTACAGTAAATGGTCATCTGAAAATTAGCCACAAATGATAAAGTACGAAATTAGATTAGCCACATGGCTATTGGATTAGCATAATGCTACGTGGCTACTGCTAGCCAGAACCCTGCCATTTAGTGGCAGGTACCATCTTATAGCAAAAGTTATCTAGATGTGTCTAGGTTCAATTTTACAGGCCATTTTTAATGGACCTGTAAATGGGTACTTGGCTAGAGGCAGAGATGTCAATTGTAGAGTGCTTGACCTAAGAAGTGCCTGACCGGTTGCACACTAGGTGTATGTTCCCCAGGAAGCTGAGAAAGATTCAAGTCTGAGCAGGCCGGCCAAGGGTGTAATTGTGAAGTTGGCAGAGCATGTCCATTGTAAACCCCAGATATGTTTACATTTTATGCACTGAACAATAAACTAAATTCTGTAAAATACTTCAAATTTTTAAAACTATTTTAAAGATGCTGGCACCTGTTTAGTTAGTAGCTCTGCGATAATAGACGATCCTTGATAAAATTGATCGTTAATCTGAAAATTAAGATTCTGGAGCATCTGATTTTTAATCATGAGAATTCGTTCGAGGCAATATTGTGCATTGCATCATACAGGGTTCCCACGCCTACCGGGAATCCGGGAAAACCGGGAATAATGTAAAAACGCTTTCCCGGTCAGGAAAAGCCTTGAAATTGCGGAAAAGTGTGAGAAACCCTGGAATTTACCGGGGTAAACGGTTCTTGTAATTTCCGCCAGGGGCGCTGGTGTTCGTTGCGCCCTCTTCAGGGATATGTTAAAACTATCGTTTTTGGCTCTAGTGGCAGTTTGGCAAACTATCTTCAAAAGGCTGCTACACCCTTAATATTATTCCGATTTTCGTCAAACAAAGATTGAATTATTCAAAAACAAGTATAGAATTATTTAAATAAGGTTTTTTTATACCTTGTAAATTGGCTTCATGACAAATGTTTTGTTATGTTTTCTCTTTCCAGATTTTCAAAATTGACAAAAGTGCAAACCAGACAACCCAGCCTCAAGTCATAAGAGCAAATTTGCAAAAACTAACGAACATCGCTATATATCACAGTGCTGTGCAACCAGCTGGTGAGTTAAAAATTTATTTTTGAACAGTTTTATTTTCTGCATGTTACTATTTTACTCATGGTGATCAGCTCTGTCGGATATATATTAGAATATTTTATAATTTTATTCTGTATTTTTTAATCTTTTTGAAAATAATTTCAGGTACAAGTCCATGTACGACTAATAATGGTGGATGCCAACAGATTTGTTTTTCACTGCCAAATGCAAGTTCACCAACGTGTGCTTGTGCAAATGGACAGTTGGCTAATGATGGAAGAACTTGTGCAGGTATGATAGAAATGATATACATTTAAATTACTTCATATACCAAAAAATAGGTTAATGCAGACACAATTTTTCATTTGTTTCCTTGTTGTATATATATTCAACTGGGTAGTGCAGTATAGCGGACCCAAATTTATGCCCATATTTGGCACCCATTAAAAATTAAATTTTAACAAAAATTTCACAAGTTGGAAGTTCTAGCACAATTAAAATAACATTTGGTGTAGATTAGCGGGGGTTTGGGGGCAGGAACCCCAAGAAAAGAAAAAATAAACGCTGTCTTTACCGTGAAGATGAAACCGCCGTCATAACTACATTAGTTTGTGACGTCATACATAGATTTCAAGCATTTTTACGTCATAGGCCGGGCAATGAGGCTCGTTAAATATGGTCATAAATCTGGGTCCGCTCTACTGCCCTTTTTCCTATTCAACTTCCTGTCACATGACAATCACATGATAACATCACAGTCATTCTTGACCATTTGGGTAAACTCAGACTCAGATTCTTTTATTTGTTCCTGCAATAACAAGTATTAATATAAAAATAGGAGGATACCCCTAAGATAAAGATTATTATCGCTATTGAGGTATCCCGCTGTCAATTTGATCTGGGTAGGGCCCATTAAACAGATTAATTATCCTTATATAAGCGATTTCTACTCTAGTGAAACTCGTCTGTCTTCATTTTTCATTTGTTGAGCTTATGCAAATGAAGAAGTGTCTTATCTTTGTATACTTACTCTTTGGTTTCTGGTCTGACTGGCTAGCAGGAAAGAAATTTGAAATTGAACGCTAGATATAAACAACATTATCATATTGGTTCATGTTTACTTGCAATGATGAAATATACTTTAAGCAGTTTTATATTATCCTTTGGGACAGATGTTGAAGAATATTTAATATTCGCCGATAACATTGACATCCAAAGTATGCACCTTGAACCGTCCACCCCAGGACGACCTTTTCCGGCCATAACAGGACTAGATGGCGCCATTGGACTGGATTTTGACGTCTTCGATAACACTGTGTACTTCTCACAACTCGGTTCTAAGAAGTTGAGCCGTTATAATCTGAACACCAAGAAACTAGAAGACTTTGCAGTAAATTCAGGTGAGTTAAAGGTCGATACATGGATATATTTAAGACAGAATATGGGTGGTTAATTATGCTTGGAGACTCCATTAGGTAAAATAATTCAGGTGAGTTAATGGTCGATAAATTCGGGCCAGATGATTTGGAAACATCTACATATATAGTCTATTGTGTTCATGGATGCATTTAAGACAGAAAATGGGTTAATGATGCTAGGAGACCCCATTAAGTAAATAATTATTGTTAGCATGGGGGCACCTTGGGAGATTCTATTAAATTATATTTTTGCAAAAACTTACCCTAGTGTTATTTTAAAAACTAACCCTGGTGGCATGCATCAAAGGTCACGATCCTAGCAAGCTTCTTAGTAATATTCATATGTATTAATATCATCAAATATTACTGTATTGAACGTTTGTTTATAATCCTGTTGTATTGATTTTGATTTACTCAGAAAATAAATATCTATCTATCTATATTACAGTATGTGGAACAATTTATATTTATTTATGTAAATGTATCATGTATCTGGTGCTCTGAGCAATGGTGGCAGGGAGTGGCCTCATCTTCATTCATAAGTTTACGTAACCTTGAGCAAGATGACATAAATGAAATTGTGAATAGAATCATCTGAATGAAAAAAAAAGAAGTCATAGAATAAAGAAAAAAGGTTGAATTTATTGGAATGAAAAGAATAATGATTTTTCCGGAAATCCGTTTTTTTTTGGGCATGTGAAATTGACCCTCGTGATTTGGGCAAATTCCAATTTTTTTTTTCTTCTTAATTTATTTGGGGGGGGGGGGGGGGGAGGAGTTTTTAGCCTTATTATACCATGCAAGTATCATGACTTCAGGGCAAGTGTAGTGTGACTCAAGGTTGCAGACACAAGAAGTCTTGCCTTGTAATACCTAGAAGTTGCCCCTCAGATAGCTTGAAATGTCATTATTTTGGTTATTTGTTAAAAAAAAAATTCCCGGGGGGGGGGGGGGGCAGGTTTTTTTTTTATCAATGATGAATCACATCCCTGAATTATGATTTTGTATTCAATAAGAAAATATTTGGAAGTGGAAGTGAATTCTTAGGCCCGACTGTATAGTTTAGATTAGGTAAGATTAGATTAGAAAATTTTAAGCTAATTTTAAGGTTCCAGAAAGGCAGGGGGTTCGGTATAAAATTGTTCGGTATAAAATTGTTAATAGGTAAAATTTCTTTCCTCTAAGGACGAAATTTAGGAGAAATGTATTGTATTGGAAAATGTATTGCAAACTGCATCATTACGATGCCGCTATGGATAAAATGACATATTAGCTAATCTAGTTTAATCCATAGCTATAGATAAAGACATTATCTAATCTAATCCATAGCTATTAGTACAAAGACATATCATGTAATTTAATCTAGTCGAATACATAGCTATAAATATAAAGACATTAGCTAATCTAATCTAGTCTAATCCGTAGCTATAAATATAAAGACATTAGCTAATCTAATCTAGTCTAATCCATAGCTATAAATATAATGGACATATTATCTAATCTAATTTAACCTAAGCCATAACTATAAATATGAAGACATTAGCTAATCTAATCTAGTCTAATCCATAGCTATAAATATAATGGACATATTATCTAATCTAATTTAACCTAAGCCATAACTATAAATATGAAGACATTAGCTAATACAATCTAATCTAATCCATAGCTATAAATATAAAGACATTCGCTGATTTATTTTAGTCTAATCCATGGCTATAAATATAAAGACATGTTAGATATAAATCTAATCTAGTCTAATCCTTGGCTATAAATATAGAGATATTATCTAATTTAATCTAGTCGTAGTCCATAGCTATAGATATAAAGAAATATTATCTAATCTAATCTAATCCAGAGCTATGAATGCAAGAACATATTAGCTAATCTAATCTAATCTAATCTGTACCGTTACAGCATTTTTACGATAAAGGTTTGTGCGATATAAGCATCGTTATAATTTCAGAAGCTGACAATAAGCATCGTTATAATTTCAGAAGCTGACAATAAGCATCTTTATGATTTCAGAAGCTGACAATATAGTAATTCAACAGCCGAGCAGTCTTGCATACGACTGGATCTCTAAGAAAATCTACTGGGTGGAGAGGAGCGGGGGGAAAATATTTTCCATGAATATTGACAAAAGTCACTTGGTCACTTTGGTGAACGCTGGCGGTATTGTGTCTCTAGCACTGCATCCATGTAAAGGGTAAGTTCCAATAATTGCGATTATGTAGGCATGAACACTTGTAATGGGGTGAAAAAGTAACAGCCTACAGGGGGCACTACGACCGTAGTACATAAGAAAAAACCCAATAACATGACATCACTACACCATTGTTACATAGATGAGGGGTGGGGGTCTAGCTCAGTGTTAGCGCGCTGGGCTTCCAACCACTGGGTCCCGGGTTCAATTCCCGGTCGAGCCTATGTTGGATGGCTGTTTCATCTTTTGTCTCATTGCCATGGTCCCTGCCTGTCCTAATTAGCCCATCAGGTGCAGAAATACAGGACGTAAAGCCCTAATCCACCGCCACCACCACATAGATGACATCACAGAATAGATGACATCATCCAACAATACTTATTTGCTACCGTGGGAGTGACCTCTTGTGGTACTTTTTCTCCTGATAATTAATGAAAAATGTGTTTGTGAATAACGGTTATTATTCATTTTATCATGAAAGATTATATTTGACACACATATCAAGAAATTACAGTCCAGCCTGTCTTGAGTGGTCACCCAATGGAATGGGAGACTCGTTGATGACAGAGGGCGCCACAAGCAGACGGTCCAAACCATTGTTTAATGACGTAATCATACAATCAGGTCATTGAGTGCAGTGATGTCACATTTAAATGACGTCATCAAACAATGGCGGGACCGTTTCCCTGTATAAGTTATGAGATTCCTATGGATAGAAGTGGCCGTTTTAGACAGGTTGTCGTTTCGGTCAATATCCACCGAACTCGCACTAGACTGATCGGACAGGGTGTTGATATATGATATACATTAATAAAGAAGAATCTTTACTGTAAAACCCCTCTCTGGCTGGAACTACAAAATACGCAGTCAGTGTTACTTATAATATTGTAATTATGTGTATGGTGCATGGCATAAACTGGCCTGTTAAGGCAGGTAAGGACGGCCATTTGGGGTGAAATTTCTTGGCGGCCGGCCAGAGAAAACAGTTAATAGTTTGCCAAAACGATGCGAATTCAGTCAGGGGGGAATTGGAAGTGAGTGTTTACATCCAGTGACCGTTTTAGAAACATGGCCATTGGGATTAACTGCATGCGTACAAATCCAAGGGGTCACATCCTACCCCTACACATTTTCTCATTGCCATGGTCCCTGCCTGTCCTTATTAGCTCAGCCCATCCGGTGCAGAAATCCAGGACATAAAGCCATAATCCACCCACCCACCCCCTACAAATTTATATTTTCTTCAGATTTTATTGTTAAATTTTTACGATTTTGTGGCTCTGAGAGGTTTTATCCGCCCCATAAAAGAAAAATGCAAATTTTTGCCACTGTTCGACTGAACAAGGTAAATGAAATGTTATTGCCATCCTAATTAGCATCCTAATTATGCCATAATATTTCATTTCAGGCAAATGTTCTATGCCAGTAGACTCAATCCAATGGGGATAATCCGCACAACATTAGCTGGTCGTTCTCCTAAAACCATCGTAAGTGACTTGGACGGTTTTCCTGGAGCTCTATCTATTGATTATGAGGAAGATATGATATATTGGGCTACTATTGGGTGAGTTCTAAAGTACAAAGTATTTATTTTGTACACATATCACGATAGGGTTTTGAATTGGTGCAATTTAATCACATTCTTTTAATGATTGTAGTACTATGTATTATTGCTAGACATTTGAATATGTCAAACTTGAAGGTAATTGATATTTATTAGACATTTTGCATTGGAAAGAATTAATTAAAGCTGTGGTATTATCTCTAGGATTTTGAAACTGATTGATTGATTTTGGAAGTGGCGATTTTACTATTGAGGAAATATTTTTTAATATAAAATTATACTTTCAACTGTTTTTGATCCTTTTTTCATGCATACATAACATTGTATTAAATTTAGTTAAATTTTTCATAGATTATATTGGATCGGATTAGATCCGTAGATTAGGTCAGATCATTAGATTAGATTATTAGATTAGATATGACAATGAATTTAGATTAATTAGAATAGGTTATATTAGATTAGATCTTTATGATAAGGTTGTATTAGATTAGATCTTTATGATAAGGTTATATTAGATTAGATCTTTGATCTTTATTATAAGGTTACATTAGATTTGATCTTCATTGACATGCAGTTAACAATGCCTTAATAATCATTGTGAACAATTTAAGCAATTATTTGTTGCCATTTTTTTACCTGACGCTGGGTTTCTGAGTTCTGACATAATTACTAAAAGTTGTGAAGATCGCATTTTAGCTTCTCTCATCCGCAAATTTAATATGATTAGAAATGTGCTTCCGGTTACCATAGATATTGATGTGGTAACCACCCCTAACCGCGACTGTTGTGACCAAATAATTTGACGCATTTTGTCGCAAATGGCGGTGCGTTAAAAAAATTATGGCAACCTCCACGTAACCTGAATGATTGTTCTCGACTAATTTCGATCCCTGTTTACAATGTAATATGAAATTTTATTTTAATTTGGCTCTTTGACTAACCAATCCTTTACAAATTGCCTGTGAGGATCCGGGAAGCTAAATATCAAATAAATAATTGTGGCCTAACTGTTGTGTAATTTTATGGTTATTTTTTTAGTGGAAAAATAGAAAGAGCCACCCTGGATGGAAACTATAGAGAAGTAGTCATAGAGACGACCGTTTCACCAAGCGGACTGGCCATATTTGGGCACTACATCTTCTGGACGGACATGCAAATGAGTTTGTATTCAAATTAGCTAATACCACAGAATAATACCCAGAGGTGACAATCCCACAATCCTTTGCAGAAAGTTAATGCAAATGAAGATGCAAATGAAGAAGTGTCAAATCTTTGTATATATATATTTGATCTTTGCTAGTACATTATTCTCTATTCAACCATTAAGAACTGGCGACTGATTGGACTTTTCAAAAACTTTCGCTCTTATTCCATAGTGTGTGATGTGATCGGTGATGTTATCATTGATTGATTTTTCTACATGAATCAAGTAAAATAGGTTTATTTAATTATTGCTAAATTATATTCTTGGTGGGACTTGCTTTGATTATTTGCATAATTTATTGGATTTACGATTGGTTGATTGATTGATTGACTTTGATTCGACAAAGTTCATCATTGTGACATTAAATTATCTTTCAGGTGGAATTTACAGGGCTGAAAAGCACACAGGATCCAACCAAATAGAGTTAGTTAAAGGCCTACCGAAACCGCCTTCTGAAATAAAGGTGGTATCCAGGAAATTGCAGCTAAAATGTAAGTGAAATAGTTGACTTTCTGGTCAACAGGAGGAGCTGTGTGCTGGTCCTCACAACCTTTGTGACATCATCAAGGCACTCCGTGACCTGATTGTATGATTATGTCATCGAACAAAGGTTTTAAGGACTGGCGTGTAGCTCTCCTTGCTGTCGCTAAACCTCCAATAATTCTAATATAAGCACGGTGACCCCCCCCCCCCCCATTTTTTTCCATATTTTAGCTTTATATTGCAAAACATAAAAAATAAACCTATTTCAAAGGGATTCCTATGTCAAAAGTTCACGGGTATCGAGTCATCTTAATGAGGAACTTTGTGACGTCATCAATGCATTCAGTGACCTGATTGATTGATTACATCATCAAACGGGTAATAGGACGACATGTGGATAACTCGGGTAGACCTTAATGTCCTGTTTCGTTGATTCCCCACAAGTTCACTAATGATGAAAATAGAGGCATATTGCTTGTATTGTAACCTTAAGGTTGGATTTTGACATCATGTAGTTTACTCATTTATAATAGCTGAGTAATCCATTAAGTATTATTAGCCTCAAACTCGGCTCCCTTGGGAGTATACAGCCATACACACGCCTTATCGGCGGCTCTGAACTTCATTCGGAAGCTTTCCTATATCTGTAAAGCCAGGTACCCACTCTCTAAAAAATTTAACTTAAACTTAAAACTTAAACCACTCTCTGCTGGGTGGACAGTAGCAATGAGGACTAAGTGGCTGCTAAAGGCAGAGGTCAGTGAGTGAGGTTCAAACTTTTTGGTTTAGGAGTTGAATGCTCTACCACTGGACTACTCGCTTCTCTGCTGCCATGGCTTAAAATTGTAAATTTGGCTTGAAACGTAAATTTTTGAGTTTAATTAGAGATGGTATGCAGTTCCAAATTTTGAAACCAAACAGAAAAATTAAAAACGGTTTTGAAAATCTAAGAATTTGTGGCAAAAATGAGTTATCAAAAAAAATATGTAAATCTGCAATTTTCTCATTAACCAATCCTCAAGGTTACAAATCGGATAATCACGAATCAAATTTTAATATTTACGCTCCAATTAGTTGCCATTTGTCTATTATCGCAGTGCTCTATGTTAAATTAAGGTGTTAATTCTTGTAAACACTAACTTACTGTAACTTACCGTGTAACTTACTGTGTAACTTACTGTAACTCAGGGGTTGAAATTTGCTCATGCAAATGTGATTTTGTGTGGGCATTTACTTGCTTCCACTAAGGATAGGGTCAGCGTGAATTGTTTTTGATAAAAGGATTGCATGACTACTCCTGACTGACTTGCAATCTAAAGTCAAAGGAGACCCGTCTTATATCAGCTACTCTTTGATTGCAATTTAATTTTTGCTCATATATATTCAAAGCTTGGTATAACTTTATATGAACTGCGAGTGGGAGGTCAAGAAATGTTACCAAAGGTGATTTTGCGTGAACCACTAGTCACTCATGCAGCCCATTTCAAATTGCAATCCCTGGTGACTTACTGTAACTTACTGTAACTTACTGTAACTTACTGTGACTTACTGTGACTTACTGTGACTTACTGTAACTTACTGTAACTTACTGTAACTTACTGTGAAATAGTCTTTCTGCTTTAAGAATTATGATTTTGCTTTTAAGGTGAAAATCCTTGCGATAAAAACAACGGGGGATGTTCGGACGTCTGTCATGTGGCAGGAAACGGAGGAGTGGAATGTTCTTGTCCAGATGCTTCTGGAGCTAAGATCGGTAACGGTGGAAGGATGTGTGTTCCGAATGCAAACAACTGTTCGGCAGAAGAATTTGTGTGCAAGTGAGTCCGTCTATAATTCATTTATCATTTATATTATCCAATCATATTAGTCATCAGTTTAAATCAATGCATTTAGATGAACATATTATTATGAACTAAAGGCCGCTCCATGTAAAAAAAAGGGGAGGGGGGGGTGGACCTGAACATTTTAGACCCCCCTCCCCCCCCCCCCCCAATCCTGATATCTGGTTTTGACAGGCCCTCCCCCCCCCCCCCCATTCGCGTTATAAATTTTTTCCCCAGACCCCCTCCCAATATCTGAAGAATCTTTAGGTCCACCCCCACCCCCTTTGTAAAAGGAACAGCCCGTATTCTTTTTTAACCCCTATTACCAAAAAAGAATATCGTTTAAAATCAGAGGAATTTTTGTAATTTTTCAGAAATGGCAAATGCATAAATCCGAGATGGGCGTGTGACTTAGATGATGATTGTGGAGACCTGACCGATGAAGATCCCGCGCTTTGTGGTGAGTCTGTCCGTCTGTCCCGCTGGCCATTTGTCTATCCATCCATCTATCTATCTGTAAATCTGTTATTGATCTGTTTAATGTTTCTGTTTTATTTCAGCCGAGCATACTTGTGCTCCAACAGAATTCACCTGCGCTAATGGAAGGTGCGTTAGTTTACGTTGGCGCTGTGACCATGACAACGATTGCCGTGACAACAGTGACGAAGAAAACTGCGGTAAGTGCACGAATACCTTCTTTTCAAACAATTTTGATTAATTGATATATGCATAGTTAATTAGTTTATATATATTTTTTTTTTGAAAATATTTTGCAGACTTCCCAACTTGCGGACCAGACCAGTTTACCTGCCAAAATTACAGGTGTATTGACCGTCAACATGTGTGTGATGGACAGAACAGCTGCCGTGACAAAAATGCGACTGATGAACTAGGCTGTCGTACGTCTCCTGCTTATTATATTGAAAATAATAATTATATTTACGGCATCTGCCAATTCCACATTTGCCAGCTCTTCGAATGTCCCGGGTTTGATTCCTAGCCTTGGCCACTCTTTATGAGCTACATCTCAGCTGGATTTCAATCGCATGAGACGTTAAGTTAGAGGTACCTAGTACTCGGTGTCAAGTAAAAATCCCCACCTATGAGGTAAATGTGTAACCACTGTGATGGTGTGGACTCTAAGCCTAATCATTTCATTAATTTACCTTGTGTACACATACATACACAGTATTAAATTGACATAGGAAGCAAAAGTCCCACCCGAGGTCACTCACACCAAAGCAGTGTTTGATGACATCATCTATTCAATGTCATTTTAGTTACAATAAATGATGACATCATCTAATTGTTCTTTATCTGCTTCGTTGTCAGAGCCCCCTGGTAGTTTTTCTCCCCATTCTTTTGGATATATTTCACGTTTCAACATTTCTTTTCAGCCCCTACCACTTGCCAGCCAGGCAAAATCAAATGCGCTTCATCAAACATTTGTGTGACAAGACGATGGTTATGTGATGGGGATAACGATTGTTTGGATAACTCAGACGAAAGCCCAACCTTTTGCGCTCTGGTTACTTGTGATCCAGGTAATAATAAGATATATGGCTCATTTATAGCCCCCAAGTGGCCCTCATTTTGGCCAGATTTTTCTGGACAACGAAATTAAAAATATTGGTGTATATGACTATATTAGTGTTCTTATTTTTCATGCGCGCATGGTATTATAATGTCTTATCCAGGTCTTACTTCTTATGAAGGTAAACCTGAATGAACCCTGTATTATTCAGGTTTCTATACATTTTTATATTGCAAAACCAAGGTTGGTAACACTCGGCGACATTGATTTTCGCCACAGCATCGAAATTCGCCACTCTTAACAAAGTACCACAAACATCTCTAGCTGACTTTAAGATGCCGGTAAAAGTTTCGGAACATTGTAAAATGACGTGAAGAGAAAGTTGTATGACTAATTATAAACTGGCAGGGTGTGTAGTAGTTTGTTAGGGGGAAGGGGGGGGGGGGTAGAGAATTTCGATGACCTGGCGAAAATCAATGTGGCCTATGGTTAACCACAAGAAAGATTACTTTAACTTATAGGTACCACCCTGAGGTGCTCTCTGATGCATTCTGAGTAGTTTAGAGCTACCAATAGGTTATGGAACTCAAATTGTATATTGATTTACTTTAATTTGCTAAATTTGATACCCACTAACCATCGATTATAATGTTGTAAAACAGGGCATAGTGCCAAATGAGGGTTTTTGGCTAATGTGTGCTGGTCAGAGGGTTTTGACATCAAATGCTGGTCAGACTCGGTATTGGTTATTAAACATTAAAATAAATGCAGTTCTTGTGTATTTAAAGAAAGTTCATAATTTCTATTCATTCATATTTACTTAATAATTAATAATTCTTTTATCCAACAGAGAACAAAATTGCCTGTGTTTGTTTTCCAAGTACATTTGCATCAAAATTAGACAATGTTAGACTTTGTGGACAATATTATGACTAAATTAAGACTTGCTTTTTACAAAAATAAAGCAAGACCTTACTTTGTAACAACCCGCGGGAGCCCTGAACTATCTGAATCTGAATCTGTTCTCTTAATGGAGGTCCTCTGAAATCGTAAAAGCTATGGATTTGTAATGTAAAAAAGATGCATTTGGTTTCTATGCCAAATGATCTTTAAATTCTTGGTCAAAAAAACAAAATGTTTATTTTTGCTCAATGGAGATTATGCTGTATTAATGGAAATGCACTGTCTATAAATTCATATTTGTAGGAGATCTCAGGTGCGCTAGCTCCCACAGGTGTGTTCCAGCGGGATGGCATTGTGACGGTGACAATGATTGCGGTGACAATTCTGATGAACCGGAGGAAATTTGTAGTAAGTTTATGAGTAATAGACATTTTTTTCCAGGTTTGAAAATCCTCTTTAATCTCTGTATAGTTCTGCTACTAAAAAAAATAATCCATTCCTAGTAAATCGAGGAATATGTTTCAATTTGTACTTTACAATTTTTAGTTGAGTATATATAATGAAGACAAAAGCAACGTGTATTACAATAAAATGCAGTGAAATAATTTTACGTCTGACACCGAGTTATTAGAGTCATTAGTGTCATTAGAGTCAAAGAAGTTTTAATAACGATTTGTAAAATTTCATACTTCTAGCATATAATGGACTCGATTCACATTAGCACATCACATATCATGACATTTGACCTCTGTTTCGGTGCATTTGACCATTATGAAATAATCCTCAATACAATTGTGATGATGTCACAATGTCTATTGTGGACAACGGGCAGTTATGTGATGTCATACTGGTCAAACGGACTAAATGAGGTCTTTGTTCCCATTAACGGAATATTTCTGCTTGTAGGTCACCCGAATAGAACGTGCTATGGTAACCAATTTACTTGTAACAATGGCAACTGTGTCTACGACCATTTCGTTTGTGATGGGGATGATGATTGCGGAGATAATTCAGATGAGGCTGCGAGTCTGAAGTGTTGTGAGTAGCTTATTTTATACCGTATTTACTCAAACACCCCCCCCCCCCCCCCCAAACAAAAGCTGACCTCGAATAGATAGAAGCCCTGAGTAGTGTCCCTCCTCCCCTCCCTGCATCAAGCAGATAAAATCCAAAAAATCAAGGTCTTTTGGATGATCGAATTTTCGTAGATAGATCAAGAGAGGAGGGTTTTCAGAAAATTTCCAATTATTCAGAAATATTTCTATCATGTTTTTGATAGATCTAATATTTGACTTAACAACTGCAAAGTTGCTGCAACTGAACTGTTTGAACAGTTTAATGAAATTCCTAAGAATGAAGTGAATACAGTGAACTCAAACAGACTGCACTAATCCAAACTGCTATGTATGCAGTACAAGGTAGCCCGTCAGCGAACATGCGATTAAAACCATTTATGTAAATATAGGTAACAATTTGGTACTGTCCTGCTTGTAGCAATTGCAATCCTTACCTCCAATATGTAGCCAATATTCATATGTTAAAACACCAAATGGCTCATAGGTGGCATGCACGTCAGCGGCTTTTGGCCTTAGTGAATGTCTCCTATGACCATAATATAACCAGTTTTCCTTGATTATTTTTGTTTATGTAAATTGTAAGTTTATGGTCAAAATAAATACTTTCTGTCTGTCTGTCTGTCTCCCAAAGGTTTGACCATCTTTGACCTTTCCTGTAATTTCAGCGGAAAGACCCTGCCCTGACAACATGTTCACCTGTCCATCGAACAAAGCAGGAGGACATTACCCTTGTATTCCTAAACATATGGTCTGCGATGGAAGTCGAAACTGTCTCCAAGGCGAAGACGAACAACAAAACTGTCCGGCGCGGACATGCACGGGCGACGAGTTTTCGTGTGGAAACGGAATTTGCATCTCAAACACGTGGGTGTGTGATCGGGATAAAGACTGCTTGGATGGATCCGATGAACATAGCAATTGCAGTGAGTGTTGGTTGGATGTTATGATATACTTGGTTGAACGACCTTAGACGACGGTTTTTTGATCTTTCGTTTCTCGACACCGCCGGCCAAATTTTTGCAGTGCCGCTCAATTAATAAATCAACAATTGTCTGGGAAAACGTGTATTGCATCACAAAGTATCACATCGCCTGTGTTAATTTATGAAAAAAAAAAAAAAAAACTTCCTGGGTATTTTTTTTTATTTTCTGACCGACCGTCTCATGAAAAACGGTCCGAGAAACATAAGATCAAAAAACCGTTGCCTTAGCAGTAAGTGTAGTTTGACCATATGTTGAAATTGTCACACACAACATAGAATTTGCCAACCCCCTCATTGCCCTAAACATCATTAAATGCCTTGAAAGTTCATGATTTGTCTCTTGAATAACTTTTCACATCTCGAGCAATGATCTTACATTATAACATTATGAAGAGTGCTACCGATTCGCGATTTCAGAGTCATTAAATAAGATCAGAGATTTTTCCAATCAAGCCATACTTGAATTAACAACAGGCCTCTCCAAAATGTTCATTGTAATTTATATTTATAAAGTGACAATTAACTAGGTCGTGGTGAATTTTAACACCATCAAATGTAGTCTGTGTCTTGAAAAACTGCACCAATCAGCTGCTTAAAGTTAACGGGTGGCTGCGCATCCTTGAAAAGTCGTTAAAAGTCTTAGATCCAGTTTCTCATGTATAAGGCCTTAAAAATTCTTAAAACCACTATTTTGTTACTGGAGGTTTTAAAAAGTCTTAAAATTCAGTTATCAAATGATGTATTGAAATTAATTCTTGTGCAGAAATCATATCACTGGAGTTGAACAGTAATAGCAATTTGAAGTCAGTAAAAAAATAATCAGTTATAAAATCTGAAATTTGTTTCCTCAGGTTTGAAGTTGTGCCAATTTAAATTGTTCATAATTTGGTGTACCGATAATATGGTCTTAAAATTTGGAAACTTTGACCTTGAAAAGCCTTAAAAAGGTCTTAAATTTGACCTCTAGAAAGTGGCAGCTGCTGCATTCAATGGTGCTTACGGCAAACAAACTAATATCACCATTTTATTTTAGAATATTGAATATCACTGACAAATATCACAGTCAGTTATATTGCCTGGCAAATACTACAGAATACGAAAACGAGGCACAGAAGAACGTCATTAGCGTCATAGCTTCGTGATATATTTATTAAGCAGCACCTTCAATTTTCATTCGATTTTCAAAATTCACAGTTTATTATGTTGTTAATTCGAGTATGGCTTGATTGGAAAGATCTTCGATCATATTATTTCATAAAATGACTCTAAAATCGCGATTTGGCGACACTCTTCATTACGTTATAATGTCAGTTAGGTAATTTTCCAGGACACAAATTTGCTTACCAAGCAACAATATCATGTGATGCTTGTTGAGTAATAAAAGTAAGTGCATGATTGTTATTTGACAAATAAACTAATATACCCTGCCAGGTCAGCTACTGCTATTATCGTTTAGGCAACAACACTTCTATCTTCCAAAAAGTTTAATAAACCCATCTGATGAAAACTGTTTGATAAAAGCCACAGACATGAGTTGTAAAATCATTAACCAACTTTCAATTCACTGGGCGTCACACTTAATTACTTCCAATATACTGTTTTGGAATTGGGTCTATTTAGAGTAGATATAACAAAATTATAAAGGAGAATATATACATACCCAAAATCAATTGAAAGATACATTTGACAGCCGTGTATAGCATTTTCTTATATATTTACGAAGATTTTATTGTAATTTGGTATAAAGGTGTATTGAGCAATTTGACAGCACAGGCTAATCACATCATTACACCAAATCTAACCTTATTAGGTAGTGTGGGGTAAACAAGTCGGTTAATAGCTTTATTATTACCCCATTTGGCTTATCAAACATTCATCAGAGGTTTGATGAAACTCTTTCAAAGTTAGAAGTGTTGATGCTTAAACGCAAATAGCTGTATTTTGGCCGTAAGTGTTATTGATTGTAAAAGCAGGTACCCGCTGATACTGTCTCAATTCGTTTTGCGACTTTTTTACCCAAGCAACAATATCATGTAAGGCTTGTTGACAAATACCAGTAAGTGTTCTAGGCATAGTAAGCATGATTATTATTTGACAAATGAACTAATATACCCTGCCAGGTCAGCTATTTTGGCCGTAAGTTCTATTTATTGTAAAATATGTCGCAACAAAAATGTTGCTATGAAGACCCAACCCATGAACACCCTCTTTCATTTGCAATTGACTTTTCATTCTAGTTTGTTTTGTGACCACTTGCAGTATTGACCTACAGTATTAACTCTGTCTTATTCATGTATATATATGTAAGAAAAACTGGAACTGACTTGCGTTTATTAAGTAAATCTTTGGAAAAATTTGTAGATTATAGATTGTATACACTAGAGTAGTTGTAGACACTAGACTTGGTTTTGTAATGTTGTATGTTTTGTATGTTTGTGTGGCACTCACTCCAGACTTCAAGTTTTGAAGCTTTATTTCACAAATAACAGCCTGCAGTTAATTACATATAATTGCTTACATCTATATACAGCAGTACATGTATAAACAATAAATTAAAAGGTGAAATGAACTAAATTAACTCTTATTAACTCACCCGGATTGGGCTGCCACGCTTGCTGCTTCAGTCTTTCTGGCTCTCTCTCTGACCTTGACCTAATTAAGCTATATTGAACTTAATCACCTGACCTGAGAGGCTCCCTATGGGTGCCTGCCTATTTAGAGACTTGAGAGGCTCCAAACAGGTTGCTCATGGTCAACAAGACTCACCAGTGCCACATTTGTTTTGTAATGTTATATGACACATGTTTCTATATATATGCAAAGGTACCCGTTGATACTGTCTCAATTCGTTTTGCGACTTTTTCAGCCTACCCATCATGTTCCTCTGACCAGTTCACGTGTAGCAACGGACGCTGCATACCTATTCTGTTCCAGTGTGACGGAGACAATGATTGCCGTGACAACAGCGATGAGAAAGAGGAGCATTGCTGTGAGTACAATTGAGCCTCGCTTTCAGCAGTCAGTATTGGTTAATGTACTGGAAAATATTCCATACTGTTCCATCCTATTAACTTCTGTTCTATTGAATATTATGTAATTAGGCTCTTCTCATCCATATTATGTTAATTTGTTCTACGCTGATTTTTCTAATCAATTAAAATAATTGTATTACATTGTGCTTACTGTTGAGCGGAATAAGTATTCTATTCTATTCAATGACTCACCATACTGCTTCAAACTCATAATTTTAATTAACACTGACATTACATTATTGACTGTATCTTTATACATCTGCAATGTCATTTCTTAAAAGTTAATTATCATGGTTTGACCTTCTGAAATTTCATTTATTTGATAGCGTAAGAATTTCTGCCTTAGAGGGCCACTCCCGAATGTACATATTTTAATGTGTGATATTTGAATAAATTGTTCTGAGTTCTATTCTACTGGCACCTGTGTAAATGAAAATATGAAAGACTTTATAATCACAACATAATTTTTAGTTAAATAAATTTATTCTCTGAATATTCAATGTTATTTTGGATGTACACTATTATATTTTTATTCATCAATATTTGTTCTCGTTTCATTTTTCAGTGACAGTAGCACCCACGTGTCCCGGCAACCAGTTTCGCTGTAACAGTGGAGATTGTATTCCTTTTCAATTTGTCTGCAACAAGCAGCCGGATTGTTCTGACCAGTCAGATGAAACTCATTGCAGTAAGTTTTTGAGATTGTCACAAACCTGGACGGTGGGCTAGTTTAAAGTTCCCATGTCTGAAGATTTTAAATAGGCAAATAATTATTTAAACCAATATCACCTTCTTGTATCATGATATTTTTTTACTATTACATGCTTATTTGTGCACAACAATTTAATTTTAAGTTACAATGCATAATATAAATAGAGATTTCATGCCATCAATAATTCAATATGTAGACAAACCAATGGATGTGTTCCCTATGTTTTGGTCTGGATTTTCTCTCAATTAATGATTTATTTTTTGTAATAAGTGCCTGATAGAATCATTAGCTTACACAAATTTAGTGTGCCTTGATTGAAAAAAGGTGATTTTCCACTATTTCATGAAGCTTCAGAAAATTTTAATTTTGACAGACTACAGCTTTAAACTACATATTCCAAAAAAAAAGTTGAACAAAATCTGGTTTAACACCTTCCAAATATTTTCTTATTTAATTGATTTTCTTTGACAATGTCTCTTAACAAAACTATTAAATATAATACAATTTTCTTCTTTATTTTCAGATGTCAATGAGTGCGAAGTAGTGTTCTCCAATCAATGCGCTCACCTCTGTGTTGACACGGTTACTAGTTTCTACTGTCAATGTCATACTGGATTCAAGCTAATGACCGACCGGAGGGCTTGCAGAGGTAGGGACTCTCTCAATAATATTTGTGATGATATAGATATAGATAGATATGGAAAGTAGTCTGTTTTATTTTTTAGTCATGTAATTTTATTAAGCTGATGATAGATAGATAGGTAGATAGATAGATAGAGAGATAAAGAGATAGCGTATATAGATGATGTTTACATTGTGACACATATGTAAATAGTTACATAGATAGATACATAGATACATAGATAGATAGATACATAGATAGATACATATATGGATACATAAATAGGCAGAAAAATACATAGCTACATAGGTAGATAGGTTAGTCTCACATTGTCAAAAAGTAATAAAAACATATAAAAGTCAATAAAGGACAACCCATGGTGTAAGAATTCTGTGGAGCAAAGTGTCATATCCAGTAAAATGAAAATGCAAATTTTTTTTTTGAGAAAATTATGCCATTTAAAAAATAGGGAAATTGTCTCATTATACAGGCCGTTATTAATCATCATACTTCACTCTAAATTTCTCTACTTTTATTGTCAGATATCAACGAATGCGCTGAAATACCGGGAGCTTGTACGCAAGATTGTGAAAACACCCAAGGGTCGTACATTTGCAAATGTCGAGACGGTTATCGGAAAGCGCCTGATGGAAAGACTTGCAAGAAAATTGATGGTAAGATTATAATGGGGAGAAGAACAACCAGAGGCTCTGCTGCTGAAGCAGATAAAGCACATGTAGATGATGTCATCATTGCTACGACCGTAGCAGCTGAGAAGATGATATGATGACGTCACTACGTAATTGTTACATAGATGACGTCACAATGTAGATGATGTAATTAAACAATACTTATCTGCGATGGTGTCAGTGACCTCTGGTGGTACTTTTCATCACCATTAGATGACGTCATCATTTATTGTAACAAAAAGGACATCACTGAATAGATGACATCATCCAATAATGCTTATCTGCTTTGGTGCCAGTGACCTCTGGTGGTACTTCTAATGTATCCCCATTGTAGGTTAAATTAGGAGTGTCGATTTTGAGGTGTGGAAGACCTAGCATCTGGAGAATGTAGTTGCATTTCAAGATAATGTGAACTTTAGACATTGGGCTAACATAAGCCCATCAATAGGCCAGGGCTGCCAAATCTCGCACATTCACCGTGAGGCATTTGGCGTCGGTCTTACTCTTTAAATATCAAGTATTTTCTTGACTTTTTAATTTATCTCACACATACAGAACTAGAATAAATCGTTGATATTTCCGCGCAAACGGGGCGAACTCTCATTCATTACTCCAGAAGTAGTTGGCAGTTTTATTAATATTTTTATTAAGTTGGCATAAATATCATTTTGCATAAGGTTGAACCAATGTGAGCAGCTGACGCCAATGTTGATGCAATAGTGGATTTTCACGGAAGGTTCTCTGTATTTCCACCAGGTGGCTAAAACAGAATACTGCAATTCTATTGGCTGAAAAAGTTCCCGCCCTTGGCTGTGATTGGCTGAAGCAAAGTGCATCCTAGCAGCAGTATTTTTACTGCATTTTGATGTATATTTGACACTTCATCATTTAGTTGATTTTATTATTTTTCTGAGAAAGTTATATTTATGGAATCAGTTAGTTATTATCTACTGTTTCTGAAAAGCAAAATGATTAAGAAAAGGAGAGGAAGGACCTATGTCCTGCTGAATTCAGGGCTGTTCAGTGAAAAGACTCTATTGTATAGGGCTGGCCTTTTCTTGTGTGATGTTGTACCCGGAAGTACTAAAACAATACATGACGTCACCACAGCCCAATTATTGATGATGTCATCTAGTATCGTGTATTGGTGACCTCATACGTTGTCCTATTACTTCCGGGTTCAAGGTCAGACGAGAACTGTCCTGCCCTATGCATGGTAGCATACATAAACATCAGTGTGTTGTAAAATATATATATATATATATTCATTTCTTGTATTATTCTTTTTAGACATCGAGCCATGGTTGGTCTTCAGTAACCGTTTTTACCTGAGAGAATTATCGCTCGATGGAAAGTACTACAATCTCATCGTGCAAGGACTTCAAAATGTCGTCGCCTTGGATTTTGATGCTGTGGAGGACAGGTGTGTTGTTGAGCTACAGTAGTGGTCAGCGAATTTCTCGTGGTCAGCAACTACGCGATTGTCATATTTATCAACAGATAATGCGATAGTTGTCCAAAATATGTATTTTTAAACAATTCTTGCTGTGCAACCTGTCTGAGTGCTGATACAGAATCAGGAGCTACTTGCACTGGCTCTCGAAAAAAATTCACGAAATTGCTGACTGCCATATTCGCTGACTGTGACTGGTATAATTGGTTCCAAATTTTTTTTCAATTAATCGAAACTTGTGATTACCATTCATCAATTGATTATCGATTATTTGGTAAAATTCTTGCAGGAAGTTTCAATGATTTTATGATTGAAAATATTGGAGTTTTTGCTGGTAAAATGGGCAATATTCACTCCAGCAAAGGCTCCAGTAAATAAGTCGAGATTGGGCTTCAAACTAGCCAATCAGCAGAAACCCAAACGTTATATGTAAATGAGTTGACCCTGCCATGACATGATTCTGACCACTACCCCTGGCCAATGGATACAACCACCGTCAACCACGAGGGTTTGTTTACTCTTTGAAATGGTCTGTATATATGAATTAAAGCTATAAAAAGTGACTCTAAACTAGGTAGACTGGTTTCACACTCCATATGATTGGCTATCATACGCTTTGATCAGAGGGCAAGCCCATGAAATTGTTTCTGTTAGTTTGACAGCTCTGACCTCGTGGGCCACATGAATAAATTATGATAATGGGGTACATTTCCAGGGTGGCAATATTAAGATGCAAACCCACAAAATTTACCTGGACCAATTCTTGAGGTTACAAATCAGATAATCAAGAATCCAAATTTTCAGATTTATGATTGAATTAGTTGATAATTGTCTATCATCGCGGAGCTCTCTGTTACCAAGGCATTTGTCTGAAAAGAAAGTTCTAAAGGCAGTGAAAATGTTTGTTGCATGCTAGATGATATAATGCGTATTAAGCACATTTATGGGCTTTTCTGCAGTGGGTTAAAAATTCAGGAAATAATAAAAAGTCTTACTCTTACAGTGCCAACGAAACTTTGGACCAAAACATTCACATTAATTACAATGCCCAGCCTTAATATTTCAGACTCTACTTCATCGATGTCCAAGCTCGGAAATTAGAAAGTGTCTATATGAACGGAACTGATCAGAAAACGCTTGTTTGGCATGGTTTGCCTGGAGCAGAGGGTCTTGCAGTAGACTGGATAGGACGGTGAGTGGAACTCTGTAAAAAAACTATTATCCGACAAATTAAGCTAATACGTGGCAAACTGATAATAAGAAAGTAGCATGATCCACGGAGACTGGGAATAGAACACTCAGCTGCCAGGAAGTGGCCTCTGATTGGCTAAAACAGGTCGCAGACATGAGAGGCGACAAACGCAGACAAATCAGAGTCAGGTCCTTCTGGGCTGCAGAGGGTGCACCGGTTTTTTGTGCAGTACGCAATCATTGCCTTTTACTAGTATGCCACGTATTTCAATGATTAAATTCATACGGCTAACTCCTGTGAATAAGCTTATCATGTCAGCATTACATCTGCCTTTTTACAGCATGTGTTAAACCCAACTTACTGTTGTCTTTTGACATTTCAGCAAACTTTACTGGGTTGACAACAAAAATGAACGGATGTACGTCTCAGAAATGAATGGAACAAATCAAAAGACCCTCATGAACTCGGATATCGATATTCCCAGAGCAATCGCGACCCATCCTCATGCTGGGTAAGATCATTCCCACACGTGAATGCGCTCTATTTAAAATTAATTAACTAACTGATTCCATGAATATAAATTTCTCAGGGAAATAACAGAAATCAATTGAACGGTAAGATGTCAAATATATATTATAATGCACTAAAAATACTGCTGTCAGGATGCACTTTGCGTCAGCCTATCACGGTCAAGGGCGGGAACTTCTTCAGCCAATAGAATTACTGTATTCTGTCATAGCCACCTGGTGGAAATATCAATAAAATATGTTTAAAATCTACTATTAATGGCCATTTGGCTTCTATTTCATCCAGATATGTCTTCTGGACGGACTGGGGCCTGTCTCCCTATATTGGACGAATTGGGATGGATGGTCGCAACTTCACTAGAATTATTACGAAGAAACTCGGCTGGCCAAATGGTCTAGCAGTGGATTACATAACAGATCGTATCTGGTGGTGTGATGCACATTTGGACTATATAGAGTAAGTAGATCTATTCTTGTTACTTTCATTATGCTGTAAATGTTTTGTGAAAATTTTATTATTGGAGACATTAACATTGCGAAGCAATATATTTAATAGATATATTCAAATTGTACATACGAATACTAAATTGTACATATAACTAACGTGCATTTGGTTTTGCAGCCAATGTCAATCGTCTTATTTTTGGTCAAGCAAATAGTCTGTGTGTTTTGGGGTGGAGTCAGAGTCAGGAATCGCCACTGGAGTCAGGAGTCTGAGTTGTGACCTCTTCTGTACGACTCCTTAGACCTGGTTTAAGCGTATTTGACTGTACTGACGGTTTATTTGTGGCTTTTTCAGATACGCTGACATTGATGGCAACAATAGGCACACTGTATTAAGCGGCAGCGTCCCTCACCCATTTGCTTTGACGATATTTGAAGAATACATGTACTGGACGGACTGGAATCTGAAGGTCATCGAACGAGCTAATAGATTCACCGGTGAAAACAGAACGGTCCTAAGATCTACGATTCACCGACCGATGGACATTCATTTGGTGCATCCATTGAGGCAAACTCCGGGTTTGTGTTTATGTTCAATTCAGTTCAGTTCAGTTTATTGGACCTACTTCAGTTTGTACAGATTCTGACATACTATAATGTGTAAAAAGGCTGGCAGACTCCTACTGGCGTATTGGCCATTTACCTAAAATAAATTTTTTTATAAAAGACAAACGTTAATTACATCAAAATACAAAAAAGCGTGGTTTGATGAATAGAACACATAAAAGAAGAAAACAGGATAACAAAATATATAAATAAGAAGAAAATAGAATTATGAATATTAATAAATAGTGTAAAAAAGGAAAAAAAAATTACAATCAATATATATACATAAAGAAGGAAGTCAACAAATTACAGTACAATTTCTCCTAAATAGATGATACGAAGAAAGAAATCAGGATTACAAAAAAAAAAATTTCTGAATGTTTGTTTTTATGTGCCAACTTAAGTGCAACATTGAGCCAATGATACCAAAGCTGAGACAACTTTTAGTCAATATGGTAGTTATGTGGGTAGGCCTTACTAATAATAACAATTGTAGACTACTACTACTTAAGTTTGAATGCAAGTTACAGTAGTTCTTGCAAAAAAAGATTCACTTTACAAGTAAGAACTACCTGAAGCTAAAACAATGGGAGACTCAAAGCTAACAGAGGGCGCCACCAGTAAAACATTCTAAACCATTGTTTAATGATGTAATCAAACAACCGGGTCATTGAGTGCAGTTGATGATGTCACATTTCAATGATGTCATCAGAAGTACTCCCCCCCCCCCCCCCCCGGACGTACACCCCTCCCCACTCATCAAAAGATTTCTTCATTTGATCAAAAGAGCAATGAACTAAAAGACACTTAAACTTTTCATATTTGGATATTTTCGATTTTGTTATTTCCAATTTTTTTCTTTGTAAACTTAAATAGTCGTACAGAAGTGTTTACGCTTTTAAACAACGACTTTAAATAAACCTTTACATACAAACAATGGCTGGACCACAGTGTTAGTAATGATCTTCCAATTGTTTTTAAATGGCTTATCTAGATATATTGCACAATCTTATTATTATTACCATACTGTAAATTTCAATGATAAAATTCACCATTTAAAAACTGGACATATTATCTAAATCTCTATTTTTTTTCCCCTCGATCAGGTGAAAATCCCTGTGGATCAAACAACGGCGGTTGCAGTCACTTGTGTCTCATTGCGGCTGGTGGGGAATCGTACTCGTGCGCGTGTCCGGATTTCTTCTTACTAGCCCCAGATGGGAAGACGTGCATCGCTAACTGCACGATGTCTCAGTTCAGATGCGGACAGACAGACGATCGCTGTATTTCTCTCTTGTGGAAATGTGATGGGGAGGTGGATTGTAAGGATGGATCGGACGAACCCGAGGATTGTCGTAAGTAGTCAGGGGCGGATCCAGAAAATATCTCACGGGGTTGACAAATTAAAAGGTATTGTGGGAACCGCTTCATTTTTTTAAATTAAAATGCACTGGCCCTAGGGGGGGGGGGGGGGGTGGGGTTGCAACCCTCAAAACCCTAAATCCGCCACTGGTTGTTGAGATTTTAAATTCAAGAGTGTACACTTTTCTTGTGGTCAATTTGACATATAAAGAGAAGCAATATTGACTCACGATCTTGCACTGATAGTGATACAGCCTAATTTATGATATTTTATCCTTAGGGTGGCCTTGTGGCAGCGGTATTAATTGCCATTCACAGGGTCTCCTGACTATATTTTATTTACAATTGATGTACCAAATATTAATGTTAAATAAATTTATTGTCTGTCTGTCTGTTTATAGGTCTTTTTGTGACCTCAGCATGTCGGTAAAATTCATTCGTTCATTCATACACTTGATGTCACTAATGCAGAGGGCCTGTAAGTTATGATGGCAGCGGAATTATCCATTTGTGATGCCATTACAAAGCAAAATTATCTTTTTTTTTATGTTTGCAAAGCGAAATTATCTTCTTCGTTTTTACGGTTGCAATGCGAAAGTATCCTTTTTTTTTCTTCTTAAAAAGCTGCAAAATTAAGGTATCATCTTTTTTTGGACCATTAGGATAGAAATCATCCTGTTTTTTTTTTTTACCATCACTGACTAAGATCATCTAGTCTTTAATCAATACAAAGTGAGATCATCCATTTTTGCTTCTAAACAGGGTGAAATCATCCATTTTGTAAACCATTACATCACAAAATCTTCTTTTTCTTTCTTTCCAGCTGTTTCTCATTGCCCACCCGGACAATTCAGATGTGATAACCTAAACTGCACTTTCCCATTCAAGGTTGGTATCTCCAGACTTTCTAATGTTTATATGTAAATAAATAAATATCAGCCCTTGACATAGGTTTCTTTAAGGTTGCTCGATACCCGTGAATTTTTGACATGGGAATCCCTTTAAAAAAGGTTTTTTTTAAGCAAAAATATGGAAAATAATCGGGGGGTCATCGTACTAATTTTCGAATTATTGGAGGTTTTCTAATCTGATGCCCAGAACCAACAGGCCCTAGATAAGGTCAGCTTTTTTTTTCTGATCACGTCTGCAGAAGCTTTTTCTATACAATTATTATTTGCGCGAACAGCTGTGGAGTGCAATGCTTTGGATGAGTACCGAGCCACCTTAAATTACTTATGATTAGAGTGTGGAGCGTGGACCTGGGCCAGTAACCTACTGATGTCCAGTAATTGAAAGAACCTATGTCAATGGCTGATATTTAAACAGATTTCAGGGATGGGGGGGGGGGGGGGTGTCTGAAAATTTTATGGCCCCCTCCCCCTCTTTTTTGAAATGGAACAGCCCTAATCTTAACTTTTAATATAATACACGGTAGTTGTAGACTCGGCAATACTGAACTTCGCCACAACATCAATTCCCCACCCCACTAATTCATAATTACACACATTGCCAGTTCATAATTTGTTACAGAACTACTTGTTTATCTCATTGACAGTCTTATAACACTCCGGCAGTCATCTAATTGGTGGTAATTGCAGTTTATTGGTGAATTCAATAAATATGTCGCTGAGTGTTTATCACCCTCTATATGACTTGATAGCTTTTCCTCCTTTCATTGATATGTGATGAATGTATTTCCAGCCAAGTCTTAAATGTATTTCATATCAATATGATTCTAACCTATTCCCCCTATTTCTATCTAAGGGTTTAGCAACCTTGTGTCATTTGGATGGTTTTAATAAATTTTACGTGTAATTTCTAACATCTTAAAGGTGTATGTAAGCTTTTGGGCCGGTTATCAGGGTGTGGCTGGTGCCCAACAAGTTTGAAAATATTATCAGATCCAACCTAACTTTTTTTGTTCCATACCCAATGGTCAGCATGAAGAAAAATGCCACAGTTCTAATAAATCTATAATTTTGCTTTTTAAACTCTCCTATCATACTTGGTACTCATTTAACTGATGATATTTGCTGCTGAAACCTGTTGAATTGTTCAGGGCCCTATGTAAGCACCTGCATCTCACATCTAATGACAAAACTCATGATCAGATGAAAAATCAGCAAATAATTCCATTTACCTCCCTGACAATAGCAGAAATTCAATTAAAAATCCTAAATGAACTAGTGCAACATTTCACAGGAGTTGTGCTATAGATAGAAATGCATAAATTTCAATGAAACTGCAAATGCATGTTCCTTTGGTCAAAGGCAATACCAAAAAAAAAGTTAGGTTGGGTTCGATAACTATAGGGGCACCAGCCACAGCCTATTGGTTATGTTTTGCTTCAACTTTTATATAAATAATTAACTGTTTTGTTTTTGCACAGGTCTGCGATGGCACAAATGACTGTGGTGACAATTCTGACGAAAGATGTGAAAATCGTCAATGCGAATCTTGGCAGTTTAGATGCGGAACCGGAAGATGCATCCCGAAATCATGGACGTGTGATTCTGATAATGATTGTGGGGACAATACTGATGAATTACCTCATAATACTGAATGTGGTATGTATAAGAATAATGCTGTTTTATGATCTTCAGTACTTGACGGTGAGGTGAAGAGGACTCCGCCCACGTTAGGGTGTTCCATATAAAAAGGGGGCAGGACGATGGACCTGAAGTTTTTTCAGATGTCGGAAGGGGGAGGGGTGTCTGGGGAAAACTAATATGGGGGAGGGGTGGTTGACCAGTATTTTATTAGATATTATTTTATTAGATATCAGGGGGTGGGGGAGGGTCGAATAATTATCAGGTCCACCCCTTTTTATAAATGGAACAGCCCTTACACATTTACCCCATGGGTGGAGTCTTTTACTTGCCTCATCATAGACACCGAGTACAAGGGACTGCCAATTTAACAAGATGTCTTTATATATTACTAGACGTTTAACGCCCATTGTTTATCGTAAATGAGGGTTGGACACCTTTCACGAGCATGATTCCTGCGTCATGTCTCACTTCTCTCTTCTATTGTTTGGCTTCAGGAATTTATATTTCTCTTTGCAGCAACAAAAACTTGCAATCCTCAAACAGAATTTACTTGTGGCAACGGCAGGTGTATTCCGAAAGTCTGGCGCTGTGACTTCGACAACGATTGCGGGGATAACAGCGACGAAGAACCCAAAGAATATTGCGGTAAGACGTTTTGTTGATGTGTAATTTATTTGCTGTAATGTATTTTCTTTATTTCGGGGAAAGGCTATAACAGAAGTCTCCAAAGTTAAATGGATTATTAGTAGTAGTAGGGTTTATTGACCAAATATAAAATGTATTCCATTGCTAGCCCAACTTTATTGTACAATACACTTATGGGGTTATAGAAAGCCCACTACAATACATGCACTTGAATTTATCAACTCCCCCCCCCCCCCCCCCCAACCCGGGGCACAAAATTTAAAACATTTACATCCGTCTTTGCATGCATTAAAATTTATTGGATTTAAAATTGTGCGCTATTAATTTCAAATGTTCATCCTATTTTAGAAAAGATCACTTTAAAAAATGCAACTGCCACCTGCATTTGTATCCTTGTTCAGTCAAGAGTTCAAAAAGGTCACTTGCTGTGTGAGGTCATGTGACCTGCCGTTCAGCCTTGTTCTGAGCATGTGCTCGCTTCGGGGGGAAAGTAGGGGTAAAACAGAGGAATAGAGTGTGAATAGAAAGTTGTAATGGTGACAGTTAGTAAGAACCGGGGAACGTAGAAAGAATGAGGCGTAGAAAGATGAGAACGTAGAAAGAATGAGGCAGGTTGCATTGACGCACAAATTCGAGGTTACTCACTTATATATATTGATAATACATATGGTTTTATTATGGGAATGATTATTTATGAAGTCAAACCTGTGTTAAGGGAATCGATAAATTTGGCTGTTGAAGACAGGAAGGCGTTTAGTAGAGGGGTAAAATATACAGTCAAAATTGATTTTTTCGGGGAGATAGAAGTGACTGTTCAAGGTGATGGTTTTATTATGTGCAGGTTGGACTGTATATGATCTGTGCATTTAAGAGGCAAAAAACTGCTAGAGGGCACTGCCTCCGAAGCAGATGAAGAACTATTAGATGACATCATCATTTGTTGTAACAAGGATGACATCACTCAATAGATGACATCATCAAACAATGCTTATATGAAGAGCACTGTTTATATATGTTTGACAAATGTATCAATGATGATAATACCTGTCAATAAAATTATATATTTTTTTTGTTTTTGTTTTGTTAATTTGAAATAGTATAGAAAATATTTTATGAATCTTTAATCCCTGTAAGGGTCTCCTCACATTATGTACAAAATGTTTTGAAAATTAAATTTATAATATATGTTTTATGAATGTGAAATAAAATGAATGAATTGATACCACTGACCTCTGGTGACCTCTGGTGGTACTTCCCATTCCTATTCATCAGATTTCCTGCAGTGTTTAGCTAGGGCAGGTTGTACTGTGTATAATTCATACATTTTATTGTGAAATGACTTTTTTTGTCTTCAGAGAACCAAGTTTGTCTACCAGGATGGACCAAGTGTGCCACCAACTACCGATGTATTCCAGATTGGGCGCTTTGCAATGGAGCGGACGACTGCCGGGATAACTCTGACGAACAGCTAGAGAAGTGTCCTGTGTGCCATCCGACAGGTGAGATGATTCTACATGGAATGCCATTCATTCCAAGTTCCTTCATTTGTGTGAAATCTTTCCGCTATTCAGGACCATGATAAGGGAACTCAGTTATTTATTATACAGGGTTCCCACGCCGACTGGGAATCCGGGAATTACGTAATAACGCTTTCCCGGTCAGGAAAAGCCTTGAAATTGCGTAGAAGTGTGAGAAAGCCTTGAATTTACCGGGAAAACGGTTTTTGTAATTTCCGCCAGGGGCGCTGGTGTTCGTTGCGCCCTCTTCAGGGATATGTTAAAACTATCGTTTTTGGCTCTAGTGGCCGTTTGGTAAACTATCTTCAAAAGGCTGCTTCACCTTGAATATTAGTCCGATTTTCAACAAATAAAATTGAATTATTCAGAAACAAGTCTAGAAATTATATTTTCCATAAGGTTTTTTCATACCTTGAAATTGGGGTTGGCAGCCTGGAAAAACCTGGAAAAAGCCTTGAATTTGAATTGGAGAAATGAGTGGGAACCCTGATTGTTATCAGAGCATATTTCATGGATTTTGTGTCTCAGTGTCGCAATGCTACTGTGGGCAGATGTAACGATAAGATGAGCATAAACAAGTTACACTCGAATGTAAAATAATAATTTTCTTATTTCAGGTGATTTCCATTGTGCGAATAAACGTTGCATCCCTCTAAGGTGGAGATGCGATTTTGAAAATGACTGCGGAGACAACAGTGATGAAGATCCCGCCGTGTGCAGTAAGTGTCATTAAGAAGAGCTCCCTAATTCAATTTACAACCTGAGCGTTTTAATGTTTCCTGGCGGTATTGATATTTTCTTAAATGGGAAAGTTTTGCGGGAGGGACGATTCCTCGAATGTACATTTTGCAATTTCCTTTCTGAAATTATTTTCTCTGATTGATGATTGCTAGAGATACTGAGATAGAAATGGCAAGTGCGGCACTCAAAAGCAAGCTCTTGCTGCTCACGAGGGTTGACCTTGAAAGGTGTCTCTTATTGACCTTGACCTCTTTGGTAAAGTTCTTGAGGATTTTGCATTTGCTGCCCCCTATAATAACAGCCAGTAATACTCATGTCTAGGCCAATGGAAGGACTTGTAGGTGCTTTCCTCTGGTGGAAAATAAAAGTTTATGGGCCAATCAGCAACCAGCTTACAATGACGCTATGGGTCCATTTTGTAAGGCCTTCCATAATTGTGCAATGAGTTTCTTTTGCATCCAATCAGAAAGGAGATAAAAACCACAAAAAACTTGCAGCTCCCACGGCGAACTTTGCCGGTTGGAAAATGGAGGTTAATTGATGAGATGAGAGAGAGAAGTCCGCCAATGGTACACATTTACCCCATTGGTGGGGTTTTTTACTTGCCAAGCATAGACACTCAGTACAAGGGACCATTTAATGTCTCATTCAGCTGAGGTGTTTGCTCGTGAAGGGTGCTTATTTATTGGATTATTATATATTGAGGTGATCACTTGCTTAGCTCAGCTGTCTCATCAGTCATCCTTTCAGAGTGGCAAGAACTTTCATTGAGGGCTACACTCTGAACTTGTCACCAATCACTCAAGTTTGATTATTTAATTATGCTCTGTAATTAGCTTCTGCAACAGATTTTAATGATGTCGTTAATATCTATTTCAGTGCCTCTCTATCGCAGTTGTTCCGAATCGGAGTTCCGTTGTGAGAACAACAAGTGTATCCCAGGACGATGGCGCTGTGACCACGACAACGATTGTGGCGATGGCTCTGATGAAGTCGATTGTCGTAAGTCTTAGAATTAAATCTTTTTTCCGAACAGTATTTGCTCACCTGCATGCACAGCATTCAGTACATTGTGAAAGGTAACATTTGAGACAGGTTTGCGATTATATTTTAACTATTTTCCATGCACATCATAGCCTGTTGATCTCTAACAAATTAATGCTTCTGTCCATAAGTAAGCTTGGGTTTAGTGCAGTATAGCGGACCCATATTTACGTCCATATTTGGCGTCCATGAAATATAAAATAATATCACTATTTTTAGCCAAATTTTGTTCAAGCACACAAGAGAAATAATATTTGCGTAGCACAGCGGGGTTACCGCCCCCAATTTAAATGAAAAAAATAAACAATGTCTTGCCTTGAAAATAAAAAGAGCGGTCGTTTGTTTGTGACGTCATTCATTGAATTCAGGGATATGACGTCATAGGCATGGCAACCAGGCTTGGTAAATAAGGTCATAACCTTGGGTTCGCTATACTGTACTTATTCTGTAAGCTTTATTAGAAAGGCATCTGTGATGGTATGTGGATAACCACAATATCCAGGTTTTCTTTAATATAGATACTGTGTTCCTGGTATTGCATCGTCCCTGATACTGAGGTAGTCCTGGTTTTTGGATACCCTTATCGTAAAGTGATTTTATTTTGATGCGTAATTGTGTAATGTCTCGTAGAGGTGCCCCCGCCCAGGATCGAACCCATGCACAAGAGGCAACCAGGTTGACCATTAGGCCAAAGAGTTACTCATTGGTCCCGGTGCCAACACTGCTACAATTGCGTATCTTATTAAGGCCCGGCCTGCTGATTTTTTCCTAAAATGGGCATTAATGGAGGTATAGCTAAAATAGGGTATTGGTGTAGGCGTTCATCTTTTTCAATATCCTTTCTCTTTGCAGATGCCAGGGCTTGTCTAGATGGCCAGTTCCGTTGCGAGTCTGGCCAGTGTGTAGACAAGGTTTTCGTTTGCGACGGAGACCGGGATTGTCGAGATACATCTGATGAGAGAAACTGCACGACTCGTTATCCAGACGGAAGATTTTGTCCTGCTTATATGTTCCAGTGTGCTAACTCGGTAAGCTATGACATGATAAATAGATGGATAGACAGATAGATAGATAGATAGATAGATATGGGAAGTGCAGCCCTCTAAGGCAAGTTCTTTCCGCTATCGAGGGTTGATTGATGAGGTGAGAGAGAGGAGTCCACCACATTTATCCCATGGTGGGATCTTTTACTTGCCTCAGCATAGACACTGAGTACAAGGGACCGCCAATTTAATGTCTCATCCAAATTACAGACAAGATAGATAGATAGATAGGTAGTGAAACCATAATAAAATCAGATGTTACGACCCCCTTACGATATAGTTTAGAAACAAAGTTAAACTATATGATACGTTCATAATGATGAACATAGTATAGTATAGTGTAGAATAGTTTAATTCTGTGCCAGGTTTATGATAACCTATATGTCCAGTTCAATTAGCATGGCGAAGTGTGTGGCACAAAATAATCATGACATATTAAATATATACAATTTATATGAAAAACATAGAATATGTACATGTATTATACATTTATTTACATATGTACAAAATCATTATCAAGTTAGGACGGTAGCTCTTTTTTTTCTTTTTCTTTTTTTAGTGGCCGCAAGTGCTACCATTGACAGACAGCTATGTGTATTGTTTTAGTTGGTTGTTTGGTTGGTGTCCATAAATGCTTCCCTAGACTAGTAAGGTTTTAATACTATTATCAGATTTATACTGGTGCGGTACAGTGCCCGACGTCGAAGTTGTGGCCGACACCGGAGTTGTGGACTTCAATAGTGACGTCCAGAGGCGGATTCAGAACATTTTGACAGAGAAAGATTTAGAATAATAGCGATATCTATCACCCTGTTCATTCGGAATGTTTGGATCGGCCCCAGGACGTCACCATTGAAGTCCACAACTCCGGTGTCGGCCACAACTACGACGTCGGGCACTGTATATAGTAAGTCAAGGCCGTAAGTGCTGCCTTTAGCTGAGGGTTTAGTCGTCTTACAAGATTTTAGTTATATTCTTTACTTATTGGAGACATGGATGAATATACTGGTGAATGACCGCAAATGCTGCCGCTGGCTTGGTACGGTTTACACCTCGAAGGCAAATTTATGAGGGTGGTGTTTCCAATGTTCGTCGAGTCTGTTTTTGGAGGCATAAATTTACTAATGGTGATAGGATTATATGATTTGGAAGGCTGTTCCGTTCATGAATGATTCTGTTTAAAATTGACGACTAGCGTTGTTCATTTGATCAATGATAGACTGCTTGCATTTTCGGAGGGTTTTGCTGATATTGAGAGTAAGTTATTAAGCCAATTGATTGGGAAGAAGAGAATTGAAACACAATAAGAAAAATGTTAAGAAATTACGCTCTAGCAAAGAAAAATAAGGAAAAGAAAAATCCTGTAAATTTTAAGATGATCTATATTCTGTAATGACCAGGGATTACGATGCATTTATGTAGGATGTCAGGATGAGCAGAATATTTTTTAGTGACGATCTTTGTATGTTCATGTCATTTGGAAAATAAACAGATAAAACAATTTTCCTTTTTCAGATCTGCCTTTCTAGAGAATGGCGTTGTGATGGGGACGATGATTGTGGTGATAATTCTGACGAAACGATGGACGTTTGTCAACAAATCGACTGTCCGGCCAAATCCAAATTCAGATGCAACAATTACAAGTGCATACCGAGGTGGCGTCTCTGTGACAAGGTGAGATCATGGTGCAGGCACTAATAAGGAATGTTCCATTTTAAAAAGAGGGGGGTGGACCTGTTGATTTTTTTCAGATATCAGGGAGTCTGGGAAAAACCGATATCAGTATTTTCTTAATATCTTAATGTAGGGAAAAGTGGGGGTCGGTCAAAAACCAGATATGGGGGGGGGGGGGGGTGGGGTCTTAATATTTCAGGTCCACCCCCTCCCCCTCTTCGTTAATGGAACAGCCTAACAATGTCCAGAGGTAGATCCATAATATTCTGACAAATAAAACGATTCCATGCAAAATTGGGTTGTCTTGATGGTGAAATAAATTTCTTTGTGATGCATTTTAGGTTGATAATTGTGGAGACGGCAGTGATGAAAATAACCACGATCTGTGTGCAGCGACTGTGAATGCTCAGTGTCTATCGAACCAGTTCAAATGCGCAAATAAAAAATGCATCGATGGAGAAAAGGTTTGCGATGATGTTGATGATTGTGGCGATGCGTCTGATGAACGGGGTTGTCGTGAGTATTGCTTTAAAGTCTTTCATCTTTTTTCTGTAACTTGTAAGATAATATTAGACATATAGTTTGAAACTTGCCATACAAATCACCCTTGGTGTCCGTTTTACTGGTCTTAATAGATAAAATGCAATGGCAAGGATGCAATTGAGTAAAAAATTTGATTGATTTGTTGAGGTGACTAATTGTGAGTTAAGTAAGATTATATTTGATATGTCATAGAACGTCACCATATAGACCATCCGTGGTGCCATTTTTTACTATAGAAAAGTCAAACAATGAAAACCTTATAAAAGTAAAAACCCATTATACTTCGTAATCTCATTAATAATCAGGGCTAACAAAAGGCCCCACTGATGGTGTAACGACCTAAGCCCTTTGGTCTTCTCCTCTTTTCGTCTGCTGGTGCAGATGATATATATACATTTATCATAGAGTAATAATACCCAGAGAGGACAGTGCAATCGAACTAATGTCAGCCTGTACAGGGTAACCTTTTCCACAATATTTTCATATGAAAACAAGAAAGGATTTTTGTTCATTTACATACACTAACGAAAATCAAATAAATAATCTTGTAGATTTCTGATTTTCATAACGAAATTTATTTAATGCACAGGGTTAGTGTGTCACGTTGTTTCAAGCTTGCAGAAATATGACATAATTATTTACACTCTTGCTTTCTCTCTCTAGATAAAGGCACGGGAGCAACTTGTGAAACGGAGAATGGAGGATGCCAACAGAACTGCACATCGTTGCAAGGTGACGGATACTTATGTCACTGTTATGACGGGTTTTTCGTATCTGAGGGTGACAGGAAATCATGCGAAGGTATTTTGGTTATTGATATAGTGATTTAATGAGCTCTGCCCCCCTGGAAGGGGGGAGAGCTTTCGTTCTCACTTTGTGATGTCCATGATGTCGCCATTCCCTGCAATCCAGATGAAAACAGCAGTGTAGCTCTCTCCGGCTCACTGTGTAGCTACTAGCTAGATATTGTTGTCTAACAGCTTGTCAATGTTTGTGGCCGTCATTGATGCCTTTTTTTCTGAAATATTACGCCTTTTCTTCAAACCCCGTACGTTGACTTGCAATATGCGGTTCTTGCCCTTAGATGCAGGACAGTTTAACTATGAAAAAAGAAATTGTAAATTTTCGATAAAGTCGTAACTTAGTTATGATATAAATTTTGTTACTTCAAGTAAAAAGTCTTAAGAGTGGAAAGTTTTATGCTTGGAAAATAAATATGTAAAAAAAGTTTATTAAAAACTGATTCAATATGGTGGATGGTAACCCAATTTGGCCAGCTAAATAAATTTAATTTGTTTCTTTGTTGATGACAAATGTATAGCAAGCTAGATCTAGCTCAGAAAAGACAATAGAATTTATAGACATTCCAGGACAACAATGGACTCTCCTCCAATAATTGTTTCAATAGACTCGATTATTTCAATATGTATGAATTAATTTGCTAAGTGATTGTACTTATGTTACTTTTGACTTAACACAGATTTTTCTTTGTATGTTTACATGTATAATTATACTCCTCTGACCTTACCTGAGCATATGAATAAAGATATTGATAATGTACAAAATATATTTTTTATGCAGATATTGATGAATGCACAACGTGGGGTCACCGTTGTCCGCAAATGTGTCTGAACTTCAAAGGAAATTACAAATGTCGCTGTGCTGACGGTTTTAGTGACACCAGTTCGGGTAGAGGAACAACTTGCAGAGCCCAGGGTAAGGACTTATATTCTACAGAGGATAGATACGCCAGCTAATACACACTATATGGCGGGTGGCCAGAAATATATGGGACAATTTGTAATTATATGTTTTATTACAGGCACTAGGACTGTGATCATGTTTGCGGTCGGCCATGAAATTCGTCGTTACATCCACAACGCCAAAGAGTTTGAGTACGAAGATGCGGTCATCGCTGGTCGAAGAATCCAAGCCATTGATGTCGATCCTGATACTAAGGTAGTAATGGAGTCTTGTCACTGAGCAGCCCTGAATTAGACAAGAAATAAAGTCTTTCTTCTCCTATTATAACTCATTTTGCTTTTCAGACGTAGTAGTTCACTTAACCTTTCAATAAAAACAACTTTCTCAGGGAAATAACAGATATCTTATTGAATGATAAGATGTCAAATATAGATTAAAATGCACAAAAAATACTGCTGCTGGGATGCACTTTGCTTCAGCTTATCAGAGTGAAGGGCGGGAACTTTTCCAGCCAATTGAAATGCAGTATTCTGTCCTAGCCACCTGGTGGTAATGTCAAGAAACTTCAGTGAAAATCCACTTTTGAAAACTCGTGATTTTTTATAGGACAATCAGTTATAAGCAATCATCACTCTCAATCATCATTTTCTCTCAGACACGTTTTTAGCAGTTGCCCATAGTCTTCTTCTTCTTCTTAATCTTCTTCTTCTTCTTAATCTTCTTCTTCTTCTTAATCTTCTTCTTCTTCTTAATCTTCTTCTTCTTCTTAATTTGTGCTGGTATATCCCGGGTTTCCGGGTGGCTCTACTCTGAAATGAATAAGTCATATCAGTCCTGACGTGTCAAGATTACACATGGAATATTTAACAAAAATCTGGTATTAAGGATCATATCTCAATAGCGCTTAAGCCCCCAGACATATTGTCATGCTAGGATAAGCTAACTATGATTGGCAGTGCTAGTTCCTCTCCAAAATAGCTGTTAGCGGTTGAGTTGAACGATACAAGCACACTTACAAAGTGAACTGCACTGCACTTCGTTGCATTCAGTTATAATATTGGGTGTCATTATTGCAGAGTTAATGCAGAGATAACTGAAGAGTTAATTGAAGATCGACGACTTGAAAGCACTTCGTGGTCTCGGGTAAATCCCGGGAACACATTTGTCTCGGTCGATCGCAGTCTGACATCATGCTTGCTTGTCGGAGAGGACTTCTGGTCCCTCCTGTTGAGTGCCTTCCTTGGGTTGAGGTCGCAACTCCCTACATCTTGGCGGGTGCTCCGTCATCTCAAGTCCAGACTTCTTGTCCCTCCTGTGTGCTAATCCCATGTTCTACATATACTAAAAATATTTTTTATCCTTTTTCAGGTCGTCTACTGGACAGACTCTTCATTAAGAACAATCCAACGAGCATTAATTCCAGATGATCCTCAGCAGCTTGGATATCCGCAAGACCTGGGAATCAAGGGTATAAGACAGCCCAATGGCATTGCCTTTGATTGGGTTGCTAAGTAAGTGGTCTGTGAATTTAAGTTCTTAAAACTTATATGAATGAGGTTATTTATGTCATGGTACAGTGAAATTTACACTGTCAACAAAGTTGTGGTAATGAGGACTTTCAGGAGCGGGTCCAAAGCATATGAGGGCTGTTCCATTTAAAAGTGTTGTGGGGGTGGGGAATATTTTCTGACAACCCACTTTTTGTTTTTGACAGACCCCCACCCCCTCCTTTTTCTACATTAAGATATTAATAACACTTGTCAGCCACCCCTCTGCCTCTTTTTCTCTTTTGGATTGGGGAACCCCCACCCTTCCGCACTTTTTCAAAACATTCCTATCCACCCCTCCCCTCAATTTTAAATGGAACAGCCCTGACAAGAACAATAGATGGCTCGATCCGTCGCCCACAATCTTTCTCTGTCTGTTGGAATGTTTTGGAAATGCCTCATCGTTAATAAGTCCTGCAACTTTGTTGGCACTGGTTGCTTTCATGTGACCAGTTTATTCCTCAGCAAGTAATTAGTAGTTATTTAGAGGTTTAGATTTTTATGTCAGATGCAAATAATTGTTTTGCAGAAAGCTTTACTGGACGGACACCTTAAAATCTGAGATCAATGTCGCCAATGATGATGGTCGCTACGTAAAGACGTTAATCAAGGATCATCAATTCCAGCCTTTTGCTATTGCTGTTAACCCCAGGACAGGGTGAGTAAAATGGAATTTAGTTACTACTGTCCTATCTTTAGCCTGTCTTACAATGAATGAAATGAACAAACTAAAAGTAAGTAAATCTTGCTGTAGACAAATCCAATTAATTTGAGTAAGGCAAAATTTGACCTACGTAAAGATTTATAAATATCATAAGCTTTTAAGATTTTAAGCAAAGGCCATTTTTCTGGGCAGTAGAGCGTTCCAAATTCCAATTGGAATGTGCAACCTTCTTTTTGTATTTTGAGCGGCGGGTGGGTGGTTTTTCGGATAAGGACTTGACGTACTGTATTTCTGCACCTAATTAAGACAGGCAGGGCCAATGGCAATGAGATAATAAATGAAATGTTATCCAAATTAGTATCGACCAGGAATCGAACCCAAGACCCAGTGGTTGAAAGCCCAGTGCGCTACCACTGAGCTAGGCCCCACCCCACAAATTGTATTCTGAGTAGTTCATTCAATTCAATTCATTCATGGTTAAATAGGCCAGCTGAGGTCTAAAACCATTTGATGCAGGCCCTAAATTGATAGCGCTGATTAATTAACATCTCTTTGTATTGTACTTTGTTGCTAATTAGTATGTCTTCCACATTTCAGCTTGATGTTCTGGACCAATGTCCATCCTAATAACCTTCGGATAGAGTCCGCATGGATGTCTGGACAAAACAGATCAGTGTTGGTCAGCACTCGATTGAGTTACCCTACTGGATTAACGATCGATTACGCCATGAACGACCGAATATTCTGGTGTGACAGCAAATTGAACATCATCGAATCAATGAATTCTGATGGAACCAACAGGGTTATAATATCTTCTACTGGTGTGTATGAATGGTTCTTAACTGATATCGTTGTTGTTTACATGCGCAGCATAATTATGGTCTCTGGTGTATATTAGTCTCTTTTTGATATGTGAGGAAATAATGTTGTTGTAACTTAAAGCTAGTACTTCTCTGTATTGCTTAATTGCAATTGGAATGAGAAGAAAAAGTTACAATTTAAGATAATCGTAATATTAAGAATTTATTTAAAAAAAGAGAAGTACCCTTTTTATAATAATAACTGTTTTTAAAAGCATTCAGGGCTGTTCAATTTAAAAGTGTGGGGTGGGGATGTACATGAAGATTTTCAGACAGACCCCTGCTTTTTGTTTTTTGAAGACTCCCTGGACCCCACCCCCTTTTTTCCTCTTTATTTTCTAAATTAAGATATCAGGAAAATACTGGTCAACCCTCCTCTTTTTCTCTTTTGTAGAAACCCTCCCCTTCCCCCTGCATTTTCAAAAATCATCCTGTCCACCCCGACCCCACACTTTAAAATACAACAGCCCTTAATTGATATTAAGATCACTTCAGATGAATATTCCCAAAGAAAAAATCACGAAGCTATTAAAACTTTTCAGGAACTGATCAGAAAGAAGACCCCCAAATGGTCTTCAAAGGCATTTATTAATATTGTGATAATTTGATTTGTTTTATTTGTCTCCCAGGTCTCAACCACCCATTTCAGATTGACGTCTTCGAGTCGCAGCTATACTGGGTGTCTCAAGTCAATGGGGAAGTCACAGTGATGGACAAATTTGGTCGAGGGGTCAATCAGACGCTCCAAGCCGGTCTTTTGATGCCTCACTCTATAAAAATATTTCAGCAATATCGCTATAACCTCACAGGTGAGTTGCTGTAATTGTTACCTTTTGGATGGCGCAGTAATTAGCTTTTCTAAAAACATTTGAGTATAATTATTTTTTCTTTTGCGTTACGGACACTTAAATATTGTCATTAAAAGCTGCATTACAGCGAAAATTATTATTCGACTGACATGGCAAAAAACAGATCTCTTATTACTGGTTTTAAATGCCGATTAAAAACTAGTATATTTGTTATTGGAGGATGGATTGGGGAGGGATTGAATACAGGTAAACTTTTCTACCTGAAAAACATAAAGGTTAATGAATCACTCAACTGTCGCAATGAATTCAAAGCAGATTTGACGACTGATATAAATAACAAATGTTCTATTTTGTGTATATTCTACTTTTTCAGTTAAAAACAGATGCCCCAATAAGAAATGCTGGCCGTTGTGTGTACTGACCCCAGGTGGTGGGCAGTGTCTGTGTCCGAATGATTCTGACTTTGTTTACGGCAGTGAAGAAATTTGTAATGCAGGTGAGAAAAATACAAACAATACAATAACTAATCAGAATGTATTTTTGTTTATTTGTTATGAACTAGTTCGACTGTATTTTTTGTTGTTATGATCCAGTTCGACTGTATTTTTTTTTAGCCATGGGCAGTGACATTGAAGGTAAATTCAAACACTGCAACCAAGTGATGGTTGTAGATAATGCTCTACCTGCCTGTAGAACAACTATACACAAAAACATGTTTGCAGTCGCAGCCCTGAAACTTATATAAATGATGACTGTCTATGAATTCCGAAATAATATAAATAATTTCATGATGTGTTATTATAATAATGAAGATTATCGTGATGTACAAGAAAACCCAGTTATAATGAACGCTTTAACTTTCCCGAGTTGTTTGTTATGAGCCAGTCTACTGCATTTTTGTTGTGAAATGTTAGAATATTAATGAGACTACTTAAAATAATTTCTTTTTTTCTTTTTCAGCGGAAGAAACAACGCAAGGCCCTCTGGTGGCAGGAGGCTGTTATAATGGCGGAACTTTTAATGCGGCAACCAAGACATGTTTGTGTTTCTCTGGTTACCAAGGAGACTATTGTGAAATAGTTGGTCCTGCAATAGCCAGTAAGAAAAGTGAGTTTAAATTGGTTGATCTTTCTTTCATAATCTCAATATACCAAAGAATGGTCTCTTGTAAATAGTTAGCTTTTTAAGTCTATCGCAATTGTATGCAGTCTGAATATAATATGATTGTCAGTGATTTGTCACAGCATTTTGAAATTTGACTCTTGTAGTTAGACCAGATCTGTAAATTCAGCGTGTGTTTAGTCTTTCATTCAGTACAATATAATGCAATGTAATATAATGTATTTATTTAGCTCAGGTTTTCAAAACCTCAATGTTCATTGTTCAGGTCTACTTTATACAAAGGTGCTGTGTTATGGAATGATCTTCCAGATGCTTATAAATGTGTTACTTATATTAAGAGAATGCTCAAAGGTTTTATATTTTCATGTTTTAAAAATCTTCCTTCTTTATTACATATTTTTATGTCAATTTGATATATTATGTTTATATTCAATACAGGACCAATACGTTAAACAAAATTATTTTTTTGATATTGTATCCTAGATAATTATATTCAATAAATAAAATAAATCGGTTATACTTAAGAAAAGACTTGAGGAATTCGGGCTATTTATATCGATACAATATTAATTTCTTTTTAATTTCAGAAGTTACTGCAATCATTGTGCCAGTTTGTATCCTAATCATTTTGGTCGTGGCTGCGTTAGCAGCGTTCTTCTATATAAAGCGACGGAAGTAAGTAGTGATGATTTTGATATTTTAAAGCTCCACTATCTGTCAAAATTTATATTTTCTAAAACTTCATTAAATTGAAAATTACCTGATTTGATCAAGGCACACAATATGTGTAAGCTAATGAATCTCGGCATTAATTACAAATAAATGATACATTGATAGAAATCGAAAAATTGAAAATACAATGGAAATGGCATCATCACCCATTGTTGAGTATTGTGAGTCATCACTTGGTTCGTTTACATATTGGATTTTTGATGGCATGAACAATTAAATACTAGGTGAAGTTTATTTATTTCATAGAGAGATAGTGAACCCAGCAAGACTCTGGGTGGTAGGTAATCAGTATTAAGAAGACAATGAAGTGAATGCAATAGATTTTGGCCACTGTCATATTGAATGACAATCCAGCTTTAATCAAAGGAGTCACTAACTGTACAGAAAGATTTTTCCCCAATACAGTTCATTCCCATAAAGGGCTGTTCCATTTAAAAAAAGAGGAGGTAGGGGGTTGACCTGAAAATTTTAAGACCCCCGATATCTGGTTTTTGACAGACCCTGCTTTTTTCTACATTAAGATATTAAGAAAATACTGGTCAACCACCCCCCACCCCCCTCCTCCCCCCGATATCAGTTGTTATAAAAAATGTAGCAATATCACGGGTCCACTATTTAAACTGCTGATCTTAATAGTAATGTAGAAATTGTTGAAACTCTGGCTCTGGATGCAAATGGGATGATTTTGGTACCATGCATGAAACACTTGCTTTTATGTATTCGACCTTGGGGGAAAAAAGCCAATGGTGTCCATGGTTGGCAGAACACAAAATTCTAGACTAAATTCATGAACCTAAATTTAGTTATTTTCCCGTTGATTTCAGCTGGGGAAGTCTTTATGACTAATTCTTATGATTATCACATTAATTTCATCAATTGCTGCTTGACTATCTGCATTTTGACACAAGACTTAGCTGTTTATCTTTTCAGTGACAAATACAGCAATACATGGGCATCTTTTCATAGTCTTTACTTTGCTGTTATATAACAAATTGTTTTCTGTTTTCAGAATAAAAGCTGGCGGGTCTGGAAAATTCCGATCGGAAAAAGCGGGTCCTCAAAACGGGAACAATGCTAGCATTGACTTATGTATGAGATATGACACCAGCACAGCGTCTTTGGTGAGAGGATTTTCAGTATTCATAAACTGTCTTATTATTTTTTGGAGAATAAGTCCAATACTAACATAATGTCTCCCTGCACTCCTCCCCAAAAAAAAATATCATAAATAAAAAAAATTTAATTTGATAAAAGTAGAAAATTACTCATTTTTGACAAATGTTTTCTAATTACTTATAAACTCTTGATGATAAAACTTTAATAGTTACTTCAAGTAAAAAATAAATTGTATGTAAATTGTAATTTCATCTTTATTTGGTTTTTAAGATATTTCTTAACCAAACAAAAAAGAAGAAAAAAGATATTTACTTAAAACAATTTAAAATATATTAAACCAAGTAATTAAATACCATATAAGACAAAAGAGGAACAAAATATATAGTGTGCGAAAACCTATTTCCACCATTTAAATTTGTAACCCGACATAAAGTACCTTTACAGGGATCTCTCCCAACTTTGAAAATGATTAGCCACAGTCGGACAGATTGTACGGTAAATGGTAATCTGAAAATTAGTCACAAATGATAATGTACAAAATTATATTAGCCACATAGATATGGATTAGCATAATGCTACATGGCTACTGCTAGCAAGAACCCTGTCTTTATGTAAATATTTAGACAGGGTAATTTTTGTTGAGATTGTTTGTAATTTTTGTTTTTTCGTTTATTTATTACAGAGTCCTATGGATTCTACATATAATGATACTGAAGGTCCAACAAATTTTAGCAATCCACTTTACGAAACGCCGAGTACAGGTGGCGCTGCTGCTCCTAAAAAGACCCCCGAAGACCTACAGGGGGCGCCAGGCGATATCCCTGCTGTTATATCTACAATATCATCACCGGGCGTAGAACCGTCACCGCGCACGGGCGGTGGATTTAAACCCACCACGACTGAGAGTGATAAAGACACCCTAGCGTTAGTCGAAGAAGAGGACGAAGATTAATTAATAATCTTAAAATTATAATTATGCTCTAATTGGTGACTTCATCACTTACATTCTTAAGTTGTAACAAATTTATGCCACTCATGGTATGTTCAATACATTGTACCATATGTCATATTCATTATGTACATTAATTGTGTCGTATTTACGTGTAGTTAATGCTTAATTGTACATTGAAGCAATGTCTGTATTTTAATCTGTCAATGAATGTTTGGTTGCTATGGTTGAGGTTGAACTGATTCAACACAATAAGGGTTTATTTTAGCGGACCAGTAAATTTTATATTAGACTTCAGGTGGTTGCTTTTAGAGGATTTTAGTGGGAAAAAGTGCAGTATAGCGGATCCAAATTTATGTCCATATTTACAAGCGACGTTGCCAGGCCTATGACATCAAATGCTTGAATTTAATATGTGACGTCACAAACATACGGCGGCTGTGACTATTTTCAAGGCAAGAACGCAGTTTATTATTGTTTATTTTTGCTGTTTCCCCACTAATCTACACATATGTTATTCTTATTGTTTGCCACAACAACATTTGGTCAAAAAATACTGACTATTTTCAGATTTAATGGAAGCCAAATATGGGCATAAATTTGGGTCCGCTATACTGCACTAAACCCTTTTAGTGTCCTGGGCAGCTGAGGGTGCCCAAGTTTACTCTATACGGTCTTATTTTTAATATACGACGTGTTTCAATGATTAAATTCACCAGCTGATGCCTGTGATCCTACTTAAGTTTTGTAATTTTTAATTGTAAGTTCCAGTTGATATTTTCTTGCCGATGATCATGTGTTATGGCACTTCACTCTTGCCACAAGTTTTTTTCTTTCCCTTTTAATTGTCTTTTATATATTTTGGTAAACTTTCATGCGTAACATATATTAAAATCATCAAGAGTCTTAATAAGTCGGAAACATTTTATTAACAATACGGTGTAGTTTAAATTATTTGCATGTGCAGTTATTGTACACTGTTAATTGATACATATATCTGTGACTTTAATCATACATATCATTGTTGTGTTGACGTTTCCAATTAGCATTTCCAGTCAGCTCTAATTTCTGTGGCATCGAAGGTGTAACAGTATCTTGCAATTACAGCTTCAAAGTCACCAGAGGTATTATCCGATAGTTAATTAAATACAAAGAAACCACATAATTAGAAATAAGGCCACCCTAGCAAATTTCTGTTTGATAATAATGTACCTGAGTGGATGGGTTCATCAATTTGTATATATAATATATGTATTAAGAAGGAGTAACTATAGTAATGGTCATACATAATGTCCACTCAAATTTTCGTCATATTTTTCCATAAAAAGCTCGAAGCAGCATGAAATGCCTCCAAGAAAAATAAAAATAAACTTCTTGCCTTAAAATATGAATATCGCCATCAGTCGTTTGCGACGTCATCCATTTAATTCAACCATTTGACGTCATGAGCACAGCAACTAGGTCTTGCTAAATTTGGTCATAAATTTGGGTCCGCCATACTGCACTTTTTCCAGAGCTTCACTTGTTGATGACATTTCTGTCCATTTTGCGCTGCTCCAGGCTTTTTATGATGAAAATATGACCGAAATTTCAAGATGATCGGATATTTATTACGGATCCTTCTATAAAGTCTTCTATGTAGTTGAATGGAATGTGTGATGCATATTTTTACAACGTAACCAGGGTATGATCATTGTTTAAGTACGGTAGAGTGTTTTATTGAGTAAGAGTGTTTTCAAATGAAGACTACTGCCCTCTAAATTAAAGTTGCGCTGTCTGTCAAATTTGCAAATTCTTAAGATGCTATCAAACTGTTAAAAATTACCTTTATTAATCAAGGCACACTAAATTTGTGTGAATTAATGATTTTATAAGAGATTAATTACTTAAAAATAGATTATACTTCGAGAGAAAATCCAGACCAAAACATTGGAAACACAATTGAAATTACATCATCACCATTGTTCAGTGTTCTGACATCATCACTGGGTTCGTTTACATATTGAGTTTTTGATGGCATGAAAAACTAATATTTATAGTATTTATTGTAAATTAAAAACTTAATTGTTGTGCAAAATTGGGTATGTAATGGTGAAAAATATCATGAGACAAGAAGGCAGTATTGATTTATATCATTATTTTAATGTGCAAATTTGACAGACAGTGCATCTTTAACTAACGCCACGCTTATTTGATCTTTAGCTTCTCGGATCCTCTCAGGACCATTTTTATTGGGTCGGTCGATCAAAAAATGTGATTATATATTGAAATTTCATTTTAAATAACATTGGGACATTTCTCAACAAATTGCGTATCGGAGATGCTAAAAATTAAATAAGTGTGACCGGACATTTTCGTTTGTGTGTATCAACTCAGTATGGCTTAAAATGAATTATGAAGTTTTGTTGCAACAGCGACGATATAATTGTTAAATAACATATCTGACAAGACATTTAGTATATGTTACTACTTGTAGAACTAAGTATAAAATACGCGAAACAGTGGACCAGTGCCAAACGCATTGTAAAAATTAATGTAAATACCCATAATGCAACAAACCTGTAGATTTTACTATAAATAGGTATTTGTAAAGTCACAGCTTAAGACGCAAACAAATTAGTTTTGAGAATAACTGAAAGTACCTCAGGATTGTCACGCTACTAATTTGAAGACCATCGTAGATCAATATCGATGTTTTATCATTATTACTGCGTTTATTTTTAACAGTTATCTGAGTAATTCAGCTTAGTAAGTCAGGGTGTTGCCATGTAATATACTTAAAATTGATATACTGTATGATTCCATTTTGAAAGAAAATCTAACTGAACTAAAAATGGCGATGTTTGCAAGAAATTATTAGAAAACCAATTGATTTTGTGGTGAAGTTTTTATGAAATATTATTGTTTGGCAGAAGTTCTTATTTGTTATGGGAATGTTCGACAAAATTTATTAATTTGAAGCCTAACGGGGCACTTGGAAGCAAAAATATTGTATATGAAATTTAATTTTTTCCTGGCGTTATTTTGTCACCAAAAGCAGGTGGGAAAAATCCTTAAAGGGCTTGGACATTTTTTTAATATTGCTAACTGTGCATGTGAAAAATAATATCACAGTTTCAGGCTTCTAAATATATCGAGCATTAACTTCACACATTCCTTGATATACAGCTAGCAACCTCAAGAAATTGAATGACAAAAAGTGTTGTGAAGTATGAAATATATATTGTAGATATGAGGAAGTATTAAATATTATATTTTTCAATGGATTTTTTAGTGTTGTGTTTTATCAGTTTACCTTGATTTGAAATTTTGTTTCCAACTGAGAAAATTTCACGACTGCCTTGACCAGACAAATTGTGCTGATATTTTACAAAGCTGTGCAGGATAGCGAAATTCCCCACTGTCCACTTATAATTTATAATAGAGCTTACTAGCAAGTACTCAAGGGCAGACTTGTTGATCGTGGTTTAATTTCAATAGGCCTATTTCTGTATTTATTGGCAACAATTTTTATACATATACCCTAAATAGAAAACAGCTAGGTGGTCTAGAGGTAAGACGCACGCCTGCTCCTCTGAAGGACCCGGGTTCAATCCCAGGCCCAGGCACCCTTCATGAGCAACATCTCAGCTGGATATCGTTCGGATCAGACGTTAAATTGGCAGTCCCTTGTACTCCGTGTCTATGCTGAGGCAAGTAGGCCCTGAAGCAGTCACCACAACCCGCCAAACTGAGCCATAAAACCTCAGAGCCAAAAACAACCGTTTAGTTTGCACAAGCCGCCATTTGCTAAGTAAGCCACTAGGTGGCACTGCCGCCGTTTCTCTTGATTTCCATTGGTGGTGCTCCGCTCTAGCAAATCTGCCACTTGGTGGAATTCATATTTTTCTGTGAAAAGCTGTCTGCTGATACCAAGTTTCTTCCAAAAGGCGGTGCTACAATTCGGTGCAAAGCACTGGCGGATTTGCTGCTCCCCCAGAATCGAGGGAAATGTCTACGTGCGTCGTCTGCACTTGAAGTAGTGCAATTCCTATGCACATTTTCTTTATTGCAAGAAGCCACTTACTGGAAAACTGGTGCAGATGTTTTCTCTTCCCCAAAACTATATCAACTTGTGGACACAATTTGAGACGAGAATTCTACCAGCTGCATGACGTACTACATTCGTGAATGTGAACAAGCGTGTAAATGGTGTTGCGACTCTTTTTCAACGATTCTTTTTTTTACCTTATCCCTTGATGCTTTGCGTGAGTTATTAGAAAGACCGGTGCTATGCACCGGACAAGCGCCGTCTTTCGATTAGAAATTGGCTGATAACCAGTATTGACACAAAGTCTTCAGGGGTAAATGCAGTTTAATTGTCAACTTTTTTTATTCAAAATTCCAGCTTGGAGGCATTGCCTTATTTCTCTGACTTGCATTTAGGCCATTCTTGCAGTTTCCTTGCAAACATTTAATTTCAAGACCAATCCAAGACCAGCACTCATTACATATGAAGAGTTTGAAGTAGAAGGCTTATCCTTTGTACCTAATTGGGCAGGTGGCAGATTTGCTAGAGCGGAGCACCACCAAACAGAAATCAAGAGAAATGGCAGTGGTGCCACCTAGTGGCTTACTTAGCAAATGGTGGCTTGTTCAAACTAAACGGCTGATTTTGGCTCAGAGGGTTAATTAATGGCTCAGCTTGGCATAGTCCCCGAAGCAGCCGCCAGGAGCCGCCACGCGCGCCATTTGCAAGTTTTGGCTGAGCCAGTCATGAAGTTTTAGAGCCGTTTTAAGCCATGAGCCGCCATTAAAAGTATAAGCTGAATTTTAATTGTTTATTTAGAATGAAACTGAGGACATTCTCCGCACCTAAAATAGTCTTAAGTCACTTAAGACTTTTTAGGTGCGGAAAATGTCCATTATATATGTATATAATAAATGATTTATGATTTATTGCTTTAATGTTCTGTGTCATTCAATGAAATTCAGCAAATAATTGTCAGGAAGCAGTTAAAATAGCCTTGAGCTGCAGCAGCGATTAGATCTCAGCTTGAGCCAGCTAGGAGCCATTTACTGTAGGTGAGCCATCCATTTTAGCCAAAGTTTAGGCTTCGGGGTCTAATCTGAAACCAAATCTTTAAGATGAAATACTACATTCCGCTCGGTCCGCAAAAAAATCTGCTGAGTCCGCTATAACCACCTTTCACGCCAATGCGGTTGCAATCAAGGACCAAAACCCACATGATAGAAACGAACTACGCGCGTATTTTTGACAAATCTGGAGAAAAGACTTTAAATGCAAGGTATGTGTAGGATGTATCAAGCTTTTTAATGTTCTGTGTCCCGGTCAGTGCACTGTCACTGTCAGTGTGTGTTTGACACGTGTTGATTGCGTGTGTTTTGTCAACATCAGTTTGAAAACGCCAGCCGGCATGTTAAAAATATCAGAAAACATTTTGTTCTACATGTAGTTACACCGGGGGTTGGTCAAAACGGCCAATATACTAAGACGGCCAATCACCAAAACGGCCACCGTACCAGGACGGCCAAATCAGAAAACGGCCACTTGCAAGGACGGCCAATTGTATTTTTCCGGGAAATAGATAGTAGCTGATATTGTATTTTACTGGGAAACCACCTGATCGACCTGTCGCTTAAATTCTTATGATTATTAATAATCAAAGATTTACCTGAAGGATATCACATTATCAGTTCAGTCCAAAAACGAAATAGCAGATCTTCATTTCAAGACATGATACATTGATAGAGAGATGCAAAGTTTGCTAACCCTTTGAAATTATGTTTTGTGCAAAGCTTTAAAGGTCTATTAAATTTACTCATTAATTACTCGAAGTATTTCTTTCTTAATTTCTTTTATTACAATATCTGATTCTTTGATCAAAGTTGGATATAAACTGGTCTGGTGCTATAATCAAAAGAAAGGCAACATACAATGTACATGAATGGGCATTACAGACATTAAAAATAATGCCAATTGTTAATATTCTAGAAATTAAAAGAAAACACACACCACAACTTGAGGAATAAAACACATAGTACTAATATAGATAGGATTTTTAACCTCACATGTGGTAAACACGTTGATCTTGGGTTTGCCCTGAATGATTAAACTTGGATAAACCAGAGTTTTATCCAAGGCTTAAATAACTTACCTGACACTTTATATAGACAATGAAGTGCATGTTGGCTCAGCATAAATGTGGTGTCGCTAAATACAACATGACATTCAAATATATGCCAACAAAATCATTAAATAATTCATAAAATCCTTTTTTTTCCATGATAATATTATGATCAAGTGTAATAGATTGATTGGAATAGGTTCTTCACGAAGAAATAATACACCACAATCAAGACTTTCAAATTGTTTTATGCCCCATTACTTAATTAATTGTATAACTTGCAATTGTGAAAAAAAAAAAAAAATTGTTACTTTCAGATTAATCAGCTGATCATTTTAAATATTATAAATACAATTTAATCGTATTTTACGCAAATTCCCTTTTTTTCTCTTTATGAAAACTGTAATATATATATATTTATATGTATGATCTTTTTTTTGTATTGGTTGGCGATATATAATCAAGAAAAATATACAAATAATTTTTTTAACTGTAACTGCAATTCTTTTGTTCTTAGCAATTGCTTTCATCAGCCTTCATTTTTTAATTATTGGCAATTGCAAAAACACATTGCCTTAATAGATAGCTATTGATGAAAGCAATAACATCTTCGGCTTCCTGTTTGTAATTGTGAATGACAATTAAGACAATGACACAAATCTAATTTTGATTATTTAATGACACACATAAAAACACATATTAAACCATAATTTTTTTTTAAATCAAGGATAAAACATCCTTGGTCTAAGTAATGGTGTTAGGATTAAAAATAATGTGTAACCAACATTTACAAAACAATACTATATAAATACTCATACATAAGACCTCATTGACCAGAACATGCACATGGTGGATGATTTAGATCCACAACTTGACTAGAAATATTGCTGGTCATTAAATACTACATTTATAGGCCTTTAATACAAAATTTATGGGTGGCCGTCCTGGTAATTGGCCGTTTTTGATAGGTGGCCGTTATGGGGGGTGGCCGTTTTTGGTTGTTGGCCATCATGGGGAGTGGCCGTTATGGTAGTTGGCCGTTTTGACCCTACTCCATTAGCAGCCATCCCTTGTAAATTGTTGGAACATATCATTTTATCCAAGGTATGGGAACACCTAAACTAGCATAAGATCATAACCAACCAACAACATGGTTTCAGAACAGGCTTGTCCTGTACAACACAACTGATTGGAGCGGTAGACAATTGGACCAGAGCACTATGATTAGTTTACCTGGATTTTAGGTGGCGATGGGTCACAGTTAACACTATTTCCGAAAAATTATCTTTTTTCTTTGACAAGTTTTTAGACAGGAATGATCATTGACCATCATCGCCAACAAAAAATAATTAAATTTATGGCCTCTCAGCCAATCGGACGTCTCGAAGCGTCGAAAATAAGCATACACAAAACGGAACCAACCAAAGTTCATAGTGCAGAGCGCTTAACGTAGGAGGAAGCCAGGTGATGTGATAGTGCTAGACTTTAGTAAGGCATTCGACAGGGTGCCTCATCAACGCCTACTACAGAAAATTAAATCTTATGGCATCACCAGCAAAAATTAAACATGGATAGAGAACTTTCTCATAGGCAGAAATCACACAAAGTTGTAGTTAACGGCACTAGTTCAACAGTCAAAGATGTCACATCCGGGGTCCCTCAGGGTACCATGCTGGGCCCGCTCCTATTTCTCCTCTACATTAATGATATTGAAAATGGTCTATCATCACCAATGCGACTATTCGTCGACGATAGTGCTATCTACAGGAAGATAGATACAGAGGAGGATGCTCACCAGTTACAATTGGACCTTTTTAAGCTGCAAGAGTGGGTGGACAAATAGCAAATGCGTTTTAATGTCAACAAATTTAAGACCTTAAAAATCACCAGAAGAACAAGAAACCGTGTCAACTACATCTACTACATGTCAACATCATCAGCATCAATCATCTTAGAAATCCCAGAAAACATTGAGAGACAAGCTAGAGGCATACTAATCATACCACCAAATGGCCACTTCACTGCTTTGGGAAGTATCACATCTGATAAATACCTTGGCATCACCCTAGATCATCACCTGTCATTCAACGAACACATTGACTGCACTGTCAAAAAAGCAACATCTCTCCTAAACCTCTGTAGAAGAAACCTACACAAGTGTTCGATCAAGACAAAAGCAAGAGCCTACGTTGCAATAGTCAGACCCCATCTAGCGTATGGAATCCTCACACCATGAAAAACATCAACAACCTAGAACAAGTACAATGTAGAGCAGCCAGATTCGTGTTAAATAATTATATCTACAATAGCAACTCGAGACTAACCCATCAGATAACTGAAGTGGCCAAGCATCCAACATCGCAGAGCCCTAAGCGACTTAACTACCTTCTACAAAACAAGACAGCAGTACATCAAGACACCACTCCCATCAACAGTCAAGCTGTCACCATCCAATCCTAATAGTAATCTTCATATCCAAGGACTACATTCCACTGTCTACCACAACAGTTTCTACCCACGCCACAATAAGATTATGGAACTCACTGCCACTTCACATCATCCAGTCTCCCAGCCCAGATGCCTTCTCAGCAGGAGTCATACAACACATACTGCCAAATGAACAACATCTATACCCTTACAAACTAGATGATTGTCATGTTTTTAACATGCACCAACACAGATTTTGTTGTATATACTTTACGTATGCACCAGATGTCGCCACTGCGCAACGCACTTATTTCGAGCCCTGACCTAGTGACATTGATTTTCGCCACAACATCGAAATTCGCCACTTTAAATAAAGTGCAATAAACAGTTTTTAGATGGCTGTCGGAGTGATAGCATTCAGTCAATGATAAAGAGAATTAGTTTTGTAACAAGTCCTGAACTTGCAAGGTGTATAATCATGTTTTACTGGGGTGGCGAAGCTTGATGTCATTGCGAATTTTAATGTCGCCGAGTGTAGTCAGACCTTTCTAAATACCAATTCACATTTTTTGTGCACTCCTTTTCATTGCCAAACTCATATATTTCCGATAATACTAATCTAGGCAGACAAAGTCAGTGCCCTCTTTCTGAAGCTGATTTAAATTTGAAAGAAAATCATGATTTTTACCAACACCTGCTTAATGAAAAGCGTCACCGACTCACTGATTCACAGTTATTTCACTAAAACTTGAGATAAGAATTGTAAGAATTCATGTGATAAACATGATACCTAAACATTTTTGTGCATAATAAACTTTGAAGTTTGAAAATCTGACAAAAATTCAAATGTAGTACAAAGCAAAGACGCTCATGACTTTTAGATATGGCTCGTTTCATCTCAGTGGCCATGCAATGTAAACAAATTTGTAATTTTTGATGGCATGCAAATTAAATGCTACGTGAAGTTTATTTGTATTATAAAAATAATGAACCTAAAAAGGCTGTGGATGGCAGGTAATCAGTATTAAGAAGTAAATGAATGCAACAGATTTTGGCCACTGCCAAATCGTATGACAAGCCAGCTTTAAATTTAAAAAATAAATCATAATTTTTGCTCAACTTCCATGGTCTCGCATTGGATCAGTTATAAGGTCTGCTCATCACCCGTTGGTTGTGGATCTCTGATCTGCACCAAAAAGATTCTGCACATTTGCTATTAAATTGTTAACTGATGAAGCTTGTCCATTTGATATTTCAGAATATATGCAGTGTTGATGAGCGATATTTTACCATGACTGTGATGGATGCTCCAGATGAATTGGAAGTCAAGGTAAATTAAGTGTTGCTGCTCAGGCCATCCTTAAAAATATTCCTGTTGGGGGTTACGTGACCGTATAGAACATATCAGAGCGTATGAAATTTTTCCTTGCTTTTTTATTTAGTTTTTAATCTGTTTTTGAGAATATTCTTCTGAGATTAAAAAAATATATATATATATACCTGATGGGTTTTTCAAGTGTCATGTAACCCGCAACAGAAATATTTTTAAGGATGGCCTCAACATTTGTAAACAGTGCCAATCAGTGAAGTTGCTGCCATCCATGAAATTACGTTCAGGAGCAATTTTGAAACATTCTGACATGAGATCGTTTCTGAGAGACTATCTGTCGTAGGGTTGTCATCGCTATGCTGTATAGCGTGGAATCGAGAAAATATTGATATCGATGTTGAAAAATATAAATAAATTCATGTTTCGATTCTTTGTTTATCCTCTATAATTGTGCATTTGTGCCATGATCAGCACTTGACTACACAGCCCCCACCCCAAATTGCAAACTGATCACCTAGTATATTGGCTCCGTTCACATTAAAGGTAAATGGTTTCACACTGACTTAGGAAATATACTGCTGTGACTAATGGTTAAATTTCGGAATGCTGATAATACAAAATTTGTGTGATTTTGCCATATTGCAATAACAAAAATTGAATACTGATATCGAATGAAAAATTGATATCAATGACAATCCTAACCTATCGTGTGTTTTTATACGGAATGGTTTGGAATCTTGGATCCATCCCTGGACACCGTATATGTTGTCCACAACGTAACGGTCAGCTGCAACTTCAAAGTTTTTACACTGTGCTGTTTGTTTAATACTGGGCTTGCTGAATAATGCTTTTTTGGGGTAAAAATATTGCCTGTGAGAAAAAAAAGGTCGAAATCTAAACCCAGAAATATATGAAGAAACAAAATCAATGTTTTTTTTTTAAATTCTTGCCTAGATTTAAATCACAGTTTAATTGATGATTTAAACCACAAATTTCTACATTTTTCTATCGGCAAATTCTGAACACCTACGCTATGATAATAATCGGCATTTTTCTTCCGCAGGACTTCTACTTCAAACAAGTTATCAGATTCCGAGTTCATTCAAATGCCGGAGGACCAGCGAATCAACGGTTCAGTGTTCTCGCTGTTTCAAATAAATATGGCCTCACTTTCGTTGGTGTTCCTGCTGGTATGGTGCTACTTTTTCACTTCTAATACCCAATTGAATCAGTTGACTGGTAATTTCAAAAATGTCAACAATGTTAAATACTTAAAAAAAGAAATTAAAGCTTATCTACTCCAAGCAGTGTTAAGAATTATATAAATTTATTTTAAGAAATATATACATTTATCTAAATATATACATTTATTTTAAGAAATATATACATTTATTATCACACTGTACTATGACGTGACACATTGTGATTTTACCAACCAAACATAGTTTATTATCATTGTCACAAGTCTGTTGTGTAGCAAAAGCATATAAACCTGTGTTCTGTAAGTGTAACTGTTTTTGAGACTCATTATCCCCCAGAGGTTTTAGTCTCTGAAGATATGTATGATGAGATATACGAATTTACAAATAAAAAATGAAGAAAATTATTAGTATGAATTTTTGAAATTTTGTAAGTAGAAAGCCAATGCAAATGTTTGTCAGACTCTTGATTGCGTGAGTTTTTTTTATTAATTTATTGTGTATTTCTCACAGGATTCCATGTATACAAAACGTCCGACATCACAAAGAGAGCGAGCGAGATAGAAAAGGCTGCCAGTACGATCATCGATGATTTAGGAAAGTGGGCGGCGGTGAATTGCAACGCAACACCTTGCTTAATTTCATTGAGCGCTGATGATTTAACCTTATCAGTGTGCGTCAAAGAAGGATCGTCGGTCTTTGCGCATATGTATGATGTCCGAGCCTTTGCCGTTAAAGTAAGTGAAATTTTGGTCCGTGCTTCTAAAGAATACATGTTGATCATCTATAATATCTGCTTTCTGTATTTCTCTGATTAAGTGAAGTTAAGTAATCTTGTTAATGTTTCATTGATTCGATTTTTAAACATGGTGTACCATGGTGTAATTGGACGAGTCAGTTCTCATGTGACCTTGTACCCGGAAATACTAATACAATACATGACGTCACTCATACACAATACTGGATGACGTCATCAATAATTAGCCTGTGGTGATGTCATGTATTGTATTGGTATTTCCGGGTGTAATGTCACATGAGAACTAACCAGCCCTTTTTCAGTCAGTTGAAAATGCTTAATTAAACCAGCTTCACTTGCACCTCTTTTGGCAGTGCCGCGACAGACAAACAAAGTCGTTGTAAATACTCATTGATCAAGTTGATGGCCGCACTGTATACTGTGGAAATATATCCATCATTTTTTACCATTGATAGATTAATACAGCGGCATTCCCTGGTGGACAGCGATCTAGTGTTTTGTTGGTTGTCGCATAATGTATGCCATTCTAGTTGAAACAATTATTTTATTTGTGTAGTGCTCCGTTGCAATACCGTGAGGTTATAATACCGTGATGTATTACTGCTAGATGGCACACTGACTGACAGGTGCTGCCACCTGTTGAAAATTTGCATGTATCATGTTGCCGGCAGTTTTTAATAGACTGGGCCGTGATTAGCAGGTGTTCACAGTAATACAACCAGGGTTTCCTTAGTCAAGGAAAATCTTGGAAAAATTGTTTGTTATGGAATTATAGAAATTTTAAAAAGGTCATGGAAAAGTCTTGGAATTTTAGAAAGACAAAAAAACCAAAAAGCATTGTCTGCAATAAAAAAGAGTGGTGAGGACAGCTGGAAGGGATGTGTGGAGGCCATTATAATTTGCAATCGTTGACTTTGTTGTGAAGATTTTATCGAAAGAAAGTCAGAGAAATTCTGTGGATGGTCATGGGAAATCATGGAATTTAATTTCATGATTTTTGTGGGAACCCTGTACAACCTCACAGTAATACAACGGCACACTCTACTTAACAGAAAATTTATTTGTTTCAGGACGCACATCCCTCTCCTTTCCTGAGTGTCAGACTCTCGAGCAAAGATGGTGACTTGCAAGACCTCGCTTGGAACCCGAGTGCCGATTACAGTTCGATGTTTGTATCATGCATGAGTGACGGTGACCTTGCCCTTTGGGAGGTCAAGGACACCAGCCTGCATGTTGTTGCAAGTGTGGCAGATGCAGGCGCCACCTGTGGTAAGTATCTTACTATCACCATGGTATCACATCACTTGAACCTCAAGGTAGGCCTTTTTCTTAATTTAACAGACGCATGTCTAGGAAACTGAAGTGACCCACATTTTATGCAACATATTGTTGATTGAACAAATGGGGCTAAATAGACATTTTGCCCGAAGTGGGTTAAACCTGGGTTAAAACCCGTAATTTAACGGTTGTAATGAGTAATAAAGGTACAAACATTCAGCAGCAAAGACAAAACCATCGTAACACAATTGTTTTTAAAAAAAAAACTTTGCATGGATGATGTTGGATGATTTTAGGACATAGCCAAGCCAAGATCAATGGCGGTTGCCCCAATTTGCAACTGTGAGAACACACAAAAAATTCTAGGAGTTTTTGCCATTGTTTTTTAGCTTTAAAGTAACAATGTTTCATATTCACCAGACAAGGACATATGTAACTTGTGTGTTTATCAATATGAATTGAACTTTTATATTTGGGAGTTGATTGCTGTCAGTCTAACCTTAGACCACTAGGTCTCTGTACCATGGTTCAGGAATTGCGTTCTTCAATTGATATTATAAAAAAATTCAGGTCCACCCTTTTTTGAATGGAACAGCCCCTTAGACTGGGCGTCAGTCAAGAAATTACATACTAATTTTTCCCCCCTTTTTTTCAGTTTGTTGGAGTCCGAAAGGAAAACAAGTGGCAGTGGGAAGGAAGGATGGGTCAGTGGTCCAGTTTGACCATCAGCTAAAGGTCAAGAAGGAAATTCCAGGTCCTACTGGACTCGCAGGAGATCCTGCCAAGGGTAAGAGAAGTGAGAAGGAAATTTTCCTGACCTTTTTTACGTCTTATTTTCTTCACTTAAAGTTTATACTGTAAAGTGATGGCGTTTTATGAAGTATTATTAGTAAATTCGTTTTTAAAAATGGCTTTGTTGATTCATTGTATATTGTGCTATTTTTCTATAAGTTTATGTAATTGAAACGTAATTTGTTTCCTTGCAGTTCTGGATTTATTATGGCAGTCTACGCATGTTTTCATGGCTGCTTACGTTCCCCAAGATGAAGCAAATACTGAACCTCCAAGTCTCGTCATGATATCTGTACCGGTGAGTCATCTGCTTGTCTTTCACACTGTCTAGACAGACAGACAGAATCATTTATTTTTCATCACACGCATAGTCGCATACACCACCACACATAAAATTAACACACACACACATAGGTAAATTAAAAAATTAAAAATAAATTAATTAATAAAACATAAAATGTACATATAAAAAAAGAAAGATTCTATCTAGCTGTCGGTCTGCCTGTCTGTCTGTCTCATACTAAATTATTGTTAATCTTCACTCTCCTGTAAACTTGGGTATCAACATATGCCTTACACACACACACTTACGTGGTAATATTTATTCAATATTCATGAATGAAAGCTAGACAGATATTTTACCATGTTCCAGCTAGGATTTCAATTGGGCATGGCGCATAAGAATATAAGGGCACCTAAATAGGGCCCCAGGGCTAGTTAAAGAGCAAAATAAAAGAAAGAAAGTCTTCACTTTTTTTGCGCATGGTGCTGACAAAATCAGGAATAGCGCATCCTGCATGGCCAGGTGCCATGCTGAAAATAATACTGTATACAAAATTTCATTGTCTAGCGATGAATATTAACAAAGTTATTGCACCCGTTTATTGAAAGTATTCGCGCCAACTCAGCTTATGGTTTGTCCTCTGACTTAACTAGCGTCCACGATGAATATCCAATAATAAATAACGGCGTTTTTAGTGAACAGCAGATCGCTCAGGCAAATGTTGTCACAGCCTTTAAGTATATATATTTTCTTTTTGAATGTCAAATACTTGAGTTAGGCGTGCTGTTTGTGGACTGTCTTTAAAGTCCTACGTAGTGTTCACTTATCCTGTTTAGCTTCAGTGCCAGAATTATATTTTGAGATGTGTTTATAATTTCTTTTCAGAAAGGAGAAGCGCCAAGATACATAAATTACGAAGATGTCTGCTACGGAGGAGGAGAGAACAGAAAGCACAGATATTACTTCATCAGTTTAGTTGATTGGTAAGGGCTGTTTCATTTTTAAAAAAAAAACTGACCATTGTCCAAAGTAGACGTTGTGACGTCATCACAGTTGTTTACGTCATCCTGGTCAAATGCACTGAAAAACGTCTAATGTGCTAAAAGTCGAGATGTGAATGGAGTCTTATTATGTTATATTGGGATGCCTCAAACTTGGTTATAGTCAAAATGGGGATTTCGATTTGCTCCGCTTCTAATTTGGTATTATCAAATTGGAAATTTTCAGAATTTTTGAAACTGGTAATATATTTGTTTGATTTTCTTGGACCGGAGATGGGTTTTTTTTTTTCTCCTGGTATATAGATCGCCTGTGCGGGATACATGTGTAACTAGGCATGCAAACTAAATTTGTGGTTTTTGAGTCCTTATGTTTTGTTGCGTTATTTTAGTTACAATTTAATTCACCCAAACAGGGACTTGGTCATTGCATCATCTGCGGCAGCTGCTGAATCCGCTGTCCTGGGGCGAAATGCGCAGTCATCGCTATGGGAACGATGGAGTTTGGATGATTCTGGACGAGCGGAAATGCCGTTAACGGATGATCATTTTGAGACGTACCCTTTGGGAATTGCTGTGGATTTCACCCAACAGGAAGAGATACTGATAAGTGAGTGTGGGGATTAATGCTGAACTTATAACATATATTTAACGAGTCTTCACCAAATTTGATTTCAAACAGCTGGGTGCCTAATGGTTAAGGCATCCGCCAATTCCACATTGACCAGCTCTGCTGAAGGTCCCGGGACCTGGGTTCGATCCCTGTCCTGGGCGCTCTTCATAGCAACATCCCAGCTGGATGTTGATCGCACGAGATGTTAAATTGGAGGTACCTTGTTCTCGGTGTCTATGCTGAGGCAAGTAAAATACCCCACTAATAGAGTAAATGTGTAACATGGTGTGGACTCCATCTCATCTCATCATTACGTCTGCCTCAGGCAGCTTGTCATATAAGCTGACTAAGCTTCAGACCCTGTAGCATTGAGACTTTAGACCAAACAATTCACGCTCTATTTATTATGTCTATTTGCAGGTGACACGTTGAAACATTCGCCTTCTCCTTTATTCATGGCCCTCTCAACGGATGGCTTTTTGATGGTGTATTATATGATCAATAAACAGCCAAATGCCAGGCAACTCAATACCCCAGCCCAGCCTCTCAGCAACCAAGGAGAACGAAAGTCTATGGGTAGGTAACATAACTGACGACGATAGAAACGATCGAGATAATGTAGAGTGCATCATTAGTTTACAGTGATCTGTGGTATTCTGTGATCAACTCCTGTGTCTGTTTGTTAAAAACGCTCTTTTGATCTGTCACAACCATGAGAGAGAGGAAGTTGCCTGTTTAAAACGACAGGTGGCAGCACCTTACAGATATGTTGATCGTGGCGAGACTAAAATCACGGTAATCTATGGATCACGATGTACTGATGACGCACTCTAGTAGTTATGACCCGAGTCAGAGATAGCAGTGCTATGATCTGATATTATTCTTATTCACTGGTGGACTGTGTTGTGGAGAATTCTTATCTCTATTGATTTACTGCCATAACCAAAATTACCTTCCGTTTTTGTTTCCTGGAATTTAACGAATTTGGCAACTTGTTATATTTTAGGCGCACCCCAACCATCTGCCGTTTCTCAAGCCCCTAAAATGACTCCAGCAGCTGAGCCTTCAAAATTTACTACAATATTTGGTGGAAGTGCTAACACTGCAACTGCTAAACCACTAGGAGGTGCTACTGTTGCTTCTGTGGCGCCATCTTCAGGATTTTCATTTGGAGGACAACCTACAATATCTTTTGCCAAACCGGCTGCTCAGATTTCGGCAGCTAATGCTCAGAAACCTGCATTTTCTTTCAACTCAACTGAAACGACACCTAGCTTTGGTGGAGCTTTTGGGGTTAATAAATCCATCGAAGGCGGCACTGCTTTTAAACCTCCAGCCCCAGTTGCTCAACAACCTGCAACATCTGGCTTTGCGTTTCAAAAACCTGCTCCAGCACCAGACGCTAGTAAAATGGCTCAAACTGCCGCTGCCCCCAAACCAGCAATGGAAAATATGACTGCTCCCCAACTCCCAACTTCTGGATTTAGTCTGAACCAACAACCAACCCAACCTGCAGCCCCTGCTTTTCCCGCTCAATCGCCGGCGAAGATCATTTCAAATCTGCCGCCCGCTGCAGCAGTGACCTCTAGGGGAATTGCAGGAAGCCAAACACCAGCGCGACCAGTGGAGACACCTGCTGGTTTCCAAGGTTCTAAAGGTACTTTTTTTGCTAAGATTTTGTTCGTGTAAACTGACTTGTAGTCCTGATAGACCAGGCAGAATGTCATTGTTCATAGGGCTGGCCAGTTCTCCTTCCTGGAAGTAATAATGCAATACATGAGGTCACCAATACACAATACTAGATGACATCGTCAATAATTGGGCTGTGGGCGTCATGTATTGTGTTAGTATTTCCAGGTACAACGTCACACAAGAACTGAAGAGACATATTGTTATAAAATAATTGTAAAACTGCAAGACGTCAAAAAAATTTTAGATTTCAATTTTTTCAAATTTAGATTTGTTAAAAGTTCTTTGATGACATCGAAACTAAATTTTTTATGGCATTTTGATCTGGACATGACAACACCTTGATATATAACTTAATGTATTGTTATCAATATTAAGAAAGAAAGAAAAAAAAGCCGATAGATCTTCTCATTCTTTTTTAGTCCCAGGAACAGTGCAGACCTCAAGTGGAATGCAAAATAAACCACAGGCTAGTGTCGCCCCCGTGAGGTCGCCGTCAAAACGAAGCGTCGATGGAGCCGTGGAGAACCCTTTTCTTAAAAGCATTATGGATGAGGTGAGCTTGTTGTAATGGGAAAGACAGACATTGCAGCAGATAGACTCATTCCTGGAGCTTGTTATTATATACTTGTCACTTTTCTGGCGGCTAACCTTTAAGGTTAAACCAAAAATTAAACGTGAAATATTTCACCGTCACATTCTGATTAGCTCAATTACTCTGAGACGTAAAAAGTAAACTATACCAATTGTAAATTGAAATGTAAAGTTTGCCCTAAAAGTTTGCATTCGCTTAAAGGTGCACTGTCTGTCAAATTTGCAATTTTCTAAGATGCTATCAAACAGTTGAAAATTACCTTTATTAATCAAGGCACACTAAATTTGTGTGATCTAATGATTTTTTAAGACATTAATTACTTAAAAATAGATTATACATTGAGAGAAAATCCAGACCAAATCATTGGAAACACAATGGAAATGACATCATCACCATTGTTTAGTATTGTGACGTCATAACTGGGTTTGTTTACATATAGAGTTTTTGATGACATGAAAAACTAATATTTATATTATTTATTGTAAATTAAAACTAAATTGTTGTGCAAAAGTGGGTATGTAATGGTGAAAAATATCATGAGACGAGAAGGCAGTATAGATTTATATCATTATTTTAATGTGCAAATTTGACAGACAGTGCACCTTTAAGGGAGATGACATAATGGAAGTGCGTGAAAAATCACGAAAGTGAAAAAAAAGAAGGAAAAGTGGCTTGAATTATTGGTAGAATGAGAAAAATGGTGATTATTTATTCGTAAGAAAAAGATGTAGAAATGGAAGTCAACTGTGGAAGTGTATGTAAACTGTTGGGAGGCCTTGACTGTATTCGTATATTATATATTATATAGTCTTAGTGACCCCTTTTCTTAAATATTAGACTTCAAAATGTTTCAATAATTAAACGATTGCCAAAAATCATAAACCAGACACCCTCAATAATAATGGACAAAATTCATTCACACAGCTTGGCAGGGTATCAAAAATTACATCATAGACAATTACTCTGAAACATGCATTATTTCAAATTGCTATGTCTGCCAAAATTGAGAATCAATTTATTCTCATGGTCTTGCACTGATACAGCCGCATTTTTATTTATAATATATTATTCATGGGGTGGTCTTGTGGCAGAGGCATTAATTGCCATAACAAGGTCTCCTGACTGTATATTTTTATTACATATTATGTACCAATTTTGGTCAAATAAATTTACTGTCTATAATATTTTGCAGGTCAAGGACTTTAACCATGAGCTTCTTGAAATGAAACGCAAAGCTTTATCACTGAGAGTCGACATTGGTTCCAGGGATGAAATGATAAAGTTGCGTGAGCAGACGCACAACGTCAGTGAATTTTGCGGCGACATCAAGTTGACTATGAAGTCCTTGAATGAGGATATTCACAGCTCGAAAGCAAATTGCCTCGAGGGGTTTGCCTTGATCGAGGAATGTACAGCGAGACAACAAAGAAGTAGCGATCCGAGGTGAGACATGTTTACCGTCGGAACCAAAAATTATTCGGATACTTTAAGAATTTCATCCCAATTCAAACAGCACTAGAAGCAGTATAGCTTAAACTGGTATTGGATTCTATGGTGTCATTCTCACGTAAATTTCAACAGCTGTGATGACAATGCATTCACCAATGTTGTTTGCAGGTTATGATAGATTATTTATTAGTGAAATGTTAAAGCTCCACTGTCTGTCAAAATTACTGTTTTCTAAAACTTCATCAAATGATTGAAAATCACCTGATTTGATCAAGGCACACTAAATATGTGTACGCTAATGAATCTATCAGGCATTAATTACAAAAAATAAATGATACATTGAAAGAAGTCAAGACCAAAATATTGGAAATACAATGGAAATGGCATCATCACCCATTGTTGAGTATTGTGACGACATCACTTGGTTTGCTTACATACTGGATTTTGATGGCATGAAAAATTAAATACTAGGTGAAGTTTATTTATTATATGGAGATAATGAGTGTTTTTTTGGACTTTTTTCCAAGTGGCGAATCATCATGAAAATCAATGTCGCCGAGTGTAACTGTGTATCTCAGTTGTAGGCAAAAAATCTTTTTGTGTAAAATTTAGATGATAATGCAATTCAATTAATGATGTTGTTTCAGATACCAACAACTGCTAGCATCGAGAGCCCTTGATCCAATGAGTGCTAAACGAATGAAGGAGATCAGAACACAACTTCAGTACGTGGACAGCAGCATTCGAGATGTTGACGGTAGAATGGATGAACAGTGGGAGAGATACATGAATCGACAAAACCAGTCAAGGTGAGTCCTTGCCCGAGCGATCTGCTGTTCACTTAAGCTCCATTTTTTATTATTGGTTATTTGCTGTGGATGGTAGTTCACAGTCAGAGGATAGACCATTGGCCAAGTTGGCTCACCTGAAATTGCGTGTTGTGTGGTGTCAAGGGCATTTAATAACCTTCTAATGTGTGTCGCGTGATGAAAATACTGTTATGTACTAAGTTTTAATGTCAAGCGATGAATATGTGTTATGGGCGATTTTAACCCCCGCTCAATGAAAGGATTTGCGCTAACTCAGCCTATGCAGTATCCTCTAACTGTGAATTAGCATCGACAGAAAATAACCGATAATGAAAAAGGGCACAGGTCAGTAACTCGAGCAAGGTGAGTTCAAGGTCATGACAGTTGATGACTATGCAATCAGGCTTGTTTATAATGAATGTTTGTGTTCAGGGTGCGTACAGAACACATGCTTTGTTTGAGGATTAAAAATATTGGATTGTAGTTCTACAGACTTTACAATTACGCCCTTGTCTGTATAATGTTTGGTGTGACTGTATGTTGTATTGTCTCAGCTTTATAGGTCTGAAGGTCAATCCGCTTATATGACTAGTGGCAGGCAGATGTAATGATGAGATGATAATTATATTATTATATAATTATATAATTACCTTGGCAGGCGTGTTTAAGCATAAGTCTTTTCTCAATGCCGTAGGGAGTGTACAGTATGTTTCCATGTTTAATATACAATATGAGATAAAGTTGCGGATGTAGATGAAAGGGCATATTGAATGAAGTATATGCCAATCAATTATAACTATTCATTATACACTAATAAGTTTTAATGTTCCCAATTTAGTTCATCTTTACGGTGTGGTAAATACTTGGCTATGGAAGGTCACGCTACTTCGTCCTGAAGTTCAACCGATGTATTATATCTTATTTTTTCTTTTTTTTTTTCAGGAAAATGTATGTCCCATTGTCTGACACCATTTATCAAACAATTAAGAACAATCACTCCATATATAGCAACCAGTGCAAGCTACTAGAACAAGTTACGTCACAACTACAGGAGCTGAAGGTTAGCAACAAGTCGTCATGGCAACCAACTTCTACAGGGACTCCATCTGGTGGAAGGTAAGGAATTCCGTAATATTTTTTTCTAAGTTAAAAATAATAAGTAAAAGATTGTAGAATGCTTAGAGTAAGGTTTGTCTTATTCTTTGGGATGTAAAATATTGCGATTTTATAATGTCAAGCCTTGTGATTTTTTTTTGCGTTTTACAAGGGTAGTATAGACATGCAGTCTGGACTTCATGCCACGTGGCCCATTAAAGAAAAACATAAAGATTCATTCGGGGTCATCCAAATTGGCCAGGTCATCCAAATTTGCCACACCCGACAAACGCAATTGCACACCTTGCAATTTCGTATTTTGTGACTAAACTACTAGTTCAAGTCATTGACAATGTTCTTACACTTAAACAAGCATCTTAGACGTGTTTGTGATTGTTTATTTAGAGTGACAAATTTTAATGACCCTGACCAAATTCGATAACCCTGAGCGCAACATAAACAGAAAAATATTTGACTATATTAGTAAAAGGAAGTGTTGGAAGTTTGATATTAATATGAATATGCAAATGCTAGTTGATTCGGCCTTCGGCCAGTTTGGCCTGTTTAACTGAGTCGATTCGGCCTTACAATATGTATCAATAACCAAAAAAACGATTTATTTCATTTAGGATTGCACTTTAACATTAGCAATGGATATTATTTCATTATACGAAACCGATTCCTTTCATTAAAGATTGCACTTAAAGCAGGAAGCCAAAACGTCTCGTTTTTTAGGTCGATTCAGCCCCCATACAAATAAATAGGGAGCCGAATGGACTCCGCTAAAAAGCCGAACCGACTCAGCTGGCAGGCCGAATGGTCTTGTTTTGGCGAGGCCGAACAGGCTCAAGGCCGAAACGACCTGCTACCGAATATGCCGTATCATCATGAGAGTGTGGTGTCTACTTATCAGCCATCAGTGCAAATGTTTCAGGAAAATGAAATCTTATAGAATGAAATTCACCACAAGCTGCTATGATATAGTGAGCATTTTATCTAAATCACGAAATCCTGTAATATAGATTATATTATTGATTTCCTATGAATTGGTTTATTTCCAGGCTAGGCTCGTTATCCAACTCGCCAATGTTTTCCCCAGCGACCAAAACTAGTTCTCCTCGCAATTCCAATCAAAGTCCAAGGGCAAGCCCCTTGTCTCCGGAAAAATCTGCAAGACTCCGGGAATTTCTTGGCAAAAGACGAGTGACTCCAATTAAGGCTACTGCTCCAGGTTAGCATGTTATCTATGTAAAGCAGACACCCATGGTTCTAGGCCCAAGTGTGTGTAATAGCGAGGTGAACGCATTTCCGAGGTTCTGCTAGTTGAGAAAATGACCGCCAGGGGTGTTGCCATCACTTTAGTTTTGATATTGCAGTAGGGGGCGCTGTGTGCAACTATTAAGAATATGGTATATTTCATCTTTTACATTTCAACATATTCACACTCAGACCACATTTTGCTGTGAAAGGTCACAAAAGGATCGACCAAAGAATATTCATATTTAAGTTGCATTAGTTTAGCACATGAAAAAAATTCTCGATATAGTTGTGGCGATCTGATAATTTTCCTTCACAATTTGATATATGCACAGGAATCCTGATAGTCCCACATGTTACATATTTTAATTGCAGCAAACTTGTCGATGTCCAAAATAGCGGCTGCCGAATCATTGCGCCACTCTTTACTGGAAGATTCCACGACGCCTCCATTCTCTCCAGAAGTCGCAATTCGAGAGCGAATCATCAGCAATGATTTCCGAGCAGACCTCGCAAGTTCTACGCCCCTTCGACCAATAACAACTGGAGCGCGACAGAGCGGAACTGAACCCCAAGCGATACCGGTTTTAAACCCAGTGATACCTGTTCGAGCTCCTGCGCAACGTCTAACCGAAGGATTCCAGGTAATATCTATCTATCCATGTATCAGTCCCTGTACCCATCCGTCCATCTAGGGCAAGTTCTCATCGCTCATGAGAGTTGATTGATGAGGTGAGAGAGAGGAGTCCACCCATGTTATACATAAATCCCAATGGGTGGGGTCTTTCACTCGCCTTATTATAAACATTGAGATTCTGTAGTCAATTATAGATTACATTATCCGAAAAAATTGCAGTATAGCGGACCCAGATTTATGACCATATTGATCGAGCCTCCTTGCTATGTATACGACGTCAAAAGCTTGGATTCAATGTATGACGTCACAAACTAATGACGGCGTTTTTCATGTTCACGGTAAAAGCGCAGTTTATTTTGTAAAACCCCCGCTACTCTACACCAAATGTTACTCTAATGTTGCTGGAACTCATACTTGGTAAAATTATTTATAAAATTTCATATTTCATGGACGCCAAATATGGGCATAAATTTGGGTCCGCTATACTACTAATTAGGCTATTAGTGAGCAAACATTAAGTATGTTAGTGCTGTCATGTTATCTGGATATCTTTGATTATCACTTCAATATCACTGTCAATTTGTGTCAACATGAAATCAGTGTATTATATTGATCTTTTCCATCTTTCCAGCGTATCCCAGAAGGCAGTTCTTCATCAATCCAGGGGGCGCCACTGCTTGGTGGGATTAAAACTGGAATGCCGAGTCAGATGGTCAAAGATGCACCTAATGGTGCCGCTGCCAAACCAAGTCTACCCACGTTCGGAGCTACTGCTGTAAGAATGACTTTATTTCAACCAAATTTAGTCAGCTGCGTTTATTTGACAGATAATGATAGGGTCGAAAGAAAATATTGTTGGGATTCGATTTCATAGCCCTGAAAAAGTAGGGTCAACCGGGTGGGTTGAATAGTATTTTGAGTTAAAAATGGAGCTTGAAAAGTCCATAAAAGTTTAGGTTTTTTTGAAAATGATAAGAATTACTTCTACTTTTTTTGGTTCTCCAAATTTCTTGGAGATAGCGCTGGGCTAAATTTATTTGTGTAGTGCTGATATCAAGAATTATGATAGTTCTAAGCACACCACATGAAGTGACATTACAGGTAATACATGATAGATATGAAATGATTAAACCAGTGTATTATTTATTTTTATTGTAAATGTGGACTAGCTAATATATATCCTTCACTATCTTTCTGTTTCTATTCATGATACCACGAAACTAACACTGTTCTGTTGTTCTTTACGATAATGATTATTTGTCTATGACTTTTTCAGAATTTGCCTAAACCAGTATTTAGTTTTGGAACTAGCGGTAAGAGCGTAACAACTATCCAGGGCGGAGCTTTGTCAGGACTGCAAAAACCACCAGGTACGGCAGATTCATCACATGGTGTGGACTCCCAATCATTATCTCATCATTATGTCTGCCTCTGGCAGCTGGTCGTGTTATCTGACAAAGCAATAAAGTACTGTTAGACTGACTTGATGTATAGTGGTAGATCGTTCGTACGAATTATTATTTCAATTCAACCTCATTTTGAATATGTTGCTAATGGCAACTACTACACTATCCTCCTAACTGTGATGTCATTCTTATAGAATTGTGATGTCCATCAGAATTGTGATGTCATTCACTTGCCGTATGGCTTTGCTTTATTGAACTCGTCTGGTGTTATATTTATATGAACCAAAAATTAATTGGCAGAAGTGATGATGAGATGATAAGCTTAGGAGTCCACACAGTAGAACATCGGAGTAATTAGTGTCATTAAAGCAGAAATATTTTCTGATATGGGCACTATATGAATTAAATTCAATATTTACAATTTATTTATAATATGAATTAAATTCAATATTTACAATTTATTATAATATGAATTAAATTCAATACTAACAATTTATTTATAATATATTTATTTATAATATGAATTAAATTCAATATTTACAATTTATTCATAATACTAATTCAGTAGAATATCAGCAAAATTATTGCAATTTTATATTACAAAATACCATGAGTTCTTCACAGTATTTGAAGAAACATTTTTGCACACACGTCAAAAAGTACATTTATTTTCATTCAACAGCAGAAGGATCGGCCACGGGTAAACCCCAGCCTTCGTCAACTGCCTTGACGATGACCCTAGGCCCAGGTGGGGCGCCAACTGTCGCTACCATAGCAACGACAGGCGCTACTAGAACTACCACAGTACAGCCTGGCTTCAGTAAGTCAAGCTTCAAATCTTTCGATGTTCTTTTATGTTGGTGTTTTGATATCTTCATGCATTTTAGTTTTCCTCTTAAGTGTTTATTTTTTTTTGTAAATTCTGTTTAATTCTTAGGTTTTGGAATAACAACCGGCATTGCTAAACCGGCCGCTATGGGGTTCACATTTGGTGCACCAGGAAGTCCGGCGAGCAAACCTCCCGATAAACCTGTAGCCCCCTCTGGTGAGTGCAATTAGTACTATTTGCCTTAATCTTGTAAAGCAAAACAGACGGAACTTGATGAAAGTAAAATAAATATAGGAAGATATTTTTATTTTCAAATACAAAGAGTGAACATTTTCAAGGGCAGTTAGGTGGTGCCCGGTGTGAAGTATTGAATGTTTAATTCTTCCAATAAAGGATGTCTGATGAATTTGTTATCCATGCATATTTATATCCTACTTGCTTTTTGGTGGAATTTGTACATAAGATTTTGTGGTAGACTGCCTTATCTATTTATTTGGCCATGAGTAATTGAACTGCCATGTAATAGGGTGTTATATGCTATTAGCTAATCATTTTTATGTACTTTCAGGATCGTATAAACCAACTGTGGAAGACATTACCCCACCAGGGACGCCCCCTGTTGAGCGAGAAGATCCAGAAGGATTTCAACAAGATGATGAGCACAAACCAACAATCATTCCCAAACTAGGTAGAGTATAATCCAAAATAAATGTCCACTTGTTTTTTTGTCTTATTTTTACCTGTATGTCACGGAGAAGCACAAAATGGATGTAAATGTTACCAAAAAAGTCCCTCAGAGCGAGGCTCACCAGGAAACCGGGAAATTCATAGTAACTGTTTCCTGGTCGGGTAAAGCCTTGAAATTGCAGGAATGTGTAAAATCCTTAAATTTACCTGTAAATGCTAGATACATGAATTACTGTACATATTATTTACTTAAATTGTTAGTGGTGCCTCTGTCTTAATGACATGATAAATTTAGAAATACTCAAATGTCCAGCAATTGATTGCGACACTCTTCTCAATTTACAGCTAAACCCGATTCTTCGAACAACATGTTAAAGAACTTGTTGGTTGGGTCTTCTACTGCCGTTACCAAGACAACAGCAGTTACCACGACAACCGCTTCTATCACAAGTCACCCGTCTCGTTCATTGTTTACCGTCGGAGCGGAATCATCGGGGTCTGGTGCAGATTTTGGGAAATCTCCGGTGTCGACGCAACCTATATCATTAAAATTAGGTCAAGGTTCCCCTGGTGGGGTCAATCGTGTCACCAAAAATCTATTTGGTACGGTCAGTGGACAAAGTGCAGGTGCGGATGAGCTATGTTAAGTACCGCAGCAATTTTCGAGAGAGCATCGCTCACTGAATCTTCCGAACAAAGTTTGGAGACGGATCAGAAAGTAGATAAGGCAATGTTATGTCATTACATTAAATTGACGTTAGGAGCCTCAGTTTTACCCCATTTGGCACATTTTTATCTCACAACCCAAAATGGACCAATGCTTTTTTCATATTCTCCGAGACTGCAGCATTTGTTGGTCATTTGGACATGTGGTTTCACCCTCTCCTAATCTAACTTTTCTTCTGTCTCCAAATGGCATTCTGATGATCCAGTGGGCAAAGCTCCCTCTAATACTGCTGTAAATGTACATATAGATATTTTTTGTAGTTGCGAAATGCGACATATTTAATAGCTGTTACACATGGATTAGTCTTAATTTTTTCATTTAAGATGTTTGATTGTTTTGTAATAGTGTTTTTAAAAGAAAAAAATTAGATTTTGATGACTACTACTTTGTGTAAATTTGTTTAGTAAATGGACATCTATTTATAGATCCTACAGTTAGTTTCATAATATATGGTCGACTCTAGACAGCTGTAGCAACCTATTCTGGCTGTAGCTATAACTTCTGTCTACTCTTCCTAGCTTAAAATCAGCTTACCACTGCTGGAAAAATATAAATCTTGGTGCGGTAAATGTAAAAAAAATCATCTATTATATCATACAAAAAAGCGCAAATATTAGTAACTCAACTTATGCATGTACTTTTAGATCCGGTTTTGAGTAGCCAGCTATAGCCAGACAGTTGCGTTTAGTGGCAGGTAGCGCCATACAGCAGAAATTGTCTATTTTTGTCCAGGTTTAATTTGACAGGCCGTTTTAAATGAAACTAACTACTGTAATCTTGTTCCTCATTAACTTGTTTCTTTGAAACCCACCAGGTGGGGCTGCGGCAAGTGGGACGGACAGTGGACCAGTTTCATTTTCAGTCGCAGGGAAGGAAGATGGAGGGAGTGAAAGTGAAAGTACTTCTCCCTCGCCTCAGCAACTGGATGATGACGATGCTGCAGAAGGCCAAGATGCTGCTGGTAAGAAACAGATTTTTAATCTCTGAAAGATATTGGCTTTTTTTTTCCGTAGTGTGTGATTGATTTAAAAATATCTCGATGTCTCAATGTTACTGGGTGTGAAGCTCTGTGCGCTTGTATGACCAGCTGCCAGAGGCAAACATAATGATGAGATGATAAGCCTTAGATAATCTAACAAAAGGGAGTAGGCTCTTTCGGATGAAGAGAACTGTTTTTAAAATGTAGTTGTCTAATCAATGCTGGTACTAAGGCGAATTGAAAAAATAATAGTTTATTTCTGATTTCCAATTGTCCCGATTGTACGTGCCAGTCCAGAATATATTTCATGCGTGTCTTCTCATTGCTATTTTGTTTGAGGAAAAAAAAAACCTACACCAACCTGATTTCCTTCTTCTTTTTAAGCAAACTAATCAAAAACAAACATTATTTTTCAATCTTCTAAAGAAGCTAGTCTGGCTCAGGAAAATTTCTATGTCCCTTAGCCCTACTTATTGGTCGATGGGTTCGCCAATTCTACATTTATCAAAATTGAGAGCCAGACAATCTTAATCAAATTCACTTTGTGCCAAATGCAGAAAACCAGCAGTTGTTTTTCTAAGGTTGTTTCAAAATGTTTGCAATTAATGGTTCTGCATTGTATATGCATTACAGTATTTTTCAATCTACTAAGGAAGCTATTCTGGTGTTGTAATAGTATTCCGAATTCCATAGGCTCTCTCTCCCTTTCAGGAGGAACAGATGCTACTGTCAAACCGTCATCAGAAACCGTTGCCACAACGACCGCTGCGCCATCTTCTGGTTTTAGTTTCTCACTGGGTGCGCCACCTGCCACCGCAACGACTGTCTCGGGTTTCAGCTTCACGCCCCCTGGTGGCCAGTCAACTGCTTCATCCATGTTTGGAACGTCGTCAAAAACTTCGGTTTTCGGTGGCACTGGTAGGTTTATAGTGCATGAAGGGTGTGCCCTTTAATAGTGGCAGAATTTCTGCCGCAGGCGACACTTGATTAATTTTTAGCTCCTTGGATCTGCCGTCATTGTGAGAAAGGTGCCGAGAGAAAAATAAAATAACATGTCCCAGGGTTATTTAATGGGAAATTTTGTTTTATTTTTGCTTTTTTGGCCGACTTTCCAATTGCACTGAGAGCATCCAAGAAGCTACAGACAAAAATAAGGGCTGTTCCATTTAAACATTGAAGTGATTCATTTTTATATTATGAAATATATTGTTATTTTGACCAGGTTGTTTAGTTCTAGCACAATAAGAACATATTTGTGTTGTTTAGTGGGGGGTTGGGGAGGACAGCCCCCAAGAAAAGAAAAAAATCAAGAAAATTATTAAAGATAAAGTAGTAGTTTGTTTATGACATCATTCATTGGAACCAAGCATATAAGACACCACAGGGTTATGTTAGAGCCGTCAAACCTACTCATTCAATGGACAACTTTTGTCTAATAACAATTATTATGTTAAAGAGGGCTAGGTCCCTTGATTAATTATTAATTAATACATATATATGGCATGCAGTTATGGAGTTATTCAGTTGGGTCATGTATTGTATATTTCAGGGTCGTCCTCCCAAACATCATTTGGATCATCAGGAATTTTTGGGAAATTTGGTGGTTCAGCAATCGCGAGTACATTGCCATCAACTGGGTCTGCATCTTCAGGAGTTGCATCTTCACCTGCTTCCGTATCTTCTAGCACGAAAGCTGTAATGACAATGTCACCAGCATCATCTGCTACTGAGGTCGCTCCAACGACAAGTGCTTCTGATGCTACATCTAGCAGCGGAAATATGACATCTGCTGTCACAGTGTCTAGTAGTAGTTCAACGTCTGGATTTGTGTTTAGCACCACGGCAAACACCGCATCTGCTAACACCACCGGTGGTGCAAGCACCGCAGCTAGCCCCGCTCCAGTTGGATTTTCATTCACCACACCCAGTTCTTCGCTGTTTGGTAAACCTGCCGCGTCGGTTGCCAGTGGCACAAGCACTGCTGCTGTCACGAGTACGGCTGCTGCTACTACTACTGCTACAGCCACTACCACACCTCCGACAGTGGCAGCATCCAGTGAAAATACAAGTGCGACTACCACATCGATGTTTGGTGCGCCGTCAAGTACCTCAGCTACAACTGGTGCTCCTAGTACCGCTAATACATCTACGACAGGATCATCATTTGGGCCGTCCGCTTCGAAATCGTTATTCGGCGGTCAAACATCTGGATCATCATCTGTATTTGGCAGCACAACCTCTACCACATCTGTTTTTGGCGGTGCTACAAGCAGCACCACACCTGCAAGCTCCACTACCACACCTGCGTTCGGTGCCGCAACTACTGCTGCTACTAGTGGAACCACTTCCATATTTGGCGGAGCTACGACTACTTCTGCAAACACTTCTGTCTTCGGCGGTAGCTCAGCAACGAGTGGTGCAACCACGTCCGTATTTGGCGGCGGCAGCAGTACCCCAGCATCAACTAGTGCCACTGCATCCATATTTGGCGGTGGCGAAAGTACCCCAGCATCAACTAGTGCCACCACGTCCATGTTTGGTGGCGCTGGGACAACAGGAGCAACATCAACCAGCGGTGCTACTACATCTGTTTTTGGTGGTACAGCACCCGCATCTAGCGCCCCATCTATATTTGGTGCATCAACTCCAGTGACTAGCACCACGTCGGTATTCGGAACCACTCCCGCCTCCAGCGGACCCACCACGTCCATATTTGGTGGGGGTGCGCCTGTTGCTGCCACCACTGCTGCTGCTCCTGCAACGTCCAGTTCTGGGTCAATCTTCGGTGGCGGGTCAGTGTTCGGCGGTACTTCGAATGCTTCTTCTTCACCATTTGGTTCTACGACAACCGCGGCTTTTGGTAACTCTGCTTTTGGTACAACATCCGCATTTAGTCAGCCATCTTCAGGAGCGGGGTTAGTAGAAAGTACATTTTTAAGTAAATTTGTCTTGCTTTTAACTGATTATCATTGAAGAAGTGGATGCTATCATTGTAATCATTGTAGTCAAACTTGTAAGTCTGCAGACACTTCAGCAGAATACAGTTTATGTCCATTTCCACCTCTTTTCTTAAATAAGTAAATCACAAATCTGGATGATTTTGTACTCAATTTCACTTATGGCATCTTACTCAGGTGTACGTCAACTATTGAACACAACTGTATGCACCATATGCATATTATTAGGCAAGTTTTGCGGACATTACTTCAATTACTGAAGTGTCAGTGACAGAAGTGTGCTTGTAATCTCTTAGACTTGCGTTACATGGTAAATCTATCTATCATTTATAAATGTTATCAATCTGATATTGTCAGTGGTGTTCCTTTACGAGACCACTGATCTTACATTGTGCTCTTGTTATCAATTAATAATATCAGCTGGATTGTTTTTTTTTTTAATACTTTTCAGCGGATTTGGCACTAGTTCTACCTTCGGTCAAAGCACGAGCGTTTTTGGCGGACAACCAAGTGGCACTGGGGGTAGCATCTTCGGTGGAACGAGTGCTGCTGCTCCTCCCTCTAGTGGGGGGTTATTTGGCCAAACGACTAGTGCGAATACGGCTTCGGCAACTGGGGTGTTCGGTGGAACTGCTGGAGGAGGAGGAGGAGGAGGGGGAGGAGGGGGACTGTTTTCAGGACTCGGAGGAAAACCATCGGCGGAAAATGCTAATAAGAATGTATTCGGTGGGAATGTATCATTTGGAAATGCTGGATCCTCTGGCAATGGTGAGTAATAAGTCAAAATCATGGTGAAGTTTTGCCAGGGCTACTGAGCTTTTCACTTTAGTGCCGTTTTTTATTATCAGTTATTCATTGTGGGCGCTAGTTCACTGTCAGAAGACAAACTCTATGCTGAGTTGGCTCACCTGAAATTGCCTGTCACGGGGGTATTGGTGTAATTTAAAGACCTGCTAATGCAAAAATCTGTCGCGTGATACGAATACTACTGTATACCAAATTTCATTGTGTAGTGATGAATATTAACAAGGTTATTGGCGATTTTTGCCACCGTTTCTTAATAAGATTCACACCAACTTGGTCTAATACTCTATGCAGTCCTCTGAACTAGCTTCCACAGAAAATAAACGATAATAAATAACGGCGCTTAAGCGAACAGCAGATCACTCGGGGAAGGTGAAGTTGTGATGGTAATGGCTGGTCTATTTAAAAGGATGGATTGAGGAGGGTGGACCGGAAGATTTTTGAAAACTAGTCACCTGTTGAGAATGCGCACCCACTGTAAATGACCCAAACATTTCAAGTCTCCTGCACTGAATTTTTATTTTTGTTACAACCCCTCTCTTAAATGGCAAATTTTCTTAAATGGCCAAATGTAAATATTACTGTGGGCTTTAAGTTTATTGACCTTTTTCGTTTTTTTGTTTTTTTCCCATTTCACACTATATAGTCGACTATATCAATGACTTACCAGAGGTTTGACTATATTTATCTTATTAATAGAGTGTTAAGATTCAAGATTTTATTGACCATGCTATCATTATTACATGTACATAATCATTATCAATAAATACAGATCTATCTGGCAGCCTGATGCCAACAGGCATTCATCAATATGAAATTAACAATTTTACAATAATCATAACTAATCAATTACCACATAGATATATATCTATAACATTTGAATTCTCACTTATTATGTATCACAGTACAATTCTCATGAGGTCATTGATGATTGCCATCAATATTTGGTCAAATATATATTATGCAAAAAGTCTACTTTTGGTTATATTGTTTAAACAGTGCAGTGTTGAACTAATTAGGGTTGCTGGTTTCATATGTAAGATTTGACCATGGTTATTAAGTGATAGAACAGCTATTCTAATATGTGTTCCAAAGTAACCTCTTCTTATATCCATCCCTTGCATTTGTTAGTTGCAATTGTTAGGTATATGACATTTGGTTTAGCATAGACTTCCGCTTTATAACGTTAATTCTTTTATTGCAGCTTTGTTCGGCCAACAACAAGGCAATCAGATGTTTGGTCAAGGATCAGGGCCGTCCTTCGGAAACAGTGGTACGTTTGGTAACCAAGGAAGCCAAGGCAGTGGTTCCTTCTCTTCTGGTAACCAAGGCAGCATAGCAGCAGCTGGGTTCGGCGGTTTCCAGACACCCCCAAAACAAACTGGTTAGTGTTTATGCCGTCTATGAATCTTAACAACAAAATTGCGGTTGTAGTTATTGTTCCAGTAATGATCCGAAGGTGTTGATAAGGTAAAATAATATCTCATTTTTGTTGTCATTGCAACCACTTGACTTGAGAGGTGAGATGGTGGATTGTTTTAATACTGTTTTACTTGAGCCACTAATAGGGGAGTGAGTGTGGGGGCTTCCGAATGGTCTTTAAATTAGCCAAAATGTTCAAGGATTGATAAGTACTGGCTGGATTTTGAACATAATTGCCCTTCGTTGAGTAAATTGACAAAAATTTGACTACTCTCTCTGAAATATGAGCATTTTTTGACCCTGAATGCAACCCACGGTTTAGCTGAAATGGCGGGAAAAGCTGCGATTTTGATGTCAATAAATGATTTTTACTTTTGTAGTTTCAAAAGACTGCTCTGTATCCCAATGCATACCTTGGAATATATTAACAAAGATAACAGTAAACTGATAATTTTGAATAATGCGAGTTTTTTTTTTTCCGTATTTTAGGTACGTTTGGTGGTACTCCTGCATTTGGCGGGACGGCTACATTTGGCAGCACCAGTCCGACGTTTGGAGGGGGTGCCGTGTTTGGAAGTCCACCGACCTATGGGGGCGTGCCTCAGCCGAGTGCGGGAGGCTTGTTTGGAGGCGGAGCTAGTAGCAACTCCAGCGCAGGATTTGCCGGGTAAAATCAAATATTCAAATTCAAGTGTGTAGATGCAGGGATAGAAATTTGATGTGATCTCCTGCTCACCCAAAGCTCACACAAATGTGATTTTGCTTGAGCATTTACGCGATTTGTTTTGGTAAAGGGGTTGCAGAACTATTTTTGACTGTCCTTTTTCTTGCAATCTAACTTCAAAAGGAAAACCCATCTTTTATAAGTTATACTTTAGATTGCAATTGATTTATTATTGGCACGGAGTGCCAATTCTTACGTTGCTTGGAGGAGGCGTTTTCGCGTAATGCATCCGGTTTGCCATTTTTCGAGCGGCAAATTCGAACTTACATGTTAATCCAATGAGGCCAGTTCGGGTATACGTTCAAGCGTGTATATAGCATACTTCTACACGTCGTAGCGCCCTGCCACCTTGTCCGTCTATAGTGTACTGCCTTTGGAGTGTTTTCCACTTATGTTTTGTTTTATGTGTCCCATACATTTCTTGAAATCGTTGTTTGTTGCCTCCGCGAGTACCTCGGCTGTTTCCGGCTACAAGATGGCGAACTCCGACGGAAATGACCGAAGTGCGTTTGTACAGCTTCGTGCATGTTCGGGCGAGAGGCTGACAGTGACATTATCAAAGCGAACCGGAGCGCATAACTTCGTCAAAAGTTGATCAAATTTCTCAAAGTAAACATTAAATAAAAGATAGAAAGTCATAGAATACCTTTCTGAACAAATACGGTATCCACTCCCTCTGAAAACGGCAAAATTCGCCTTCAAAACGTAGCTAAGACCGTCGTGATTATCAGTGACAACCGCCATTTTGATTACTTTGTGTTATGCGCTGTCATTGGTCGAAATGGGTAGTCCCAAAATATAACAGCCAATCAGTGATTAGCTTGCTTGGAGCAGTATCAAAAGCATACTGGATATATATCTTTTATTCGGTGACACACAGGCGCCGTCCAGCAGGAGTTATCAAGACATAGAATAAAGAAAGGTGGAGCACTGGGAATTTTTGTGCGACAGTCTTGCGGACAGAATTCAGGTCATTGGTGTCGCGCTGCTCTAAATCAGGTCCGCTTCCGTTTTTAGCCAGTCTATGGCCTACGGGGCCTCAGGGTTCTCCCTAATAAACCCCGTGGGTGCCTCTGCTGCTGGCCTGAATGACCTACATTCTGTCGCGCTGCTCTAAATCAGGTCCGCTACTGTTTTTAGGCAGTCTATGGCCTACGGGGCCTCAGGGTTTTCCCTAATAAACCCCGTGGGTGCCTCTGCTGCTGGCCTGAATGACCTACATTCTGTCCGCAAGACTGTCGCGATCGTATTCACGTTTGAAAAATGCGTTTTAACAGCAAAAAATGAGACAATATCCACTATGTTGTCGATTCAGATCAGTAGGAAATATTGTTTACTTGATGTTACCAAAGAATCAGACATTTAAATTAAGTTTTGTAAGAGCACCGGACATTTGAATGAGGCCATGTCAACCTGCTCAGTGCATGAGAGAGGCACCTTAATTTACATAGTACTGATATAGGATTTTCAACCTCTTGGTACACACGTTGATCTTGGGTTTGCCCTGAATGTTTAAACTTGGATAAACCATAGTTTTATCCAATTGAGGTTTAAATAACTTACTGACATTTTTATGTAGACAATGAAGTTCATGTTGACTCAGCAAAAATATGGTGTTGCCTAATACAACATGACATGCAAATATATACCACGAAAACAACAACAAAAACTCATTAAATAATTCATAAATTCCTTCTTTTTTTTTTCATGAAATGATAAAGTGTAATAGATTGGAATAGTTCTTCATGAAAAAAAAAATTATTTTACATCACAATAAAACTTTTATGTCCCATTACTTGCTGAATTGTATGACAAGCAATTGTGAAAAAAAAAATATATATATATATATATAATTAAAGTTTGTTACTTTCTGATTAATCAGCTGATCATTTTCAATAATACAAGTTAATCGTATTTTACACATTCTCTTTTTTCTCTTTATATCTATGGCGCCGAATTTACCGTTCGCCAAATTCACTAAGCCGAGTTCACTATTTTTTGCGCCGAATTCACCGTTCTAGACGCGCCGAATGCGTATTTGCGCCGAATTCACCCGAATTCCTTTTATTCGACCGCTTCATGTCATTCATGACAAATGGATACCGTTTCTCTTCAGAAATGACTTCTATGACGTTCTGCCTTTTATTTAATGTATACCTGCGTGCCAATTTGCACATTTCTGTGTGCTCTAGTTGTTTATTCAAAGCAACTGTTTATTGAACCATTGATCAAATTCTGTGAACAAGAGCTCACACAAAGTTACCAAAGATGATTTTGCGTGAGCAACTAGTCACTTGCGTGGCTGATTTCAAATTGCAATCCCTGTAGATGCAGCCACAGTGCCTGGTTTTGTTCATACATGTGTGATGCAGTGTGAATGAGATGCTGTCATAATGATAGCCCAGTATGTGCTTATTAAATTGTTTAGTTAAATGACGAATAATCATGATAATAATTCAATTCAGAACAGCAAGATGGTAAATGAATTATTTGTGCTCTGCCAGAATACCTTTTCTAGTGTTCTTAGAGGGATATAACCAACAAACATTTTTGTAATCTCCTTCTTAAAGTTGGATTGTCACTCAAAATGACAATGGCCAAAATCTATTGCATTCAATTCATTTTCTTCTTAATACTGATTACCTACCATCCGAAGCCTTTCTGGGTTCACTATCTTTCTATAGAATAAGTAAACTTCACCTGGGCATTTCATTTTTCATGCCATTAAAAATACCGATTTGTTTACATTGAATTGTACAAAAATGGCAGTGAGATGAAAACGAGGCACAAATGAAGGTCATTAGCGTCCTCACTTCGTGATATCATTTAAGTATCGGCTCCTTCAATAATCGTATGATTTTCAGAATTCATTATGTACAAAAATGTATTTGTAGTTCGATTATGGCGTGAATTTAAACTACTGCAATCTCGTCTTTTCCTAAAATGACTCCGAAGTCGCAAATCGGCGACGCTGTTCATTATGTTCCAATGCACAATTAGCTAAAATGTAAACAAAGTCGATGTAGAAAAATCCTCTAATGTTTATAAATTTAGTATAATTTAGACAATGTGAATTCTTGAATTTATAATTTAGAAGAATTTTCTTTATTTGGATAGCTTTTTTGGTGGTAAAAAAACCGTTTGACAATCCAGCTTTAAGTGGAAACTACTTCACTTGCATAATAAATAACACCATTAAACAAATCAAACAAAAAAATTAGTAAATATAGCTAATGGAGTGAGGTTTAACCTACGAAAATGTTACTGAACTCCCTCCTACTCTGGATGTAACTATTGCTTAATTTTGTTACAGTTTTGCAAGTGCCCAGGCTCCCTCATTTGGCGCATTAGCTGGTACTGGACAACCTGCATTTGGCGGAGGAGGAGCGGCTCAAGGGTTCGATATGGCACAACAGTCTGGATCTGTCTTTGGCGGAGGCGGAAACAACCAGAATCAAGGTCCTAATAATGGTATAAAATTTGATTCAATATTTTAGTTTTGTGTTCTCTAACGCAGATTTAATTTTTGACAGGAAAACCCTCAGGTTTGTTTTCTGTCTATATAAGCACTGGACTGTCATGAGTGGATGGTTTGATCCGTTTGAAGTTCAGCCATTGTTAGGTGACGCTGTGAGGAGTCTCCAGAATGGTTAAGAAATGAGCAGATATGTATGTAGATTGCTGAATACTGGGCGAATTTTGGAAATAACAGCCCTTTCTTGAGAAAATAGAGCAAATTTGGCCGTGTTTGCTGAAGTTGGTGCAGTTCTTGGCCCTGCTTGTAGCCCAATTGTTCATTTCAGGTGGTAAAGTTAAGAACTACTGCTCTCTCAAGGTGCATGGCCTTTGTCTATCTATCTATCTAGCCATAACAAATCGGCCCTTAAATAAAATATTTATAAATGGTTTGATAAGATATTTCCGTAATGTAGCTAATGTCAAGTAAAATATTGTTAAGCAATAAGAACAATCCAGCATAGCAACCATTTTGTAGTGTCTCTCTAACCCTAGGGATGGAACTTAAAGGAAAGTGTATTAATTAAAACTAAATGGTTAACTTTTTTTCTTCCAGGATTTGGATCTCCTGCGCCGACGTTTGGTGGGGGTGGGTAAGTAGTTAAATTGTGTGGTTTTATTTAAAAAAATTAAGGTGACAAGAAACGCCGTACAGCACCTGTCAGCATAATTATGAACGTCAGCAAACTTGCGGGCCATAATAATCGTAAACGAGGTCCAGAGGTGGTTCCAAAACATTCTGCCACAGAAATATCGTATCAGCCTTCACTTTTCGTGGGGCGAAACCTACTCTTCGGGGTTTGACACTTTAATAGCCCTATTACTTCAGTAGTACAACAGTACTATCTCTGTCGTGGTGCAAAGGTGCTCTTGTGTCATGGTGTGAAGGTATGTCGTGGTACAAAAGTATACAGGTCTATTATTGGTGGGCGAAACCTTTGCACCATAAAGTGTACTCATTGGCCGCCATGTTCTTGTCATTCAGAATGTTATGGATCTGTAACTGGCCGACGTTATTAATGTCCCTACTCGCTGAAGGGTGCTGCGGATGTGTGTGGACTGGAAAGAAAAGCTATTTTAAAAAGAAAGGAGAGGCACTGCAGAGAAGAAAAACAAAGCTGAAAACTTTCCAGTCCCCTGACCTTCTCTGTCACATTTTCCGAATAGCTTTATTATAATTAAAACTCTTTGTGAGATTATATTTGTTTTATTTATTTTATTTTTTCAGCGGTGGAAGTCCTGCCTTTTCTGCATACAGAGGATAAATATTAGAAGATCGTCAATCTGAAGTCAAATGTGGAATGGCCAAAAAAATATATATATATATCCCGCAATTTTATCATGTTCGTCAATGTAATTATTGTGTTCGAGCAAATGATAAATTACCTAGTATACTGTAATTTATATTACGTTCATATTGTTTGAACACTAGACTGAGATTTTAAAGTTCTCTTTGATATATTCTAAAAAATATTGTAGCATATTAATCATGGTCCTACCAGTTCTATGTATATGATAGACTAATTGTGCTCTAATTGCTTGTAGTAACATTCTATTTATCATTGAAGATGATTGTTTTCATTTTCATTTTACTCAACTGTGAATAAAATATGTCATTTTATTGAAATCATTTGTTTTTGTCTTCTTTCTTTTATATAATTGAGAAGGATTGTTTTTTTTTTTTTGTTTTTTTTTAATTGGTAGGACTCTGAAAGATTCATGGAAAATCCTGGGAAATTACGGAATTATAAAAATTTAAAAAAGGTCATGGACAAGTCATGGAATTGGAGAAAGTAAAAAAAAATAAAAATATTTGTTAAATTTTCTTATGAATGATGCTAAATCCATGTTGCTCCGGACTGAAAGGCTTCATAGACTAATTCTGATGGCCTTATTCAGTTTTTTCTCGAGCAACAGACTAATGTACAAGGTGTTGATTTTCTTGCAGGTCTTCCTGCAATGCTTTTAACATTGAGAACAGGGACGTTGATTCAGGGGGGGATGTGGGGGATATATAGCCCCACTTTTGGCAAGGGTGTGATGATCAATGCAATCATCCCCCCTTGAAATCCACAATTTTTCTACACACTTTTCTTTGGAATATTTGTATTAAGTAGTTTTACACTTCATATCACATACCAGTACAATTAAGTGCATCTAAAAATAGTTGTTTGGCATCAATGATCCAGCATTGTTTTATCTGTTAACAAGTTTCCGCACGTGAACTGCAGCCACTTTTATGCGAGTCAGAAAGTCACAGTGCGATAGACTGAAGTGCATAGGCCTGCAGAAATTGACGCCCCTGATTGAGAAGTATAGACTAGGAGCTACTTGGTAATGATGAAGAACCCCTTTCCCCCTGTTACGTAGATTTTGAACTTGTAGGAGATATCTTAAGTAAAAGATGCAAATTCAACTTTTTGGTCTGAGGGATATCTGAATGAAAGCAAACTATATTAGAAATATATAGGCTAAATGTATTTTTTACATGGTGTAATACCGGCATGAATTTACAATTATCTGGACACACGTCTTAGACATGCTTGTGTTGACAAGAGTGCGCTGGTTAATACTACTCCCATGTTCTAATGCATATGATGTTCTGATGCAAAGTTTCGTATAGCAAGGCATTATCTGCAATAACAACGGGTAGTGTGGGGGTGTTATAATTTGCAATCATTGACTTTGTTGTGCAGATTTTATCAAAAGAAAGTCGGGGGGAAATTCTATGAATGGTCATGGAAAAGTCGTGGAATTTCATTTCATGATTTCTATGGGAACCCTGGATTCAGAATGAGTGTTATCTTTTTTATTGGGTGGGGGGAGAATGATCCTGTGTTAAGTGTCATAATGAGTGAAGGGTGTCAGTTAATGATGTTGCCATTCTCTAGGCATATTGCATCCTGAATTCTCAGACTTTTTCAAAAGTGGCACAAGTGACATCGATCATCCTTGAGTGACCTTGACATTCTGAATCATTCATTGTCTTGGATAATACATACCCCCGGATGTTGTTATTTAAGCCCACAACTGCTGTGGGTGCGGGAAGAGCTAGGTAAAATGAGAGCTTGGTGTAAGGAGTACTAGGTGTAGGGGGAGCTAGGTGCTTAGAGATCTAGGTATACAGAGAGAACACTGAGTGTAAGGAGAACTAGACAGTGTTGGCCACCTCCAGTGTTACCACCCTTGTTATGAGGCACAGGGTGACCTTGCAATTAAGTTACAGGGTGTCCACTAGCTGTCTCAGCTCGGGACCCTTGATTCTTCAGGGTCCCTGGAAAGTCGAGCGACCTATATTTCTAGATCGCTACTCACACGCAACTTATTTCTGCCCCAACAAATTAGTTCGCTGCTCTAGATTGCTTTTCAAAAGGCGTATATTAAAATTTTGCGTGTTTTGCATTCCTTTTACGTAATACCAGCAGTCACAGAATTTTGTGAGTGGACTGAAAAATCATGCGTTTTTATTTATGGGAATGCAATTTTTACTTGCAAGTTCCATCTTTTTTAGGTCGGTAGGCTAAACATTTAATGTTCATCGTGTTGCAATATAACAATATCATACACTCCTTTAGAAGTTACAGAACTTACATTTTCAATTTTCATTTGTATAAATTAGGTTCAGCCATGAAAAGTTATTAGGCCTAGTGAGGCCATGAAAAATTCACAGAATATTTTCTTTATTAACCGTTAGACACCCCAAAGTTTAGTTAGAATTCCTGTGAATCCCATGGAATAAAGAAATATATAACAAAAGTTTTCGTGATGAATATATTCTTTTTTTTAGGTTATGTATCATGTCCAACAAATAAAATCAACAATTAATGTCCTTGTTAACATGTAGATATATTGCATCAATTTTTCAACTATATATATAATTAGTCATTTGCAATGTGTTTAATTGTCCCAAAAATATTCCACATAGCAGGCCAGATTGGCGAAATGTTCACACGATGTCGGCGAGCGACACTTGCTTGACCTTGAGCCAACTTGACGCGTTATTTAGCATACATCTTGGTTAGTGTCACAATTGACAATAAATCAAATTTGTTCACATAATTCTATATCTTCCTTAAGACCTTAACACGCAGTAGCCGATAAAGACAGAGCACTTTAGTGTGAAATGAACGATAGCAATAAAAAATAATACAACACAAAGTAATAATCAGATACTGCATATTTTCCATGGTTTTGCTTATTAATAAAGAGGCATAAATGCAATCTACATAACTACATAACAAATGACTTCTTTAAATTCACACAAAAGTCTCTTCTTCGTTATCTTGAGTCGTGTTTACACTAAACAAATCAAAGGTTATGAAATGTAAAAACAACATAAACCTTTTCTCAATTAATATACAGGTGACATCAAATTAAAATCGCTTAAATATAAGTCTTTCAACCATGCCATTTTACAATGATGGCAAATTCAGGCTATCCTGTCTCGTACATTTACGAAACAACTACCAACGTGCACCTGGCGTACATAAAACAGTCAGTAAGTGACTCAGTACGCCACCTAGTGTAAATATAACTACCAACAAAATGCCATCTGGTGTAAAATCGAGTAATTGCTGTGATACATTTTTCATACAACACAGTAGCATCATTTCACGAGCCTCAAGTGTACACAAAATATATAAAAAAACCATACTTTAAATATTTATATATTTATATATATATATACATTTATTCAAATATTGGTAATATAGGATGAACATACGGTTATGGTTACATTGTAATTGCATACAAAAATATTTCTCATGAGATTGCATCATTTTAAGTGATAAAAATATAATTATTTGATTTCCCAACGGTAAAATTACTGATACATCAAGTGTGGACTTTCATCACAGGTCTTCGTATAACTACAGAATTGCAGTGTCGCGTACAAATCTACGCTTAAAAAAACAACCTGTGCAATCAGTTTTCTCATTCGTAAACAGCTTATACACTTTTGCAGTGCATTCATAATACTGTTCAAAAGTCAGCAAACTCCATTTCGATCATTATTCTTCAAATTCTTCCTTTACATATGCAATTACTTCTCATTCTAATCTCACAATCAACTTAATTCAAACCTCGTTAACAGTAATAATAACTGCATATGAGGGATAGACAACGAATGTTTCACTTATCGAGCTATATTGCGAGTAAATTCTTTGTATATATCATTGCACTTTTGGTAATTACTGACATCAATTAATTACAAAAAATTGAAATAAAAATGTATTAAAATGTCATCATATGTTAGTATGCATATTTACACCTGATACTGCTTGGTAAAATTATTGTCCTTTATCCATGTTATGTATAAGTACACTGGATATTATAAGGTCTTTACAACATAATACAATAATTGATAAACGTGCATTAAATACTCATAATGCCCATTAAGTTTTGCAAGATCAGTTGAAAAATTGGTCAAAGAAAAGTCAGGCGGCCACGTCAGTGGTATCAGTGATAGCTAGGCCGCAGCAATACAACCGAATCTAACCAATAAAGAGGGTTGAATTATTTGTTCTCTTGGTTCTCCAAGGTGTGTGCTTGTTCGTAAAAATCTGGTTCCTCTTCCTTTTGGTTTTTCTTGGCCGCTCCCGAGTTGTCGAGCTGAAAAAACACCCAAAAAAAAATTTGATAACTTTTGAGACTTATTAATTATGATCGTTGTCTTTCTCAATTAATGCTACTGGTCGGAAGCTTAGTCAGCTTAAACGACCAGCTGTCAGAGGCAGACATAATGATGAGTTGATAAGCTTGGGTCATACCCATGTTACAACTAGTTATTTACAGTGAGATTTATTTCATTTTCGACATCAGAAATTATCATTATGATTATTAAGATTTTTCTTCACAATTTCATGACAAATTATTAAGATAGTTCAGGGAATTTATTTTTCATGAAGCTTTTAATCTATTTATTTACAATTAATGAATAACCCACATAAAGATGTAATTCTTAAGACAGTGGAGCCAACCCTTAATATAGAAATGAAAAACTTGTGCAATTTCTTAATCAGTGGCTAAAAAAGTTGAACCTTAGCAATTTTGTACAAAGATATGAATTCTTAAATTCTGTGCTGAAATTTTGTGATTCTCTCTGATATTTCACAAGATATGGCAACAATTGGAAAGAAAAAATTACACTATTTGATCCCCCCTGCATGGACAACTAGCCAAAATTTGAGAAACTTTAACTCCTACACCCCGCCTAAAGCTTTCACAAAGCGAGCAGATTGTTGCTTAGTAACCTGGGCTTTCAAGAACAAGAACTTATCAATTTTCACTTAAATTTACATCATTTTTACCTTCATTATTTGTTATCCAGCTGTATAGTTGCAATGAGTAATAAATTACTTTATTATTATTGGTACTAAGGTACCTAGTGTAATATTATTTTCTTTTGTCTCATGCTATTTGTATATTCTCCATACTGTTATTTGTGTCACGCTGTGGATTAATTAGTTACTTAGTATATTGTGCATGATAAATGTATCAATTCTCTTTCTATTATTATTATTATTATGATTCAAAAGCGAAGTCTATCAATTTCTCCTACCTCTTTGAGTTCCGCGGGGGCAAAAATAAATTTCAGGACGAAGTAACGAACTGGAACGGTTACGATCAAAATGAAGGGGAACGCCAAGGAAGCTGAAGTAGATTTAACCGCCCATAATGTGCCAAGACAAACGATTTGGATGATGGTGAACAGGTGCATCTTCAATGGTTTCACCTGAAATGGAAAATCAATCAAATTATATCACGAAAGAAAATGTCTGATATGGATTTTGTGAATTGTTTAATCTGTAGACATATCTGCAGGATTTTTACTAGTGACAGGTTTTTAAACTGTAAACAACCTTTAAACTGTCATGTAAAAAAGTTGCAGCTGTACGCAAAGTAGCGGGTAGTAATAACGATGGTCAGACGCCGAAACAAAACATTCTGTGAAAGAACGATAGGAGGTCCCTCACCTACAATCATATCGACATTTTGCAGAATGTTACGGATCAGCACCCAGTTTTCATTATTATCACCCGTACTTTGCTGACAGTCGCAACTTTGTCGACTTACTGTAAGACTCCAAACTCTATGTAACAGGCTGCGTAATATGATATATATATATCGATTTGATCAAAACAGGTATGTGATTTCATCATTTAGAAAGTTGACCTATTTATGCCATTTGCTGTCCATTTTGCGTTACTCCTATGTACTCCTATGTATGATGAAAATATATGCTTGAAAAACAAGTTGGCAGCCATTTTGAATCCTAATACATTACCCATCACAGAAATTTGGTCTAGAAGTCCTCTCCATACTTAACACCTCTGTGGAATACTGTATATTCAAATAATTTCACAACACTCACCTTTCTTACGTACGAAGCATCTCCGTGGTATTTCCTGGGCATGAACAAGATACAGATACGGTCGAAGAATTGTAGACCGGCCAAACTCGAGATACCCATGTACAGGAAAACTCCGAAGAGAACAGCGAGGGGAACTTGCCGAAGTACCGGCCCAAGCAACAGGGACAGACCTGCAGTACATCAAGAAATATCATACAATATTCGGCTCTTAATTCGGTATTGTTCAATGTTCATTTTTCTCAATGCTACTGGATCGTGAGATTAGTCAGCTTATATGAACAAGCAGCTGCCAGAGGCAGACGTAATGATGAGATGATAAGGCTGCTTGCATTCAACACCATGCTACACATTTAGCCCAGTGGTGGGGTCTTTTACTTGCCTCAGCATAGACACCAAAAGCTAATAAAACTGCTACTGCTACACGCAACTTACACATTAAAATATGGACACATAATCCAGTCAGCCGCTGCTCTAAAACACCTTCTAATACTGGTTTTTCACCGGGGGCGTGCGTTCGGCTGAAGATGGTCAAAGAAGAAACATGGGCCACAGATCGTACGGTTGCTCCACTCAGCACAGGCAAGCCTAAAATAAATGTGAACACGTCATTAAACAGGGTTGAAAATGAGTAATAAGAAACTGTAATTTCAAAATGGCGCAGCGCATCACAGATGCATGCTGGGAATTAAGGCACAATGTAGAATCTTAAGGAGGGCACCTACTACAAAAAATAGGGCTGGTCATTGATAGTTCACTCGTGACCTAGGACCCGGAAATAAAAGCATGACATCACCAGTACACAATACTTTGCTGACGTCATCAATAATCGAAATGCGGTGACGTCATGTATCGTATTGGTATTTCCGGGTACAAAGTCACACGAGAACTGACCAGCCCTATCGACAGTACAGTAACATGATAAGTTTATAACAACAAACAGTTTTCGTGCGTTGCATGTGCAAAGTTCATAAATGAGAACTGGGAAGTCCAGGGTGCTTACATTAATGAAAATTTGGAAATAGTGCAGTATAGCGGACCCAGATTTATGACCATATTTAGTCAGCATCATTGCTATACATATGACGTCAAAAGCCTGAATTCAATAATGACGTCACAAACAAATAATGGCGGTTTTTATTTTTCACGGCAAGACCGCTGTTTTGTTTCTTTTTCTTGGGGGTTGCCACAAACCCCTGCTACTCTACACCATAGGTAATTCTAATTATGCTAGAAATTTGAAACTTGACAAAATAATTTATAAAATTTCATATTTCATGGACACCAAATATGGGCATAAATTTGGGTCCGCTATACTGCACTAAACCCGAAAATTTCTTATAGCTTCTCGAGTCTTACTGCATAATTCCGTTCAATTTTAACTCATAAAAACAAAATTATCTGACGTCAGCTGTACTGGTAAAGGTAGATGTAATTGTTAGTCTGAAACTAATGTTGTTCATAACTCTTGGCGCTAAATACTTCTCGCAAAAACATCGACCAAACATTTAAAATTAAATAATTTGCTTACCAACTATTCCAGCAACAAATGAATAGAGGCCAATCCACATGATGTCACTGTGGAAGCCAGAACCCTTCTTCAGGTTTCTTTCTTTCTTGTTAACGATAATGCTGAAAAGAGAAAAGATATCAGTATAAATATGTAAATCATAGATAGATAGATAGATAGATAGCTACATAGAGATAGAGAGATAGGCAGACAGACAGATACATAGACAGACAGATAGATAGATAGATTTAGATAGATACATAGATAGATAGCTACATAGAGATAGAGAGATAGGCAGACAGACAGATACATAGACAGACAGATAGATAGATAGATTTAGATAGATATAGATAGATAGAGATAGATAGAGATAGATAGAGATATAGATAGATAGATAGATAAACAGATAGATAGACAGACAGATAGATAGATAGATTTAGATAGATACATAGATAGATAGCTAGATATAGCTAGATATAGCTAGATAGAGATAGATAGAGATAGATAGAGATATAGATAGATAGATGGATTTAGATAGATACATAGATAGATAGCTAGATATAGCTAGATATAGATAGAGATAGATAGAGATATAGATATATAGATAGATAAACAGATAGATAGACAGATAGATAGATAGATAGAGCCTTGCATGTAGAATATAGTCTCTTAGCAATATAATTAGCTTATTTCAAACTACATGCAGTTCCATTTATTTTGAACTAAAATTGAATTAGTTTTAGTTAACAATTAATTACCTAGTAATTTGGGTTTCCATGAAAACGAGAATAAAGACGAGGAATCCGGGTATAATTCCAGCAAACATCGCCCAGACGGGGAGGGACTTCTGAACTCCGAGAGGATTAATGAACCATCCTCTCTTCTCAGGAGCAGTTGGCTTGAGACCATCAGGAACATCCAATTTCTGTAAGATAAATAAATAATAATACATTAATATAATTCACTCCAAATTACTCGCAGAGAAGATTGGCGACCACAATCCTTAAACACGTAAGATATGGAAGTTCCTCATCGTTCTCATCGAAACATTTTTTGCAGCAAGATCGCAGTGTTGACGCTAGGTCATTTGAGCATGGTAATATCACAATTAATGGATTTTCTTTTTTTTAAGTTAATTAGATAAGATATGATAAGATTTTTAAGCAACTGGTCTAGCAAGAACAGTTGAGCTCTTTATCATCTTACCAGTAACCAAGAAAAATTGTGAATTTCCTAGTTCAACATTTTTTATTAATTGTATTTACCTCAGTGTACGTAGGCTTGATGCCGAAATCCACAAGGCAGAAAATGAGAATGCTGAGTGGTACACCAAAGTCTCCCAGAGCTCTCCTGGCCTGGAAATAAAAATATATACCCCAATTAATCAAGATTTCTCTCAATTAAGCAGTGGTGGATGGGTGGATTAGGGCTTTATGTCCTGTATCTCTGCAGCTGTTGGGCTAATTAGAACAGGCAGGGACCATGGCAATGAGACGATGGATGAAACAGCCATCCAACCTCAACTCGACCGGGTATCGAACCTGGGACCCAGTGGTTGGTAGCCCAGCGCAGTGCAAGTGAGCTAGACCTCCAACCCCTCAAATTATGCTGTACTAAGTCTCAGCAAAAAAACAACATATTATAGAATGCAACAAACGTTAATTAGAGAAAGAATCAATGATAAGTTGCAGAAGGTGTCTCACAGAACTTATAAAGCATAAGTCATGAGTATTTCTATCATAATACATTGGAAGTTCCTGGTGTATACATTGATGATGAGCTCTGGCACCCATTGTGGGCCCATATTTGAATCACTGCGGGGCGGGCTTAACTGCCAGACTCCGCGGGGCAGTGCGGGTGCGGACAGGATGCCTCTTATGCGGGGCGGGTGCGGGTACAAAAAAATATCATCAAGGCCTTCAGGGGCAGTTGCTGGCATCAATTCTCAGCCCGCGCTCATCTCTTATTGGAACACATCATCAAAAATCAGGTGACACAATTTCTCAACAAAACCTAGACAAACATTCATAATATACCTATTTAAATCACTAGAATACCATTCCAAATGCTTTATCCCACTGTAATTATCTTTTCATACTCCGAAAGCTGACAGCATTGTGTTGGTTTGTTAGAATTTTTAAAGAGCTCTTTTTGGATTTGTAATTGCAAAGGTGCTTTACATACAATGTAAGTGAGATAATAAAATATTAGAAAAAATCAATCAATTATTGTTCACAGGTATTACAGAGAACTGACCCACAGACTGAAAATCATAGAAACAAATCAAGAAATAATGAAGCACCCCACCCTAACACCAAAAATTATTCAGAAACTCTACAAGAAGTGATTAAGCCTAAGACGGCATAACATTGGACTCTGTAGTATCATTCTCATGCATATGTCAATAGCTGTCTGTGGCTGTGATTTCAACTCGTTTGCCAATGTAGTTTACAAGTAATGGAAAGCTAAGTATTCATAGTAGGTCAAAAGTGTGTATAATTTATGCAAGGTGTTAACTGTGATTGCTTAACTGGAAAATGGTTCATATAGGGCTGGTCAGTTCTCATGTGACCTTGTACACGGAAATACCAATACAATACATGACGTCACCACAGCCCAATTATTGATGACATCATCTAGTATTGTGTATTGGTGACCTCATGCTTCTATTCATTCCAGGTCCAATGTCACACGAGAACTGACCAGCCCTGCTGTTAAAGTTATACTTACACTCCTTCCCAAATATTGGCTGTTCCTAAACTTCTTCAATTCAGTGGCGAGGAAGTACGTTGCCAGACAAAGAACCAAACTGAGAAGCCCTGTGTTTGGCTGATTTGTGGGCTTGCCTCTAGGGGGTGCAGACGTTAGGAGAGTGGTTAAGTTCATCGCCATGGTTGTAAAGTCTGTGGAGATGGCAGTGGTCATTCCAGCGACAGTTGAGAAAGTATCGTTCATATCGAACGTATCGTTCATGAATGGGGTTTCTGTTGGCGGACCCCCTAAACACCATGGTGGAGGGTAGAACTCTTTCAATGGGTGTTTCTGGAATATCTGGAATTAAATAAAAATGCACATAAATTATTCAAAACATACTAAAAGTCAATGCATAGGCATGAGCCCCATCTAATCACTATTATACTTTGAGTAACAAAAATGTTTCTTATCTTAAAGAATCTGATGTTTTTTTAAGTTCTATACTTGTGCCTTGTTATCAATGTCTATGCTGTGGCAAGATAAATACCCCATCCACACAGTGAATCTAAAGCATATACAATGTTGAATCATTAATTGCAAATATTTGCAACGACCTTAGAAAAATAACTGCTGGTTTCTGCATTTGGCACAAAGTGAATTCGATTTAGATTGGCTATCAATTATGATAAATGTAGAATTGGAGAACCCATGGACCACTAAGTAGTGCTAAGGGAGAAAGAAATTACCGTAGCTACTTTTATGAACGTTTCGATGTGAAAATCAGAGAGATAAGAAGCGCAAATAATTAGGGCTTATGTCTAATGTCTCAATCCTACTGGGTCTGAAGCTAAGTACAGACCCCTTCCAGCGGAAGGGGCCTGTGAGCTACATCAGCATATATGACCAGTTGCAAGAGGCAGACGTAATAATGAGATGATAAGGCTTGCAGTCCACACCATGTCACACATATACCCCATGGGTGGGGTCTTTTAACCTTTTACTTGCCTCAGCATAGACACTGAGTACAAGGCACCTCCAATTTAACGTCTAATGCGATCGACATCCAGCTTAGGGACATAGAAAATTACCTTAGACAGTTTCATGAATGTCTCGATGATGAAAATCAGGGAGATAAGAAGCGCAAATATTTCTTCGGTGAATCTTGTGATGTACTTGACGAGAACTCCTCCTTCGAAGGCGACGAGGACGAGCGTTATGACGCACATCCACATCAGACTCCAAAACCGCCATGACATATAGTCCAGACCCACGCTCTCTGTAAACTGAAAATAAAGATAAAGAGCTTCAGTTAGTTTCATTAAAAACTGCCCGTCAAATTGAACCTAGCCAAAGCTGTCATAGCTGGCTACTAAAAACCGGATCTAAAAGTACATATTTATGATATATTAGATTTATTTCTTACATATGTCAGTGTTTACACTTTTCTGGTGATAAATGTAAGCCGATTATTACCCATAGAAGTGGACAGAAGCAGCTGGCTTCAGCATGTTTAGACCACAGTCAGGTGTAGGCCACAACAGCTGTCTAGAGTCAACTTTTTATATGAAACTAACTGTAATCAGCTACTCTACTATGGTCATGCAAGCTTCATTTATATTGAAGGACTTCATCTGTGGTGCATGCATGCGCTGATGAAGGTAAAGGACAATTGTGGCCATTTAAGACATGTATACATTAAGCTGGCCGGCCGCTTCCGTCTGAAATATGCCAGGTCCGCCAGACTAGGTATGGTCTATACATGAAACGTCAGTGGTGATGTGGCCATAAGAGCAGGTAGGTGACCATAAAAGCAGCTAGGTTTGACTGCTGTAAGCAGATTTGTGAATAGTAGGGATATGACGATAAGATAGTAAGACAAGAAGAGGGCTTATTATCGTCCCTACTCTGGTCATGCAAGCTTCATTTAATTGATGGACTTTATACCTGAGATATTCTGATGATTACCAATACCAGGGTTCCCACAGAAATCATGAAATTACATTCCATGAGTTTTCCATGACCATTCACAGAATTGACGAAGTCAACGATTGCAGATTATAACGGCCTCCACACACCCCTTACAGCCATCCTCACCACCCTTTTTTATTGCAGACAATGCTTTTTTTTTCGTCTTTCTAAAATTCCATGACCTTTTCAAAATTTCTATAATTCCATTACTTTTCCATGACTTTCCATGACAACCAATTATTCCAAGATTTCCCATGATGCAATAACAACAACTTGTTAGAACCAGAAGGGTTCGTGTACCATGGCAAGAACTTCGCCAAGAAGGGCGCCCCCTCTACTTGGGGTTATATTTCATTATGCTGTATTCTTTAAATTTTTTATTACCTACCGTTAGAAAACACAACAGAACCACAGATACATTTTAAACTGCTTAATACTATGGAAGCTTAACATTTCATGTGATTGTTACAGCATCACTGTGTGTTAAATTTACCCGCATTGCTCAATATTCACCAGTTTTTTGTGACATTATAATACGCGAAAACTGTTCTATATGTCATTTTACAACAGTTTTGTGAAACTCTCACCGAAAAAAAATCTCCTGTAGTTACGGTATCTTCCCATACAATATGCAGTGACACTGACATGCTATATGGTGGATTTGGTCTATTTCACAGCTATTTACTGGATAACTTATGGTACACTGCCATATTTGTTACCTCAGCTGTAAATTTTATAGTGTTATGCGTTAGGATAGATTTACAACACCTTGCTGTAAGAATTTTACGGTAGTGCGCTGCATACCAAATTAACAGTATTTTACCGTAAAAACTACTGTTAAATTGTGAGACAACTATGGAAACTCGTTACAGTGCAGAGGTTAAAATGATGTCAGAATGTTGAAATGAAATCCATGTGCATAGAGACCGCCATCTTCCAATGATGCACTAACCAGTTGTTATCAGTTCGGCACCCGTGCCATAATATCATACCATATATGGAGAATATATGTGCACATCATAATCAACTTACTTTAAACAAGCCTTCCTCAAAAACGAGAAGAGGCCCTGTGAACCCCACGATTGTGATTGGCTGACTAGATACTAGTGAAAAGAATGTTCCAAAAACTCCAGTAGCCAAGATCATCTCACTGACGCCCATCCATTTTTGGAGTTTTTCAGCTGAAATTGTAAAAAGAAACAAGGTTTTAAGACTTAAAGAACGATCCGTAATTCTGAGATAACACATATACATATATGATATTCATTGTGTCGAAATTCCCTTAATTTCCTGAATTGGAAATGCTCTAGATAGATAACATCAGTTTACCAGGTTTTCCCGGATTTCCACTGATGTTTACCAGGTTTTCCCTGATTTCCAGAGCTGCTATAATGAAGTCAGTTAAACAAGGCCACCTCTGCAATTCCTTTTGTCTTATTACCTTATTATTAAGATTGTACATGAGGGACATATATCGTTTTTGTCATTCAGAGTATTTAAATTCTGTCTGTTCCTGCCGTTAGTATCACCCACAACTTGCTGATGGTTGTGCAACCTTGCTGACGGCTGCAACTTTGCCGTTGGACACTTTACTTGTAACTTCACTTACACAGCAGACCGCCAAATGTGATTGCTGGACTCAGGGCTGCGAAGTAAATGAAGAAAAACGCAGACAGACATTGCATATTCAATCCGTCTTTCAAGTCACTCAAGTAGTGTGGGTAACGCTCCTTCATATCGGCAATGACGCCACCGAACGGTTTCCTGGTCCTTTGCAGGGGATCTCTTTTCCTATCTTCCTCAGCTTCGACAACTGAAAACAAAGAAAAAAATAACTACAGTTCATATTGAGCAAAGAAACCATCAGTAGGAAAGTTATGAATTTACTCCATGATATCATGCGGTACAAATTCCCAGTAACTTATTAGTAATTTCTTTGTAAAACAATAAAATGGTGTAGTTAATTTTACAAGGTAATTTCTTTGGAGTGATTCTTCAATAGGGCTGACCAGTTGTCATGTGACTTTGTTCCAAGAAATGCCGGTACAATACTAGATAACGTCATCGATAATTGGATTGTGGTGACGTCATGTATTGTATTGCTATTTCAGGGTACAAGGTCACACGAGAACTGACCAGACCTATTAAGTCTGTCCGTGGGTCACTTACCAGACACTCGCTTTTCCTTTTCTTTCTTTTCCTTTTCTTCACGTTCTTCTCTCTTCTTGTTTGCCATGTCCATGATTGGCAGAAGTGTCTCTCTGTCCCATTCGCCAGGTGGCAGCACGATGGAATCGTCCAGAAACTCGTTGATTGCGTCCAGAAGGTCGATACGATCATCTGCTCGATAAGCAACATGGTGGAAACCCTAGGGTGATAAAAATTGAGATGCATTGAAGTCACTAGCGATGATTGATTGATTGATAGATGGATAGATGGATAGATGGATAGATAGATTGATAGATAGATAGCTAGATAGATAGATAGATAGATAATACTGAGACAGATAGACAGACAAACAGATTACGTGATAGATAGCAAGACAGAAGCTTTCAAAAGATGTGAAAACAAATGGAAAATACCGAACCAATAATTCTGGCACTTGAATCATACTGTCGTTGTGGGTCATAAATTCCATGAACTCTGTTATAAATCTTGATGTACTGCACTTATTTGAATAAGACTATATTTTTCTGGGTGATTTCAATGTCTTACCGTGTTGGCCATCAGAGTTGAGATGGAGCGACCAATTTCGTGGTAGTCAAGATTGGCGGAAGATGGTCCCATGAGTAAGAAGATGAATCTAACAGGAATATTGACTTCTGTGACGTTGTTGAGATGGCGACCCTCGGACAGTCTATGAAAAAGTACCAAAAGACGAGACATGAATACCATGTACAGCAGTTTTCAAGGGGGCATCGTTGACTGCACCATCAGAAAATCATTTAGAGACAGTTAAAAAGTTTGATTAGACTCAAGACTCAGGACACTTTATTTGCTGCACATTGCTCAATACATATTTCATATACAATTAATATTTTTCAACAAACATACTGATCTATTCTATAAACAAATATTTAGAAGAGGGTGAAACCACAAGTCCAACCTGTGCCTGGGTGTTGTCCTTAACCGACATATAGGGTGGTCATCTGGTCTAGGAGAATATGAAAATTGCATTGGGCCATTTGGGGTTGTGGGATAAACAGGTGCCAAATGGGGTAAAACTGAGGCTCCTAACGTCAATTTAATGACATAAAAATTGCCGTATCTACTTTCTGATCTGTCTCCAAACGTTGTTCTGAAAATCCAGTGACCAACGCCCCCTCGAAAACTGCTGTATTACTTTACAAATCGTTTATAATATTCTCTGAAGGCCTATTTATTTAGAAGACAAATTTATCTTATAGGTAGCAGTAATATACCAGATCTGGTGAAAGATACATTTGTATCGTTTCACTCAACTGCAAATTCTTGAAAGTAGATCATCAAAAAATTCATACCTGTGCCATGCATCATATGAATTGGGTCAAAATTGCACTATAACTCCCACAATTATGATCATAATTGTTCATAATATGTGTTATACAACTGGTGACACACGTTTAATCCTTGTAAAAACTAATAAATGTGATTATTATTTATCTGTATTCAGTGAGGTGTTCAGTATAAATCTAAAGAAAATGCTTTACAAAATGAGCTACGTACCTGACAAATGCCATAATTGGTTGTGAAAGAAGTTCCACATTGCCGACAAGTACAGTTGTTGCCTCGGCACCTTTTGGAATACGTCTTAAAATATTGCTGTTGGCGGTTTCACCATCCATCTTGGTACTGCCAGTCTCCGAATTGAGCTATAAAAAGAAGAACGAGCATAAAAGTACTTGATTTCAATCACGAAGTTTCAGACATCTTGATAAACAGCAGAGAGTGCTTCGATTGACATTTTAAAATCTACTTTAAAGACTTTACTTTTAAAGAACATTTTAATCTCTTGGTTTTTACTGGTAAATTTTTACTATTTATTATTTTACTTTTTTTTAAATCTATTTACATCTGTATATCATATTTTGTAAACCCATTTAGAGCATTGTATGGATTTTGCGGTATATAAAATAAATGATAAGGCTATTATTATTAAACGGAGAAAATATCAATTCACGTCTTTTAATAATTTTCAAAACACTTACAGAAACTTGCGATAACCGAGATTTCATCATAGGTGGCGCCACTGTGTGGATAGTATGTATGTCCCTGGCATTATCCTCATCACTCATCAGAATCTTTTCGTCAGAAACGACATCAGGGACAACGCTAAAACTGACCCGGTGGCCGTGGCTTTGAAGCACATTGTTAAACATTTTGTTTTTGACATTGTTTTGATTTTCAACGTCACTTGCGTGAACATCGACGTGGACCTGGTCTCGAAGATGCGATGGTTGGGCATGCAATTTTACAGTTGCTGGGAGAGAAGTAGAACTAGAGTTTTCTGCCAATGTGCTCAGATTGTTCAAGTTTGACCCCACCGAACCGTTCAAATCGGCCTTACGTAGTACGTAGGGTGAAGTAGCTCTGCTGCTAACGACAGATTGGCTCCGGAAGAAATTCATGACTGACGGACGTCTGCAACAATGGAAAAAAAAAATACATTTACTAGAATTTCACTAAAATGTTAATACATCTTGCCCACAATGGGTGCACAACACTTTCTTTAAATCATATTATAGATTTTCATAATCCTGACACTAATTCAATTGTAATAAAAAAAATATATAAAAATCATACCTAAAAACAAAGAGCTATGCTTTAAGACTCGTAAAACAGAAAAATACTGCACCAATCTTGACAGTGCAACAAAGACGATTTAAATATCATTTGAAACTTTACAGGGTAGGTTAAATTGCCAATATATAGTCCAATTTTTTCTGGATACAAACCATCGATAAAAACATTTTTACAAGTACACTCATCAACAATGAATTTCAACATGACTTTGAACTTGTATCGTTTGTTACACAGTGAACCTTCCATGTTGTTGATGATGTAATATCACTGTGACAGCGTGACAGGCATTACGTCAGTGTATATTATTGTTTATCTGAGGCGGCAAATTTCAAAGTTGTGTGGCGAAATCTCTTTTTATCATTGAGTGTACGATCTGCCTTCACACATTTGATAACAGAAACTTATTTTCATAGCTCACATACACTGTGTTTAAATGCGGAAACATTACACAAGCATGCACATCTATAGGCCTGGCCAGTTCTTGTGTGACCTTGTACCCGGAAGTAATAAAACACTACATGATGTCATCACAGCTTAATGGGGAGAAAAAGTACCACAAGAGGTCACTGACACCGCAGCAGATAAGTATTGTTTGATGACGCCATATATATTGTGACGTCATCCATTCAACAATGATGTAGTGGCGTCATCTTATCGTCATTTTATGTACTACAGTCGTTGTGCCCCCTGTAGGCTCTGTTACTTTTTCTCCCCATTACTGATGACGTCATCTAGTATTGCGCATTGGCAAGGTCATGTATTGTATTAGTATTTCCGGGTTCAAGGTCACACAAGAACTGACCAGCCCATAATTTGTCTTAATGTGTTTCTCCTCACTGTGTTTCTAATCTTGTTTTCTCAAGGTCATGCAATAAATTAATTTTTGCACAATATCTCATGACTTACCCGATCACAACTCTTAAAGTGGAATAAAAATGAAATTAATTTACGGTTCATTCTTTTAAAATCAATTTCTAATTTTCACATGTTTCGCTTCAATTTTAAACCATAATTATTCACTTTTACTAAATATTATTAGGTTTTTTTGCATCAAAAATTAAAAAAAAAATAAACAACTTATGCAAATTATCAACAAAAGTTACAAAAAGTAAACGCTTATGATAAATTATACACAATCATGCATTTTGATAAAACATGCAATTTATTTTTTAACAAGAAAAAGATTCCTAATTGTCAAATGACAAAATGCCAACAGAGAAGAAAAAAAAAGCAAAGAAAAAAAAAAGCAACGTCAAATAAAAAATGCAGGATATCATCGCTGTCCTTTTATGGAAAATATGGCTCAAGGGAAATAAATATCATATAAAAATAATAGGTAGATAAATTACAGGAAAGACGGCACATTTCAATGACACTTCACACTTCATAGACACAAAAAAAAACAATCAAAATGCGAAGAAAAAAAGTATTTTTTTTGCCAATTCATACTTACTGTCGTCTTATTAGTATTTCTGTACTGTAATTTACACAAATTTCATTTTAAAATCTTAATTATTGTCTCCAATGTTTTTACTAATTGCAAAAATTACATGCAGTATCCAACAATGAGAGAATATAATTGCTACCAAAATATAAACATTTTTTTTTAAATCTTTTCATTTGCTAAATTAAAAAAAAAAAAAGATTTTCGCATTCATGTTCCTTACATTTCGTTTACTTCAGCTGGCCATAAGAGGTTATTTCAAATTCAAATAATTTGAAATTATTCAGTTACTTAATCAATAGCTATTCTCATTTTTATTGGAAACCGCATAAAGTTGACATTGTTTGATCATTAAACCATTTCGATCATTAATAGTGACGAGATTTGATCAATTAAGGTTGCACATAATTATACATTAAACTGCTTGCTAATTGAAATGAATTACAGTTATTCTATAGAGCAGCCCTAAAAGACAAGTTCTTGCCACTGACAAAATTTGATTAGTACATCAATTAACTGATTAATGTTGAGGTACTGATAAGTTGGTCAACCATATATTAGTTTATTTTTATTTTTTTTAAATTTCTTTTACCTTTCGCCAGTTTGGACGCTAGCCATGGAAGGTCTTCGAAGAGCAAAGCCACCGTCGTTAACGTGCCTGGTAAAAGATACAAAATGCTGTTAAAAATAATCCAGGAAACGTCATATTTTGTTAATTACAAGCCAATGAGTTTTATTTACAATAGAGTATCACGGGCGGATCCAGAAATACGGTAAAGGGGGGGGGGGGGGTGTCCAATAAATTATGTAAATTCTCTGTAACTAGTTTTCAATAGATATTGAACACATTAAGTCAAGACTTATTTACTGTGAGTATGAAAGGGGGAGCCCTGAACCACTGGACACCCCGTTCCGGGTCCACCCCCGAGTACTAACTTTTTTTTAATGATTGCAATATAAATTTTCATCGCAGCATTCAGCAAATTTTGTGAATAGAACACCTTGTAGTGTAATTTATAAGTAAAGATAAATAATACACAGATGTGTGTATTTCTTTACTTTTAAATCATCAAACGTTATTAAACTTTTGTTTTGTAATTTCATTGAAACATGTTTTAAATTGCATAATATGAATTCAAAAGTTTGCATAGGGAGTTCAATATATATTATATTTATTCCAAATTGTCAATCATGTGTAAATGTTAATAATTACTTTGGGGTCAGACAGGGTGATCCTCTATCACCCACTCTGTTTTGTCTTTATAATAATGACCTTGAATTCAAATACATAAGATTGACTTTAATGACTATTCACAGATGCTAAGAATTTAATAACACGACATTATTACAATAAGCCTTACCGATGCTTCAAAAGCAGAGCCCTGATAATAAGTCCTTTTTGCTCGGGGTCGAGCAGTTCTTCTACCACCAACTGGTCGACCACACGCGTGACAATGGACGGAAGATCTTCCTCCTCCAAATCCAGTAATATCACACCTGTAAGTAGTAATGTCAATCAGTTACATTTGCATAGTCGATCATCGGTTTGGGTGCACCAACCGATGTTCGATTATTAGTCGGTTTGGGTGCAGTTCGTATTTGAGTAGTCGCCTATGTAAAATCAACTGCTATCATAACTAGTTTGGCCCAGATAATTAAATGTCTCTGTACGTAAATAAAATTGATAAACAAAACGACCGATGATCGAGTATAATCGATCATCGTGACACCACTACTAAGAAATTTTACTATATCCAAGCTCTTTTGAAATCCAATTCTATATTAAATTTCCTATTTAAGTAAAGTCTAAATTTCATTTATTTTCATATATTTTAGATAGCGCAATTTAAAATAAATAACATACAATTTTCACATTTTACAATTTTAAGTGGGCTCCATTGTCAACAGGTTCAATTTGTACACATATTCAGAGTGTAATTGTTCAAACTGAAATGCCGTGTGTTCTTACCATGCTCAATACACTGTCGCAATTCCAACAAACTGTGAAAGGACAGCGACGCGACGTGGGGTTTACCCCATCGGCTCAAATTATCTTCCACATCTTCTTCAAACTTGATCCAACGTGCTTTTTCTTGCCATTCATACTCCTCGTTCTTCGTTAAAAGCAGCTCGTCCAATTCCACAAACATCTGTAATCGACATTTTATTGAATCATTACATTAAATTTACAGCATCCCAATTAGTGCGAGAATAAATCTGATAGTTGTCATTGTGGTACGTGATTGCCCTGAAATTTAACGTAGGCCTATTGAAACCAGAATAAATATGACGCTAAATTCAAGGCCATAAGAGATAGTCTAAATTGGACAACAATCTTCTAATTTATAATCTAAATCAAGTATTAAGGTAAGCTAAAACCCTGATTCCATTTTGTTGGGATACCTACTTTATGGGCTACAGAATAATAGATAAATATTTTATTCTTTTTTGTAAATGGATCAATTTCTTAGGATGACCAAGCTTGGAATCTTATTTTACAATACTTCATTTTTGCGCCACAAAATAATGGACGCATAAATATGCAATTTTTAAGATGACCTGGCCTTTAATCAAAGGTCAGTTCATGAGAAAAGTTGAAAAGATAAACGATACCTCATGAGGTTGGCGATCGAACAACTTTCTCGGAAGTATGAGGTTAGGCTTCAGATTGTCATTCTGTTCTGATGACACCTTGCTGATGGACACCATCGCATTAGGCGAAATCAAATGTCTCCGTAACCCTCGGATATCATGCAATCTGTGAGCTGCCATTTCCGCTAGATCAGACCCAACAAGTGTCCGAGCTTCATCCTTTTCGGTCGGCATGAGGGGTGCGGGGATCTTCAAGTCACTTCCGCGGTGTTGGCGCAATGCCAGTTCACGCATTCTCTTGTGGTGTCCCTTCGCACCGCTGGTTTTGCGATGAGCGCTGTGTTTTCTGGAATGTACGAAAAATACAATGGTTCATTAGTCAATTTCAATTTACTTCATTCCATCGGCTGACATTGTTAAGTGTATTCACCATCATACAGTTTCACGCAGGTATAACTAAGACAAATTAAGTTGTACAAATGAAACATAAGAAAAATATGAGTAATACAAATAATAATAACACAATAAAGCGGACACAAATAATGCTCAAATCTAAACTATATATCCAGCTTGTTACACCATCTTAAAATGAGTCGAACCCTTTCAATTCAGTGACCAAACTATGATATTACTGAGCGCTAAGGACCATTAAATATGTTCTCACAATTATTATCCTCATTTGTGATTACTTTCAAAAGTTCTAATTATTTTTAAGCATAAAATACACAAAATTAATTCATCATAATGATTATTCAGCTAATAACCAGCAGCTAGAGGCAGATATGATGCTGACATGGGATGGATAAATTTCTATACCATGTTACAAGTATGTATTCACTTCTTGGGTGGGGGATTTCACTTGCCTCAGCATAGATGCCCAGTACAAGGCACCAATAAGTTAACATTTCACCACAATTGGTGAGGATACATACACTTATTATATAGATCCATTTTGCCTATTATTCAATTAGTATACAATCTAACTCAAGACAGGATTACATGTAACTGTTGTAAGATAATAAGTAGTAAATGTTAAACTTTTATTTCAATTCACGTACTTCCTGCTTGGTCGTTCATCCTCGTAACCCAGAGCAGCAGCGCTCTCTGGTGGTATAGCCTCAGGGATGGGTGGTTTATCCAGCGAACCGGAGCTACCTGGAAGTGGTAATTCAATCTCAGTTCAATTCAATTTATTGATTCATACGTTCAATAATTAAAGGAATCATGTCCAATTGTCTAATGTCTACATAATGTCTATTGCAACAACTGCTGGAACAATACATCCTTTTAATGTGGCAGAAATAATGGCAGTTTTGCCTCATTGAGCTCTCTTTGCGCTCAGATATAAGTATTGTAACGTCATCAGTAGACAATGGCCATGGTGACATCACAGAGTGCAAGAACAACGGAGAAGTAATGTCATAATATATGGCGTAATCAAAATGAGGTCAATGCCGCAAAAATACCAACATGGCTGCTGCGCGAAAAGGGTGTATAGCAATTCATCCTGTGATGCAAATTAACGTTGCATTAATCTCACTGCAACTTGATAAGATCACTTTCTTGTATTTGATGTCAATGAATCTCAGTAACAGAGAATTCCTGACTTTATTATTTCTCAGTGACCTGAAAGTCTTCATCATTATTCCTTTAACAGTTGTTCATGGGCGGTGCAGATTTCTTACATGATTCTCTCATAATGACAAATTCCGTCAACCAATAATAAGCAAGTAGGGCAGAATAACTACTGCTTTACTACTACCATTTCAGTACTTGCAGCGGAATATGGCTGGTCAGTTCTTGTGTGACCTTGTACCCGTAAATACCAATGCAATACATGACGTAACATAACAGCTCAATTATTGATGATGTCATCTTGTATCGTGTAATGGTTACATGTTTTGTATTAGTATTTCCAGAATTACCAACACAATACATGACGTCACCACAGCCCAATTATTGATGCCGTCATCTAATATTGTGTATTGGTGACCTCATGTTTTGTATTAGTATTTCCAGAATTACCAACACAATACATGACGTCACCACAGCCCAATTATTGATGCCGTCATCTAGTATTGTGTATTGGTGACCTCATGTTTTGTATTAGTATTTCCAGAATTACCAACACAATACATGATGTCACTGCAGCCCAATTATTGATGACGTCATCTAGTATTGTGTATTGGTGACATCATGTTTTGTATTAGTACTTCCGGGGACTAATGTCACACGAGAGCTTACCAGCCATACCACCAATATCCTTTGCGCCATGCATCAAATAGTTTAAATGAAATATCACCATATTACAAGAAATATTCTCTTACCAAGTGAAAACTTGACGTGCGGAGGCCCAAGTTCCTCAGAGAGAACCGGTTCTTGATATTGTCCTGAAATTACAAATAAAAGATGTGCAACATCAGTGTGCATGACCCGGTTGCTTTCGGCACAGATAGTTATAGTGATTCCCAAGGGTAGTTTTCCTGCCGGGGTCCATCTTATCCATTTACACAATTTTTTAAGGGACTCTATATTCATTAAACCTTCAGATGAATAAACACACAAATTACGGCCATTCAGGGGAAAGGTCGCTGTGCCAGCTCCCATGCACGGCGATCTTTGCCGACGGGAAAATGGACCATCAGATACCAAGCAAATTCTTCCATATGTTAACTTACCAAGATTGTTTAAAAATGCCAGCTTGCCATGATCGTCATGCCCATCATGGTCATCTCCAATCAAGAATTTTACCCCATATCCGTCAACCGAACTTGCGCTACTGACGCGTTCTGGCCTATCAGCTGATGACCCCGAAGGAACAGTAATGGCCGACAGAACCGTGTAATCACCCTAAAATTGATAGTATAACAATTAGATCTCTCATATTTAGTTTTCATAAATATATAAATAGATCTGAAATGTCATGAAATCAGATTAAGTATTCAAAACCTCTCCATTTAATCTATACAAAAAGCTAAAAATTTGCTTATTAACATCTTATCCATGTTTTATTTGCCGTAGCTCTTAAATATCAGCATACTTAATCAAAATTTGAAAAAAGCTGGATTCTTCCGTGAATTATGAGATACTTTTTTCAAAAATAATTGCTTTAAACCACAAGTGCAACCACTTAATTAGTAGTGTTGAATTATAAAATATTATCAAACTAAAGTATATTAGACAGTGTCTAAACTGGTATCATCTACAGGTTATTTTTATGACATGGACAAAACACAACGAAAAGGCATGAAATGAATAATGACTGACACTTTCGACTGAATATCACAAATGATAACTTTGCGAAAAGAAAACATCACTGAAAATTTTTTCGAAATCAAACATAAACACATGACGACAGTACAACATTCCAACAGAATGTTACCTTGGCACCCAGAGGCCGTGGAGGAGGTAACTGTAGCAATGCACCATGGTGATCACCTTCAAAAGTCATTAAAGGTTCCGTGCCGGGCGTCTCCAGATCTGGGGCGCTCATTATGTAGGGTACTGCTGCACCTTCATGCCATGGCTTTTTATAAAAAAATATTTCAACTACAGTTAGAGTACTCATATAGTCAAACCAAAATTAATCAGACACCTTCGACCTTTTCACAAATTTCTGACTTCCGGTAACTTGGTGATCGATTAATCTGGAGGTGGGGATTTCCCATTCAGGATACGCGTAATTTTAATCTACATTGATAAATGTAGTGAACAACTTTCACGGTTCCTATAAAGATAGTTGGCCATTTCATAGTGACAGACATCAACTTTGTAATTATCCTAGCAATTTCGCCAAAAGGGTTACAATGTATCAGTAGACAAATGTATCAATGATGATAATATCTTGTCAATAATATTAAATAATATATAATAATGAAAGCATATTTTATTATTTTATTTGAATCATTATAGGGACCATATAGCCATTTGGAACAACAGAGGTACCTCCTTAACCGTCAGAATTTGTATCGAAGTCTGAAAGTGTCCGAATACTTAACGGTTTGACAATATATAACATATTGGAATTAGTACTAAAATGATGAAAAATGATTATGATAAATGGTATATGATGGAAAATATTGCACAAAGATGAACCAATCAGAGACAACCTCACTATTAAGTCCACCTCACTATTAAGACCACCTCACTATTAGGAACACCTCACTATTAAGTGTCACCTCACTATTAAGACCACCTCACTATTACAGAAGGCATTTTGTAACACTGAGCCACATTACGTTAATAATAACAAGTCAATCAAGTCTCTTTTGGCCAAGATTACCAAATATTTGACAATAACTTTTTGAGAAATGGTTGATTACGTGTCTGGGTTAACCTGATTTTTACTTGAAATTAATGACTGATAACTTGGAAAACGTTGCAAAGTTCATCACAAAAAGCTAAATCGTACCTGTACCGCTGTAACTTAAAACTGCAGCAGAATTTCTTAAATCTAATCAAAGCCTTTTTTAATGTGCCACAAAACACAAAATGGTACATATTCCTCGTCACTTAGCAAAATACTGTACATAAATAAATATCTCATTTTCAACCAACAACTGTGCATGTTTTGCCCATATTTTGCCCACCGGAAAAGCCATAAAACTTAATAGTCACTCTTATGATATCTGGATAACCACCCACGACATCTTAACGATATCTCGATTTACCATTACGCGTGGTGGTTCTTCAAATATGCTATTCAGAACACGCATAAGTGGCTCCGTTTCCTGGAAATGTTGTATGGTCAAATTTTTCATGACATTATTACATCATAATATCGACCTTAATATGATAATATGTATAATGGTACTTGTTTTATCCAAAACTGTTTCATATGTAGTAGAATTTTGAAGTTATATTAAAAAATAAACTAAAAATGGTGAAATAGTTTACATTATAATATCTTAATATATATAATATGTATAATAGTACTTGTTTTATGCAAAACTTTCATTTGTAATATAATTTTGATAGCTTTCCTGTCAACTAAATCAATTAATATTTCTGCACACATGTTGAGTTTTCTGCAGATTTGCAGAATTTCCCATACTGCCCCTCCCTGGTGGCCTCCATACAGTGACCACTTGTGTCTTTATGGGAGACTCATCCACAATTTCTGTTGTTTTTTGTTTCAAATTGTGGAGAAAAAAAAATCATATACACCAGCCTATCTCCTTGTGCTTTTTAAGTAGAGATTTGACATTCAGATCCAAAGAGATTTATCACAATAATTATTTAAAAATCAATGAATTTTTATCATGTATCATAATCAAAAATGTCCTACATTACTCCATTATACAGTCGAAATTACTATCTATTCGTTGTACATATGCCTGACAATTTCAATCAAAGGATCAATTAGAACAGCTGTTATTGTTTTTTCTAAATAACTGCATTTCAGTAACACCATGTCTAAACAACCAACTTTATAATTGTTTACATATTTAAGAAATTAAACAAATAAAAATATCCTAAATTTTCACAATTATAACTCATTTCACTCACTTTTCCAGTCCTTCTATGGTCCATACCAATGACATCTAACCCCAATGATACAATGTAACTAAATGACACTAAACCCCTGTCATCACATGGTGTTCTAGCAGTGACTTCATCATATATATTGCATGATTTCATTATAACATACCCCTATGACAATTCATTTGAGACAAATAACCCATACAGGTCATTGTTTAATGAGAAATAATGAAAATGTGTGATGATATGATAAAGATACACAATGAACCTCCATGTGTTAGTTTCAATCGAAAAAGTTACACCAAAACCAGTGTGGCTTATGTCGTCCACTCTTAAAGATTTCTGAACAAAAATGTGTATTATTATAGTTACATCACCGAGGTTTAATATACTATAGCTATTACTTCTACTGAAATATCTCATTTACATCAGTGAGTTCGGTAGTAGAGAAGGAAAAGGTTTACGTTCTGTATCGCGAAATATTAAGGAACTACATTTTCATGGTTAGAGTTCAATTTCTGTATTTCTGTCAAATTTACAAATATTGAAAATATTAGAACAGTTGACCATCTAACTACAATTTAATCCATTTGTCTATGTTATCAACTACATAGTGACAATACTTTCATAAAGATCACATGAAATTAGTCCGAACCAACTATACATAAAATTTGTGATGTCACCACTAATTGTGGTAGCCTACCTCACTGTCGGAACCGGAGTCCTCGGTAACATCGGGCAAGCTTGGTGCCACAGCAGATGTTCCGGAAGTTTTTCGAGGTTTCTTCAGTTGAACTGGGTGCATTGACCCCAGGATGGGCTGGACATGCGGGAAATCGGTGGTACGGTGACCTGTAAAATAACAAGAACATTGAAAAACACCACCTCACAAAATATTTTCTTACCGTAATCGTTTACCTTTAGATATCATCTAAAATGATACTGATTAGAAAAATGGTATTTACTCTTTAATTATCTAATGATAGATTAACCAACACATTTTACCCGCTGAGTTACTTTAGGTATCACTCGTGACCAAAATTGTATCTTTCACATTTACTCTAAAAATCATCAGTTACAACTTAAACATTTAACATTAGAAATCGCTTCAAATATTATCAATTCCAAAATTATAATATTGAAGTCTTTCTGAATATTATTAACAATGAAAAACATCTGTTATCACTCATACTTTCTAAAAAAAAACATCGTACTTTCGTAGTCATTCTTAACATCATTACTTATGAAAACCTTTTACTTTTGCACTCTCAATGAGTGCTATAATTGTCATGCTTCAAAAAATATAATTTTGAAGGGTTTCCCAATATTATCAACAACAAAAACATCCGTTACCACTCATTATTTTCGAAAAAACATCTTACTTTCGTAGTCACTCTCAGTATCATTAGTCACAAATTTAACAAATATTTAACATTACGCTCGGGTCATCAAAATTGGCCACTTTTGACAATCACGATTACACACCTTGCAATTACATAATTTGTTACTAAACTAACTTTTCACGTCATTTGCAATGTTCTAACACTTCGACAGGCATCTTAGAAGTGTTGGTGATACTTTATTTAGAGTGGCCAATTTCGTTGACCCTGGTCAAATTTGTTGACCCTGACCAAATTCGATGACCTCGAGTGTAGCAATCTCTCCAAATATTATCACTTCGGAAAACGTCATTTCAATGTCATTTTATCACTACATTTTACTTTTGCAACCTCCAAATATCATTACTTCAGAAAACTTCATTTAAAAGTCTTCCCCAATTAATAACTATATCATTAATGACAACTCCATCGTAAATCACCGCTAATAATCTTGAAAAAAATCTTACTTTCGAAATCACTCTCGTCCACCTTGTACCGAGACGGCTCTTCACTGTCTTCCGTATAGAACCCTTCTCGGATTCCTTCCTTTTCGCTTTGTAATTTCGCCCCATGTTCGAACAGACGCGATATTTCAACTGTGCTTGTCTTACGAGATGCTGGCTCTGAAGGGGGAGGCGTTTCCTCCACCGTTGCATCGTCCAACCCCAATAAGGGGTTCTGCAACAAATGAAATCAATAATTCAGTCACTGTCCGAGATATGACACTTACTGGGTCCACATTCAAATATGTATTCCAAAAATCAGATACAACCTCTTATAAATTCCCTTGTATGGAATTCTATGTCATCAGTTTTCTTTTTGTTTACTTTCTTTTTTCTTTTCGATACATTTTTTTACTTTTTTTTTGAAATATGATATCAAATGGATATACATACAACATATAATTTCTTTTTTAATTTGTGAACATACAATACAATTAGTGTTTACAGTCATATCATTGTATTGTACGAAGCCAACATCATTGTTTATTATTTAGTAAAACATCACTAATTACATGTAATACACATTCAACAATTCAAAAGTTCAAAAGCACATAATTCATGAACTCCGACATCGACACAATTTTCAGGGCGTGACATTAATTTTTTATCTACATCGACCAAACGTCTGTTTTGGTGATTTTAATGCATACAATAGAACATTATGTATTAATTTCCTCCAATTATCACTTGTCCGAGATGCCGTTTCATTTAATTGTCCCGGACAATCAGAGGGGGTGATCTCATACCCTGGCAATTTACTTCCACATAGAGGAAAATTATACAATGAACAATGATATTAAAAATTAAATAATCTGAATCAGGACAATCAATGGTTACATGAGCTGAATCCAAAACCGCTGAGCAATTATCATGTCATTATTGAGAATAGCATTTTAAAAATCTACCGAAAGAAATATTTTTATTTTTCACCTTTTGTTCTTGACCCGTGTCATCTCTCCGTGACTTTGACATGTCCTGGTCTGAGGCACATCTGGAACACAAGAAAAAAAAAATCATGAACAATTTGGAAATATAACAATCATTGAATCATCTGTACTATACATTCACTAAATACATCTAGGGGTGGGGGGCCTAGCTCAGTGGTAGCGCGCTGGGCTTCCAACCAATGGGTCCCGGGTTTAATTCCCGGTCGAGCCTATGTTGGATGGCTGTTTCATCCTTCGTCTCATTGCCATGGTCCCTACCTGTCCTAATTACCCCATGAGGTGCAGAAATACAGGATTTAAAGCCCTTATCCACCACCACCACTAAATACATCTACTCCCAATCAATAGGTTGCGTCCAAGTATACGAAATTCCGATCATTATGAGTAGACTGTATAAACATCTCACATTTCTTGCGAGACTTCTCTTTCAGTGTGACCTCACAATTAAGACCATTGCCTTAATGTAATTGTAAATATTTTGGTGTTTATTATAGTCTGCTGGAATGTAGAACACACATTTGCTGGCTTTACAATTACATCCTTGGCAGGCCAGTCCTGAGACTTTCTCAACTCCCTGGGAATTAATCAACCTTCAACACAAGGGAAACCACAAGGGCTTAAGAACTCACACCAGTGCCATCACTGTGGTTACCTAATGCCAAGTACACATTGAACCCGAGTGGGGTGAGGCAGTGGTAAAAAAGGATCTGCCCAACTCCTCCATGCCATGGTGGGGGTTCGAACCTGCTACCTCATGATCAGAGATGATTAGCAGGCCAATAGGACAATATTAATACAAATACCACTTTGCTAGGTCATATACCTGAATACTGTGGTTAGAACAGTGCAGAATATGACCAGGCTGCAGAATAGTGGATTTTCACAGAAGGTTCTCTGTATTTCCACTAGGTGGCTAAAACAGAATACTGCAATTCTATTGGCTGAAAACGTTCCCGCCCTTGACTGTGAAGCAAAGTGCATCCAAGCAGCAGTATTTTTAGTGCATTTTAATGTATATTTGACACTTTATCATTTAGTTGATTTTTATTATTTTTCTGAGAAAGTTATATTTATAGAATCAGTTAGTTATTACCTACTGTGCCTGAAAAGCAAAATGAGTAATTAAAGGAGAGGAAAGACTTATGTCTTGCTGAATTCAGGGCTGTTCAGTGAAAAGACTATTAAGACTGCTTCACTATTAAGTTGTGTACAAGGCGCCATAATAAATGTCAATTTTTTGACGATATATATTATATTGCGACATCATCAATGTATTGCGACATCATCAATGTAACATTTAAGGAGTGACGTCATCCTATTGTCTTTTCATATGCTACAGTTGTAGTGCCCCCTGGAGGCTCTGTCACTTTTTCTCCCCATTGCTTGGTTGCACTAAACGTGGTTTCGGTTTGTGAATTGCAAACATTTATACAAAATCTTATAGAACGTAAGGTAAACATTCTCAATTGATCATCTCAAAATACATCGAACAACAACAATTGTCCATGCAACTCAAATATCTACAGCTGACCTGATACTTGTCCATAAATTTCTTCAAATTATTATTTTTTATTTCAATAAGATATACCAATTTCTACAAAGATTTTCTACGCATGACAAATGATCGATCATTTACGAGGAAACATGTTACACGAATGTCATAAAAATGTTTTATAAATGCAATATATTCTCTTATACCATGAAACATTGTACTTACATAGCGTGCTATCGTCAAATGAACGAATACATTAGGAACGTATCGTTTTGCTCACATTACTTTGGTACGTCATATGTGATTGAAATCACAGATGACGTCATATAAAGATCATTAATATTAGTGATCAAAAATCACTTAACACTTTTTATATAATGACTAAGATCAATCATACCATTCAGTTTCTGTTTTCTTTCAGAATGAACTGTTAAACAATTAGGGCATGATAAGACCTATCAACACAAATATAAGTAGATAAACTTTTAGTATTTTCAGAATTGCAGATATGCTATCGAAAATGATAAAATTCTTTTGATTGTAAATTTACTAACATAAATAGCACTTGAGTCAAGTTTGAAAACATGACATCAATTATGTTGCACTTAAAAGATGATAACATTCAAGGACCATCCTTAACCCATCAGTAAACTGTATTAAATACTATTTATATACTATTTGCCAAATCTCTACACTCTTTATGATCACGGTGCTACTAAAACGGTTTAATTGCATCTAAATTATACCTAATAGAGTTATCACTAGAACATAAGCACCTGATAACATTCCAATTATGGACAATGACTTTTATTTATATCATAGGCCTATCCTTAAAATAAATGAGACATAATACTGATCGCTTATAAAACCATGGAAACTCAGAGGCAGATGTAAGGATGAGATGATGACAATGGTCATCCACATCATCCAACCTTAATACTGGGGTTTCTACTTAATCATGACTAGATAACCACCTTACAAGAGGTTTACAAGTAAGACCACCTCACAATTAAGACCACCTCATTATAAAGACCACCACACTATAAAGACCACCTCACTATTAAGGCCACCTCATTATAAAGACCATCTCACAATCAAGATCACCTCACCATTAAGACCACCTCACTATTAAGACAACCTAGCTATAAAGACAACCTCACTATTAAGACAACCTCACTATTAAGACAACCTCACTATTAAGACAACCTAGCTATAAAGACCACCTCACTATTAAGACCACCTCACTATTAAGGCCACCTCATTATAAAGACCATCTCACAATCAAGATCACCTCACCATTAAGACCACCTCACTATTAAGACAACCTAGCTATAAAGACAACCTCACTATTAAGACCACCTCACTATTAAGACAACCTCACTATTTAGACCACTGCACAATTAAGACAACCTCACTATTAAGACCACCAGTTCTTCCAATTATTTTACACACACCCATATATAATACACTACATTTGACTACAATCTCACCTTATTAGGAACTTGTCATGATTAAAATCACCTCACCATTACCACAGCTAACACAGTAGTGGATTTAGGGGGGGAGATTTAAACCCCCCCCCCCTTGGCCTAGTACATTTTAAATATTAAAATATTAAGCTGTCCTGCAATACATTTTAATTTGTCAACCCCCCCCCCCCCCCGTGAAAATTTGTTGGATCCTCCCCTGTAACACCAGCTAAATAACAGCTTATTTAAAGTGATTCTTAAATTAATTTTAGTCCTGATTTTACAGTTGTTGGCAGTTTGGATTATTGACAACAGACACACCACACTAGACTTCTTTTATTGAGTTATTTGCGTTGTAGTGTGGGGTCATAAAACTTTATGACCTGACACTCTGCTATCTATAGCACAAAAAGGGCAAAAGGTCAAATTAGACCAAAAAGATGTCAGTTCACAGATTGTAAACAAAGACACAAAGTCATTTCTCAATTTTTCTGAATTTTTCACCTCAAGGCATTACCCTGACATTGCCTACCCCACTACAGGGAACATTATAAAATGTGGACTGAACCCGGTAAAATGTACAATACAAATGTAACGTTTGACTTGATGAGTGTTTTCATTTTTTTCTGTTATTAAATAATTAAAGGGGATTACACTTTTTTTTTGGTCCCCACTCATGATAAAAGTTACAAAAACTTTTTTGCCTATTTTTTTGCATTCGTTACAAGCTTTATGTGTATCAACACCATTCTCTTCAAATCAAGTCTACTATTATACATTTTATTTGTTAGTATAAATGACACACATGTAAATAAAAACTCACTGCATGAATGACATGGCTATATATTCACAGTTAAGTAAATACAGGAAAAAAATAGAATTAGTGCAATACTAATATTTCACTTTATAAATATCCTAGCTCCTGGCCACACCAGGCCTATAAATACCCATGCAAAAATATTTCAGATTCATTCAAAAGTGTTCACCAAAAGTGAGTTTTTTCACATTTTGTTTTTCCTCTTTCATTTCCTTCATCGTACGACGTTCTATTGACACATCCACTATGTAACGCATTCCGCTTGGAACAAGTTACGCAAGAGTGACATAACGTTACATAACGAGTGAGTCACGGACAAGATTTAGTGCATTGCGAAAGAATCCCATCCGACCTTAAATGTCAAGCTCTTCGGTGAGGGTGCGTAAATAAATCAGGAGCTATCAGGCAGGCAAGTACGAAAATCTGGCCAAGATTGATACGCTTGAGTGGTTTCAGTTATGTAACGATGTTATGTTCCAGCGGTTTTGTTGGTGGGATTTGCTGTTTGCTACACAAATAAAATGGGTGATTTGAGGACTTATAAAAAATATGAAAGGTGACTTTGCAATTCTAATATTGTGCGAATAACCATTGCGTAATGTTTGACTGAATGCAATATTATTTGACTGCACGCAGTTTTTTCGTTTTTTATGCCATCAGAAGTCAAATTTTTAAAGCAAATACCTGAATATGTGTTGCCCCTTATTGTCTACATTCAACAAGATCAGTTTTCATTTAGTTTTCATTGAACAACATGCCCAGATTTTGCACTATTTTATGTGTCAATTCACAAACAAGGATTTGTTTGCCTCAACTTGAAACGCATCCAATAAATAATAATAAAATCACATAATCAGAACTTATACAATCTATTAGAGATTGATGTTTCCCAGGTAATATTTGGGAATAAATCAGACAGCTTATCTAATTAATGCATCTAAGGCACTTGTGCAGTGCTGTTAATTCATTGCAATATTTCGTCGCAACTGCTTAATTTCATAAAGGAGAACATGTCCTAAATATTGGAGTAAATTAGGCAAAAATAACCTGAAATTGCTCGATTAGGTCCATGTCACTAGGCTTGGTTAAAAAAAAAATGGAATAGTCACATACTTTTATAAATGTTAACAGTCTTTATTTCATAAAGGAGAACATGTCCTAAATATTGGAGTAAATTAGGCAAAAATAACCTGAAATTGCTCCATTAGGTCCATGTCACTAGGCCTGGTTAAAGAAATATGGAATAGTCACATACTTTTATAAATGTTAACAGTCTTCCTCAGTCAATCTTCATTTAACAGCTACAACCAACAGAATGTCAGAAAGTTGATTAAATTATTCAATATTAGAACTTCTGGGTGGTCTAGTGGTTAAGGTATCTATCAATCTCCTTCAATACCCCTTGAATTTGATTCTCAACCAGGCACTGTGTGAGCTGAATCTCAGGTTGATGTTCGAATGATTCCTTCAATCGGGTGGCACATTGTACCACATGTCGATGGATAGTAAAAGATATGAATTCTGGGTAAATTCAGTATGGATTCAAATCTGGTCATCTCATTATTACACTTGCCACAGGCAGCTGATCAAAAAAGCTCACTATGTTTTAAACTGTCCGACATGAAACAGTATTCTGACAAATTTGACTCAATGTCATGACGTGATCGGCTTCATAAAGATAATTAAAAACCCTGCATGAATAGTATCATGATTACAGTCAGCTGTAAACAAGCCCTGGAGGTCTGAGATGATTTGTGGTAACACAGTGATAGCAATGGACATTTATTACCAGTTTCTCAATTACACAAGCCGTGTCTACAATAGAGGCGGTGTCGTATAGAGGCCATGGTTAGTGTAGCAAATTAACACTGGTCCTGTTTAGAAACTTGGGAAAGGCTGCACTCTAATAAATAATAGAAGTCCCGGCATGTAATCAATAAAATGCCACTTGCGCTGTATAACACTCTCTTGGTACACCAAATGTTACTCAAGTGTGACCTATTGTTACGATACAAATGCTGCGAGGTAATGGGGAGAAAACATACCACGAAGTGTCACTGTTTGATATTGTCAAATATTCTGTGACGTCATGCATGTAACAATTATGCAGTGGCGCCATCTTACTGTCGTTTCTTGTGCCACGATCGTAGTGCCCCCTGCAGGCTCTGTTACTTTTTCTCCCCATTGGTTACTGCTCCTTATGAGTCATACACCAACTAGACACCAACAAGGTGCAACATACAAATGACTAGAATGCACATGGGATGTGCAGAACTCTGCCCACAGCAGCAGGGATCAAATCGCATCATTTCCCGCCACTTTTGCCAGTGGGCTGCATCTAGGGACAAGAACCACGTATACCAAATCAACACACGGGGTTGGAAGAAAATGCGTAATACTTAAAAAATAATGGCATCAACGACGCCCATAAACATTGACAAGCGGTAAGTCAACAATATCTAGCTACGCAGTGAGCTGGAGAGCGATACACTGCAGTTAACTCCTGTTTTCATCTGGAAACAGATTGCAGATTTTGGCGGGAATCGCAACATCATGGACATCAAGAAGTGAGAACAAAAGCAGAGCTAATCATACAATAACCACAAAAGATGTCTTGATTTCCCATTGTGTTTACCTCGTTCTTGTTGAAAATGTGTATAGATGCGTTTCATAAACTGCTTTTTGTGTTTATAAACCGTTAGAACTTTGGTATAATATTTCAAGCATATTTAACCATTTTTTGACCATTGATAACTGACATGAAAATGAGATCAAGGTTTTAGCAATTTCGCCCAACAGTGATTTTCAGTTATGAAATAGGTCATTGTGATCCAGACTTATCTTGCTTAGAAAGTAACCAAGTGTGACCTATTGTTACAATACAAATGCCGCGAGGTACTGGGGAGAAAAAGTCCCACGAAGTGTCATGTTTGATATTGTCAAATATTCTGTGACGTCATGCATGTAACAATTATGCAGTGGCGCCATCTTACTGCCTTTTCTTGTGCCACGATCGTAGTTTCCAAAGAAACACTTATAAAGTTTTTGCTCTAATATTTTTCTAATTGGATTACCTATAATCTGTCTTACATAAATTGTTACCATTTCTCCTGAACTACGTTTAACTCTGTCACAGCCCAAGTGCTTATTTTTCCAGTGACATGACTGCATTTTGAACCCAGGACTATGGTAAACCTAGCAAATATTTTAACCATGTTAACCAAAAAATAATTGGTTGAACTAAATTGATAACCTTTATGAACCTGCATGATGGCCCATGTGAATCATTGTATATCTACTTGTGGCCTGGCAAAGTGAAAACTATGTGTTTATTTGAAAGGAAAGTAGCATATACCATGGAGCCATACAAACAACCTTAAATGACCTTAAAGTAAAAATTTAAATTCAAGGTCATGGTTTAAGATAAGCACGAAGTGGGGTATGGTACACAAAAGGATTCTATCACCACCCTGCATTACAATACATTGAACTCTGAGCCATTTTAAATTTCATGGCTTATACGCATGGAATGATATGTACATGGGTGAGCAGCTCAGAGTGGTGAAATGACAGTTTCAATAAAGGGGAGAAAAGTACAAGTACAAGTTCACTTTATGTCCTCAGAGGTCAGAGGTCTTTCTAAGAGCCCTATAGTCACATATTACTTAATAAGCAAAGCTGGTATTGAGCTATATAACTCTGAAAAATTTAATATTTAAAAAGATATATGAGAAGCTGTAAGAGGCAGATATAATGATGAGATAAGGCTGCCTGGGAGTCCACACCAAGTAACAAATTTATCCCGTAGGTGGGGTCTTTAATAAGGACAGACAGGGACTATGACAATGAGATGATGGATGAAACGGCCATCCAACTCAGGCTCGATCAGGGTTTGAACCCGGGATCCACTGAGCTAGGAACTCAGAACTCAGAACAATTTATTCAAAATATCACATATTAAAATATGTACATTCGGGACTGGCCCTCTAAGCAGGCAGAAATTCTGCCGCTATCAAAGGCCACACCCTAGTTAATAAACAAATGAACAAAAATTCAAACCATGATAATTTTAAGACGTTTTAGTTATGACATTGCAGATGTATATAGGTACAGTCATTTGCCCCATCCCCTTACTTGAGTGAAGAAGAACATCAGAAATATTCCAATATAGACTACCAGTGGCAGATTCCAATATAGACTACCAGTTGCAACCTCCAAGGTTTCAGCCTGTATCACCTTATATGTGGTGGTGGGCTTTACGTCCTGTACTTCTGCACCTGATGGGCTAATTAGGACAGGCAGGGACCATGGCAACAGCCATCCAACATAGGCTCGACCGGGAGTATCACCTTATAACCTCAGCGAACTTAGCTGCAGGTTTTGACAGTTTATTTGCCAGGTAAACGCTCTTGTGATAAAAATTTAGCTATGTAAATACGATATCAATTGTCAGGCAAAACCCAATTCAAGATAGGCCATAATCCCTGAGTTGATAGTATTTTTGTGGCTACTGAACTAACTGAAGTATAACATTTTCTCACTGTCGAGAAAGTATTTCAACTTTTAAGTTTTCGAAACAACATATAAGCGTAAACCTTGAATGTTACGTGTAACTAAATCAAATAGTTTTTTCGATCAACGATCTGAGGCAAATGTAACGATGAGATGTCAAGAGTTTACATCAGATTAGTTAAAGGTTTTTTCTGTACCAGATGGGAATACGAAACCACTGGTTATTAAAGATTAATAATATATTATTGATTGAATTATCAATGTTACTGATATCAGTTTGAAGATGATTATCAAGGTCTGCAATGTCAAAGAATAATTTATGAAGTTCTTGAGATAATATAAATGTCATTATTGTGATAAAAAGTTATATGCATATAGACACATTTTGACCAACAGGATATGTTCATGCCAAATACTTCTTCAAGGTCTTTGGTGAAAATTATATTTAAAGCAGCTTTTTTCCGTCTAGTTTCCACAGACCTAATATATCAGTTTTAAACACATTTTTACATGTTTTAAAATGACTTTAAAGACATACTCAAATGCCAAGTACTTTTTGAAGGTCTTAGGTGAAAATTATAATTTAAGTTAAAGTGTATAGTTAAATGTTTTCTCTTCTCACAACCACCTTTCATATGTACTTCAATTAGTTCTTTACTTAGGTAGAAGTCATTTTTATTTCTATGATTTACGAAACAGTTTGGTGTACCCGGTAATTATGGATCACGTACATTATGTTTTGTAATACTCTTAATTTTAGCATTCAAACAATACTGTGGTAATAGAAAGCACAATACAATACTTGCAATTGAATTTATCAAACTCTCTCCCCCCCCCCCCCCCCCAGCCAGGACACAAAATTTAAAATTTTTTGCATTCGTCATGACCTCCAATAAAATCTATAAGATGTAAAAGTTTGTGCTATTAATTTCAAATGTTCATCCTACTTTAAAAAAGATCAATAATCAAAAGGTTGCCACTGCTCCGGCATTTTGTCTCCCTGTTCAGTCAGAGTTCAAATAGGTTACGTGCTCTGTGAGGTCATGTGACCTGCCATTCAGCCTCATTCCGAGTTTCATTCAAGGGCCCTGGCAACATTGGTGTGAATGGTTGCTAAGGAGCTTAATCTTGCAAGAATGTTGTTGGGGGGGGGGGGGGAGTCATGTGACCCACAGGCATGGTTGCTATGGTGCCACTGGCCCGCCATCCATTCAGCCTCTTTCTGAAAGTGATGGCGGCCATATTGGTAGCAAGCATTTGCTCACTTCGGGGGAAAGTAGGGGTAAAATAGAGGAATAGAGTGTGAATAGAAAGTTGTAATGGTGACAGTTAGTTAGAACCAGAGAAGATAGAAAGAATGTGGTAGGCTACGGCACAATCAAGGCCCAAACAGCCGTGTGATTTAACGTACAAATTTGGTCTTACTCAATTATATATATATATATATATATATATATATATATATATATATATATATATAGATATACATCATAATAATATACATCATATACATCATAATAAACATTTTGTTTCAAAAGAGTACAGTGACACCTTATTTTACGACCACCTCACTATTAAGACCACCTTGAAAATAAACTAGTCCCAGACACTCTATACTCCCTTGTACTGGGTGTCTATGCTGAGGCAAGTAAAAGATCCCAACCCATGGGGTAAATGTGTCAACCCTTGCTAGCTGCAAGAACTTGCCTACACTTTCATTATATCTATATATCTATATAGCTATATATAAAATGTACTATAACTCAATTTTAAAAATATGACAAACTAACTAGCATGACTGTCTTGATGATGATGATGTACCATGTTATTATGGATAACCTCAACACATGCAAATTTTAAATGCATCGTAAAATCTGGTACATTCATCATGACTAGCACTTCTCAATTTCATATTATATGCATATTTTAATGACAAGCTTTTTCTAAGAATTTAGGCAAGCCGATGTCATAATTTCCAGACATCACGTCAGGTAAACTGTTATGTTGCCAAACAGTTATGTTGCCATGGTAACTAATAAATAAAATGGCGAGTATTTTTGGAAAGTGCCACTCCTTTTGTCTCAGATAACATAAGATAGACCCGTGAAACTAATATTAGTGTAAACTAATTAAAGCATGTGTACTGAGTGAAGTGATTTTTTTATATATATATCCAACTAACATTCCTTTTTTGGCAATATGTGAATGAGGTATTATAATATATATCCAACTAACATTCCTTATTTGGCAATATGTAAATGAGGTATTATAATATATATCCAACTAACATTCCTTACTTGGCAATATGTAAATGAGGTATTATAATATATATCCAACTAACATTCCTTACTTGGCAATATGTAAATGAGGTATTATAATATATATCCAACTAACATTCCTTATTTGGCAATATGTAAATGAGGTATTATAATACATATCCAACTAACATTCCTTTTTTGGCAATATGCAAATGAGGTAATATAATATATATCCAACTAACATTCCTTATTTGGCAATATGCAAATCAGGTATTATAATAAGACTTACTTTATTATAGTGACCCGTAACAATGGTTGTCACTGTATATGTCACTACAGCTATTCTTGATTGAAAATTAAAAGATCCTATCAGAAATGTAATTTTAGCAATCTGGATGATATTGACACATTTTTGTTTCTGAATACACAGACTGCCAAATTGACCCTGCAGTGTATGTTCATGAGGCAAGCTTAAATAAGGAAAATAGCTTTTTATTCTTTAATTTTGTTTACCCACCTATGTACTTTAATTATATTTTTAAACGGTCTCGGAGCATGGAACCGAGAAACAAGTAAATTAAACCATGAATATTGGCCTACGATGTAAGTGTAATATTTTCACTATGGGGCTGAGCAACCTTGTAGTTTTCTGTTTACTTGAAGTTTATTTTTGTAATGTTACGGGTCACTAAAATAAATGATTACCTACCTATAATCCAATTAAAACTTGACATATTAATTACCAATTCTTTTTTTTTAAAATCTGCATTTACATAGGCAGGTCAGTGACATAGGAAGCAGATATGTTTTTCAATATGTAAAGAATCTCATTTAACATGTAATAATATTGGAAAGAAGGTAGTCTTCATAGTAAGGTTCTAGGTTCAAATCTCTTATCACTAAGACCACCTCACTATTAAGACCACCTCACTTTAAAGACCACCTCACTATTAAGACCACCTCACTATTAAGACCACCTCACTATTAAGACCACCTCCCTTTTAAAACCACTTCACTATTAAGACCACCTCGCTATTAAGACCACCTCGCTATTAAGACCACCTCCCTTTTAAGACCACCTCCCTTTTAAGACCACTTCACTATTAAGGCCACCTCACTATTAAGACCACCTCATTATCTCATGGAGCCACCAGAACGTGGCTCCATGTTAATAGTAAGGTGGTCTTAATTGGGAGATGGTCTAGATAATGAGGTGGTGCATGCTATTAAGATCACCTTTCTCAAACAATTAACGCTAATTGGTTTGCACCAAAACTGGACCTAACGGTGTGTTTTATACTGTAATATAATATCCTGTACTGAACACGTGTCTCTGATTAATATACTGAAACATAGTAGCTCTATTGCCAGACCAATTCATTAGTGAGGCTACCAGTGACCACCCAAATAAGGTCTTATAACGATTTCATTAATAAAGCAAAAACTGCCGTCTCAGACAAAATGGCGGGTGGTAGCAATGGCTTGGTTTTGACGTATTTTAAAGTAAATCGCATAAATATTTTTCAAATAAGCCAAAACTTATACACAGTTTGAATCAATATAAAAATCAAAGGGGAATTAATTTTGCTACTGTTTCGGACCAAATGCAAAAAGGAAAGTTTGGACGTATTTCAATACATAGCATAAATTTAGTCAATGAGGAAATTGCAAAAATTATATTGTGGTTTCACCCAGAATTAAAATAATAGGATTCAGTGGTTCTAATATTGAGGTGGTTTTATTTCTGAAACTTTTGAATGTTATGATGTCTTAATATGGAGGGTGGTCTTAATATCGAGGCGGTCTCAATTTTGAGGTGGTCTTAATATCAAGGTGGTCTTAATATTTAGGTGGTTATAATATCGAGGTGGTCTTAATATTGAGGTGGTCTTAATATTTAGGTGGTTGTAATATCGAGGTGGTCTTAATATCGAGGTGGTGTCTATAATTGAGGTGGTCTTAATATGGAGACAGTCTTAATATGGAGACGGTCTTAATATGGAGACAGTCTTAATATGGAGGCGGTCTTAATATCGAGGTGTTCTATAATTGAGGTGGTCTTAATATCGAGGGGGTCTTCATATTGGAGTGGTCTTAATATTGAGGTGGTCTAATATTGAGGTGGTCTTAGTATTGAGCTGGTCTAATATTGAGGTGGTCAAAATATCAAGGTCTTAATATTGAGGTGGTCTATAATTGAGGTAGCTTAATATTGAGGTAGCTTAGTATTGAGGTGGTCTTAATTTCGAGGTGGTCTTAATTTCGAGGTTGTCTTAAGATCAAGGTTGTCTTAAAATTGAGGTGGTCTTCACCGAGAAGCTCCTCTGTAGGATATTGCTATAGTTGACATTGCATCACTTTCAGTAATACAAAAATAACATTTTTTAAATATCAAATCAAAATTTGTGGCATATTGGTGGTATACACTAAGCCACTTTTTATCACATGATACACAATCAATACAATCATGACAATAGTAAACTCATACAACTATTTGGGTCACGTAATTAGTAACTCCAGCAACATACACAAAGTGAAACATGAGCATTTGGCAACCCAATCACAAAAAGCGATGTATGCTCTTAAAGAAAAGATAGTCTACAGCTGGCTATCTACCACCAAAATTAAATATCAATACTCGAATAAAATAGTGAAATATAGTTCCCAGAGAAGCAAATCGAAGCCCTTTAGAAGATACAAGTTTGATTACTTAAAAACCTGCTCAGTGTTGGGTGGCGAACTTCAACGCTTGCCATTCTGGATGATACAGGTCTATTTCCACTGATAGTCAGACAACATTAAACCGTACTCTGTAAATTCAATACACAATTTTTGCAATAGATACCATGATCATCTAGTTAAACAATATCCAACTAATTGTGTACACAGTAACTGTTATATTTGTCAGTCATAAAACTCCACTCATCCCATCCCTTTCATGTCATTACATTATCATTATTACATTTTTGTAAAAAAAAAATTCTTTCCATGTTATATAACTTATAATGATAGCATAATTATTTTTGTTTAATCTTAATTTAATTTTCTTTCTTTTTATTGAAGGTGCCACCATTACAGCTTACGCTTGGGTGATTTTCTGATGGACCTATATTTATAACAGATTAAAATTCATAGCTAACATCATGTAATTGTCCTACTGTATAATCACTTTTGTACCATTCCATCAAAATAAAGTATCTATCTATCTATTATCTATCTATCTATCTATCTATCTATCTACATGCTTCAGCAATAAAATTTCTGGGCAGGCTAAGGTCAAATACATGCCCCTTGCTCTTACGTAACTGTTATGACATCCAAGTTACATCAAATATCACAAATATGAACAACTAAGAACGTTGACCTTAACTTCCTACAGATAGCATTAAAATTAGACAGTAATAATTGTTATATATACCGTAATGGCGTTCTGTCCTGTCGAGAGATGGAGCTACGACCACACCGGTCTTGCTATTGTTCAATGACGTCATCAACAAAAGGTCAATCAGTGCATTTGATGACGTTATAGTTGGATGACGTCATTAAACAATAGCAAGACCGGTGTGGTCGTAGCTCCATCTCTCGACAGGACAGAACGCCATTAAAATGTCGGTTGGATCCGAGCGGCTGGCAGCACATTGACGAAACTGCTTACATGCGTGTGTATGACCATGTACATTTGTATATTTGTAAATATCTACTATTGTATGTCATAATATAACTAACCATTTTTTATTTTATTCCCAAAAATTTCTCTTTATGTTATGCTATACCTAAAAGTGATTATCATTTCATATTGTATGTCATATCATATTGCCATATCAAATTGTCATATCAGATATATTGTATATCATTTCATAGTATAGTCATAGTAAATCATGTATATTATATATATCTTATGCTTAGATTTTAATATTATCATTGTACCCGCATTGTCGTGCTAAAATTTGTTGGTGCTTTTAAAACAGTATCATTACCAATCTGATTAGTTCCGGGTGCTTTAGAAGTTTGTATACAGACTATGTAATGTTGATTATTACTAACTAGTCATAATATAGCACTACTTATTTAATTATTTTAACTGTCGATCCATGTATTTATTTTTGCCATTTATTATTTTGTCATGCTGACACATGTATCAGTTTGAAATTTTCTATATATAGAAATAAATTTACTGGTTATATTATGTACTGTATTGAATATTTTGATTACTGAATAGACATGATGATGTCATAAAAATCTGATAAATTTAGTCAGAAGTGTGGAATGACTATGCTCATAATTTAGTCAGAAGTGTGGAATGACTATACTCATAATTTAGTCAGAAGTGTGGAATGACTATACTCATAATTTAGTCAGAAGTGTGGAATGACTATACTCATAACTTAGTCAGAAGTGTGGAATGACTATACTCATAATTTAGTCAGAAGTGTGGAATGACTATACTCATAATTTAGTCAGAAGTGTGGAATGACTATACTCATAATTTAGTCAGAAGTGTGGAATGACTATACTCATAATTTAGTCAGAAGTGTGGAATGACTATACTCATAATTTAGTCAGAAGTGTGGAATGACTATACTCATGAGTGTAGTATGAATGTACTTTTCATTTCCTTAGATAAAAACTGACAATATCACATACAAAAAATTAACATCAATAGCCAACTTACCGATTTGAAGCTGAAGTCAATAATCTAAATATGGACGATAGTGATTAATTTGTGGAATGTAGTTATTTTAAAGCATCCACAATAGATAATGTTTGAAAGTGATAAATTCACGTGTTGGCAAAACAACTGTACTGAGAGACTGCTGAGGCTAACATCAAGTGATGCTGAGAAGGGGGGGGGGGGGGGGGGCACTATCAAGAAAATAAAACACCAGGAAATGCTAAGATAAGATCATCTCTTAAATTAAATATAGATATTAGATAAGCCAATGTCAAGTGTGAAAATTTAGTACATTTTCATAAAAACTTAATGGCATTTCTCCTTCTACTGGAACTTTTGTGATTTCACAATGTTTACTTTTCTTATCATGTATTTTATACCTTTACAACTGTCAAACATACTCTATAAATTTCAGTTTAGACCACTTCAGCAATACTTTTAATACCACTTCAATAGTAAGGCCACCCTAATGTAAAGACCACCTCATTATTAGGACCACCTCACTATAAAAACCACCTCAATAATAAGACCACCTCACTATTAAAACCACCTCACTATTAAAACCACCTCACTATTAAAACCACCTTCCTATTAAGACAACCTCAATATTAAGACAACCTCACTATTAAGACAACCTCACTATTAAGACCACCTCACTATTAAGACCACCTCACTATTAAAACCACCTCCCTATTAAGACAACCTCACTATTAAGACAACCTCACTATTAAGACCACCTCAATATGAAGACCACCTCACTATTAAGACCACCTCACTATTAAGACCACCTCAATATGAAGACCACCTCACTATTAAGACCACCTCACTATTAAGACCACCTCAATAGAAAGACCACCTATTAAGATAATATTAAGATCACCACTAAAGACCAAATTTGGACCCAGCTGTAATATGTGCAACATGGTGATGACTCCAAGCAGCCTTTTCATCTCATCATTACGTTTGCCCACAGCTGGTTATATCAACTAAGCTTCAAACCAGTAGCATGGAGACAATTCAAAAGAATACACCAATATATTTTACTGTTCATTATCATTATTATTATAATATTCATAATTTTATGACAAGTGACCCCCTACATTTAAAATATTGATCCGTTCAGCACAATTGACCTATTTTTCAGTGACAGGATTTGATATTGGATCTCTTTGATCCGCGGAAGTAGGTCAAATCGAAACAAAATCCTTCTGGTTTTGACAACAGAATAACATAAGCAATAATCACAAAATTGGCTAAATTAAAATATATCTGAATACAATGGGACAATTTATCAATTAGTGCCCCCCCCCCCCCTTCAAATCATCCAAATCGTGATTTGAATATATCATGACTATTTATAGCTTTGTTTACATCTTGGAAGTGTCTCAATTTTCATAAAGACATAACTCAACATGACCATTACATCATGTCAAATCATATTTTATAACCTGCCATCCCTTAATGGTATGCATGATCAGGCATTTTACCTGGTTTGTCTGAACAGTGTGGAAAAAAATATGGAGCAACACGAGACATTGTTATGACATATTTGGCATTCCTGGGTTACGTAACGTGTTATGGTGCACCAACAGGGGATTTCTGGACAGTTTTTGAAGTTTATTTATTTATTATTTTTATTATAATTTATTAATTTGCAAAAATATTCCAGATTTTTTTTTATCTTAATTATTTTTTAAATCATGGCTAAATATAGTCCACCTGTTTGTGTGAATAACATTTGGTGGGGATTACTAGATAACCCCATTCCATGAATATATGTGATTTTATGTTTTTCTGGTAGACACCTTAATTTATGGTGTTCCGCTTTACAGTGTTTTTGTAGGACAAAACCCCTAGTGCTTATAAGTTCATTGTTTTAATACCCAACATAAAATAAGTTTTTACTAACTTATTTACACACTTACTTACTCACTTACTCACTTACTCACTTACTTACTTATTTACTTTTTTGCTCACTTACTTGCTTACGTACTTAAGGAGTATTATGTAATATTTATTATACTTTTGTAGGGGGGGGGGGTTATTAAGTCTTTGGAAATAAACAATTCTACATAGCATTTAACATTTACCACACAGGTGGGGTCTTTAGATGTCCCAACAGAGACAACGAGAACAAGGCACCACCCATTCAACATTGTATGTGAAAGAGAGTTTTATTGAGACAGAGCTCATTAACAGTACCTAAGCTAAGATTTAAACCCAGGACTTGGGGTGAATTATGTGAAAACACTCCCATCTTTACCATTCATAGACAAGTTGTGTGGAATGTTAATTAGTTATTTAATTAAAAATGTAGAATTGTTGCATTTTTTGGCTCGAATTTCAAGCAGGCAATTCAAGTTATAAAGTGTTTACAGTAATGGGCAATAGGGCAAAATTTCCCTCCCTCAACACATTTTCCCATATATGTATTCTGCCTCTAATGGCCTCAATAGAGGGGTTTTTATGACTTCAGCTTGGGAGTTTCAGCCATTAATCCCCAGATGTTGACCACAGTTCTGAGAACATCAGAAAACAACAATATGACCTTGAAAATACTGAAAATGAAATTCTCTTACTTTCTCATAAGCTATATATAGGATTGTTATTTGATTTTTTCACTGCCAAATGCTGTTGCCCATGAATGACAATTTGGCAAAATTTACATTAGATGCCAAAAGGGGCAGAAGATTCCCCTTAACTTATCTAGCCACAAGACCACCCTGATTGTTTCTCACTTGCTTTTCAGACATGGGTCATAACTAACTGATTCCATAAATATAATTTTCTCTGAAAAATAACAGAAATCAACTAAATGAAAAGATGTCCAATATACATTAAAATGCCCTAAAAAATACTGTTGCTAGGATGCACTTGGCTTCAGCCAATCAGAGTCGAGGACGGGAACATTTTCAGCCAATAGAATTGCAGTATTCTTTCGAAGCCACCTAGTGGAAATACAGAGAACCTTCCGTGAAAATCCACTATTGGTAAGGTTTTATCATTTCTAATTCAGGCTTTATTTGGTACCAAAATGTCACTACAGGTGCCCTAAATGACCTAACATGACCTAGTTTCCTTTTCAAAATCACTGATTGATCCACGATTACAGCTGATTGACCAAGTTTTCCCGTAAATCAATAAGAGGACATCTGCTCGGAAAATGAACAGTCCCGTCCCAGTCAAGCTGTGTGCAATATATAGATATATATCTATATCTTTTAAATAGCGTAAAAATATTAAATAAGTGATCTGCAAGATTGATTGGCTTGCCTATGCTGTGTTTGATTATGTAAATGTTGTTTGTTGGCCGACCCCACTCATGCGGTTTGTAATTGTGTAAATGCGTAAGTTGAGTACTCTTGTGTAATAGTGACTGTACTTGACATCATTGCACTGATTCAATTATGCACTCTTAAGCTCTGAAAAGGGTGACTTTTTGACATTGAACCCGATTCTGTCATTGCGGGCCATACAGCCATAGAGTTCAACGCTCAGGAAACCACCAATTAGAAATTGACGGCTGCGGAAAGTTGACAGAAATTGTACCCTTCAATAAAGGGGAGGAGTAGATATGGGCCCAAGTCCTTGGGGGTGGAGGGGTGGAGGGGATACATTTCCCTTACAACAGTGTACAAAGTCATTTTCTTCATATTTTAATGCACCGATTTTGTGGTTCGGAGGTTTCATTCCCCCTTTAACAAATTGCAAATCTTCACTTATGGGGGTAGCAACGAGTAGGGCCGGTGGATGTCGGAACTCCCTTTTATACATAACCCCGTGCGAAAGCCAAGTTGAAGTAACACAGTTGACGGCTTCACTGATCGATTCACTCATTCTCAAACTTTTTATCAATAAAGTTATATATTGTGGACAGATTGATTGATTGAATCATGCACAATTGAATTAAAGGTCACTCAAGGGCATATATACCATATATGTCTCCAGTACATAGAGGTGCATAACCCACTGCCATAGCCAACTTGAAGTAACAAGATATCTACAAATGAAATAACTGAATAGTCATTTATAACCCTCCTTTATTCTGCCAAATAAAAGGTACAACACGACTATTCATCATTGATAGCTGACAATACGAAACGTCAGTGGAAGAAAGGGGAAACCCTTTCTTTATTAAAATTTCATTTCTTCTGAAACCCCATGTATCACCCTTTCTGCACTTCAGTGAATCTTTCGCACTAAACCAACCGCCTAAGGTCAAGGTGAATTCATCTTGTCATTTGAATCCAACATAGGTGTATATGCCCCTGGCAACTATTCAGATGAACTAAGTGCTATTTAGCACTGCTATTAATTATCTTACCGTACCTGATCATATCAATCAATCAATATATCAATCAATCAATAAATCAATCTATCAATCAATCAATCAATCAATCTATCAATCTATCTATCTATCTATCTATTTATCAATCTATCAATCAATTCATCGATCTATCTATCAATCTTATCTAAAGTGGGCACCAGAAAGGGCAGTCAATTGATTGATTGATTGATTAATATATCAATCTATCAATCTATCTATCTATCTATCTATTTATCAATCTATCAATCAATTCATCTATCTATCTATCAATCTATCTAAAGTGGGCACCAGAGGGCAGTCAATTGATTGATTGATTGATTAATATATCAATCTATCAATCTATCTATCTATCTATCTATTTATCAATCTATCAATCAATTCATCGATCTATCTATCAATCTATCTAAAGTGGGCACCAGAAAGGGCAGTCAATTGATTGATTGATTGATTAATATATCAATCTATCAATCTATCTATCTATCTATCTATTTATCAATCTATCAATCAATTCATCGATCTATCTATCAATCTATCTAAAGTGGGCACCAGAAAGGGCAGTCAATTGATTGATTGATTGATTAATATATCAATCTATCAATCTATCTATCTATCTATCTATTTATCAATCTATCAATCAATTCATCGATCTATCTATCAATCTATCTAAAGTGGGCACCAGAAAGGGCAGTCAATTGATTGATTGATTGATTAATATATCAATCTATCAATCTATCTATCTATCTATCTATTTATCAATCTATCAATCAATTCATCGATCTATCTATCAATCTTATCTAAAGTGGGCACCAGAAAGGGCAGTCAATTGATTGATTGATTGATTAATATATCAATCTATCAATCTATCTATCTATCTATCTATTTATCAATCTATCAATCAATTCATCGATCTATCTATCAATCTATCTAAAGTGGGCACCAGAGGGCAGTCAATTGATTGATTGATTGATTAATATATCAATCTATCAATCTATCTATCTATCTATCTATTTATCAATCTATCAATCAATTCATCGATCTATCTATCAATCTATCTAAAGTGGGCACCAGAAAGGGCAGTCAATTGATTGATTGATTAATATAATACACGATAATATAGTTATTATTCTGTGGCCCTATTTAAAGGTCGCTTTAGCAGTGTAAAGGAAGTTAGTTTGACCTTCAAGTTGGAGCCTGTGTTCATGCACCACAACACTACTACAATGAACACTAAAGGTCATATAAGCATGGTCGGTTTAATTCTTAGGGCCACCATATCCGAGTGACGACCATATAGTGAGGTATAGGGGTAAATTCATGGCATGTTTAACTTTCCGATCAACTTGGATAACTTTCCTAAGCTTTGAACTCGATGGCTCGGCGACCCCACAGTAACAGAAAAGCGGGCAATGGCGTTCTGTCCTGTCGAGAGATGGAGCTACGACCACACCGGTCTTGCTATTGTTTAATGACGTCATCCAACTATAACGTCATCAAATGCACTGATTGACCTTTTGTTGATGACGTCATTGAACAATTGCCATTTAAGGCCTGTCAAAAAGTCATCCAAACACAAGACTTGTTAGTGCAGTGATGTCAGGCACTGACGCACTGGAGTTTACACAATTCACAAAAACATTCAAGGTTGGATGCTGTCAAAAGGATTCACAAAAACATTCAAGGTTGAGTGCTAACGAAAAGGATTCAGCCAGTGATCCTGTGACAAGTTTTAACCAGTTAAAATTGGATATTTTGGTGCAAAAAGAGCACATTTTGTAAATATCTTTAAATATATATCGTAAACAAGATAAAACCACGTACCCTATTTTATGATATATGCTTGGATCCCATTAATTACTTATGTAATTTATTATAATTGGCAGATATAATGATGAGATGACACCTGGATAAAGAAAAATGCTCAATTGCAATCCTTCACTCTCAAATATCGTAAAATTCAATCTATAAATCTAGCCGGGCAAAACAAAAAACCTTGCGGGTCTTTTTTTCATATTAAACTGTTTCCACCTATAAGACTATTTCTAACGACTTGTTTTATGAATTTATTTATGATTAATATACTAGCTGGGCGGTCTAGTGGTACGATGCTCCCCATGAGCAGCATCCAAGCTGGATGTCGTTCGGATGAGACGTTAAATTGGCAGTCCCTTGTACTTGGTGTCTGTGTTGAGGCAAGTAAAAGATCCCACCCACGGGGTAAATGTACAACATGAGTGGACTCCTCCTCATCAGTCAACCCTCGATAGCAGCAAGAACTTGCCTTAGAGGACTGCACGTTCCATATCTTTCTATCTATCTATCTATCTATCTATCTATCTATCTATCTACTGTATCGCCTCACGGTAATCATTAGAGTGCAGTGACCTTAGATATTGCAAACATAATCATAACCTTTATTAGAGGTTTGACTGTATATGACAAGGTCAGATAAGGTCAAATAAGGTCAAATGAGGACAGATAAATATGCTGAACTGACCATTAGCAATAAAGATTTGAATTGTACTAGCTGGGGCAACTCAACCCCCCCCCCCCCCCCCCACCTAGAATCTTGCCATATAGTATTTATGGTTATTGAAGTGAACATCAGAATCTCAGAAGAGTAACTTTTGATCGAACTGCCCCCCCCCCCCCTCTCTAGAATTTTGAATTTTTCTCAGGCTACGGCCCTGTAGTTTTGCCTTAACGTCACCAAATCACTAGATTGTTTCCAGTGTCCGTGCTGAGGTCATAGAACTACAGTAGTTACGTGACATATGCAGTGACCTATGACGGTGACCTTGGTCAAGAATGACCTAACACAGAAATGGCCAATGAACTGCTTCGGATATGACCTGACCCAGTTCTCAAACGACACAAGCAGTTGGTTATAATGAATATATATATAGTGATAAAATCCCCCCCCCCTTTCCAAAAAAAATAAGAAAAAACTACTTTTTTCGAGAAATAAAATAATTTTTTAAGGTAATTAATACAGGTAAAATTCCAAAATTAAGACCATTGGTATTACGACCTCTGCAGAAATCTAGTGTGTCTCAATTGCGAAACAAAGTGGTTATAATGAATATATAGTCAGACAATTGAATTGCCCCCCCCCCCCCCTTTCCAGAAAAAAAAACTACTTTTTCCAGAATTTATTTTTTCTTTTAATGTAATTAATACATAAAATAATTCCAAAATTAAGACCACTGGTATAACGACCACTGGAGAAATCTCGTGTGGTCACAATAGCGAAGTTTCTGTTTACAGTCTCCATAACAAGTGGGGGGGGGGGGGGGGGGCAAACCAACATTGCTGCTCGGATTCTTTTATATAGTAACAAAAACGGCTCCTGTCCTTGTGACAACATTCTAAAGGCTTGGGCAGAGTTGTGTATTCCTAAGCAGTGGACATGAATCTCAGGAATCCATCATCTATGCTCCACAGAACTCGAAAAAGCCATACACCTCTGATAGAACATTAAAATTAAATACTACTTTTGACAGCTCAGGCTGACTGACAATACGAAAGAAAGAAAACCGATAGATAGATAGATAGATAGAGAGATAGAGAGATGGATAGAGATAGATAGAGATAGATAGGTGGTGGTGGATTAGAGCTTTATGTCCTGTATTTCTGCACCTGATGGGCTAATTAGGACAGGCAGGGACCATGGCATGAGATGATGGACGAAACAGCCATCCAACTTAGGCTTGACCAGGAATTGAACCTGAGACCCCTATAGACAGATAGGTAGATAGATAGACAGATAGACAGATAGGTAGGTAGACAGACAGATAGATGGACAGATAGGTAGATGGATAGACAGATAGGTAGATAGATAGATAGTAGATAGATAGATAGATAGAGATGGATAGATAGATAGATAGATAGATAACCACTGTTCACCAGCTACTGAGGCAGACGTAATGATGATAGAAGGCTTGGGTTCTTCATCGCATTACACATTTATCCCATGGGTGGGGTCTTTTACTTGCCCCTGCATAGACAGTTGATGGCTTCCCTGATTGATTTACTCATTCTCAAACTATTTTATCAATTAAGTTATATATTGTAGACAGATTGATTGATTGAATCTTGCACAATTGAATTAAAGGTCACTCAAGGGCATATGGGTGGGTGGGTGATTAGGGCTTTTACGTCCCGTATTTCTGCACCAGTTGGGCTAATTAGGACAGGCAGAGACCATGGCAATGAGACAAAGGATGAAACAGCCATCCAACTTAGGCTCGACCGGGAATCGAACCCTGGACCCAGCGGTTGGAAGCCCAGAGCGCTACCTCTGAGCTAGGCCCCCGCCCCACTCAAGGGCATATATACCATATATGTCTCCAGTACATAAAGGTGCATTGAATGATATTATTGTTCTAACGATTGCTTCACTGATTTCTTCCATTTATTCATCCATTTATTCATTCATTCATGACTGCTTGACTGCTTTGGAAACAAAATTTCCTTTGCAAAGTAAATGTAACCCTTCTGAACTGAATTTCATGTTTATAAAAGATACATTAATTCGTTTATCTTGTGGATTATAAACCTGAACCTCTATTTCGGTTATTTAAATGTTATCTTGGTTGATCTTCACCATATTAGCCTTTCAATAAATAAAACGACAAATCTCAAATTCCCTATCACATGACCTTACTAATTCAACAATACCGGCCACAACCTCGCCATAAGACCACCAAGGTTCTCTGTATTTCCACCAGGTGGCTTAAGCAGAATACTGCAATTCTATTGGCTGAAAAAAAAGTTCCCGCCCTTGACTGTGATTGGCTGAAGCAAAGTGCATCTTAGCAGCAGTATTTTTAGTGCATTTTAATGTCTATTTGACATCTTATCGTTCAATTGATTTCTGTTATTTCTCTGAGAAAATTGTATTTATTGAATATTTTAGTTATGATCTTCTATGTCTGAAAAGCAAAATGAGTAATAAGAGGAGAAGAAAGACTTATGCCATGCTGAATTCAGGGCTGCTCAGTGCAAAGACTCTATTCCTCAATTAGGCCAGAGATTTTTGCCCTTTCCATTTGTCACTACAATGCACATTGCACAACATAGCATTGTATTGTATTGAGTATTGGCAGTAGTAGTAATAGCTCTTTGTTGTTTTCCTTTTTTTTAAGGAATTTAATACAAGATAATAATTACATAATTTTATAAATACATATTATTACTTTAAATGAAAAAATACTGGTAGGCTTACACCATCTGGTGTACTTGCCTTTACAATAAATATTACATTGCAATATTAGTAATAATATATTTATAGAAAATCTTATTTTTATAGTAAGTACTACTGGTTACTGGTTGTATTGTATTGTATTGTATTACGTATTGTATTGTATAATGTATTGTATTATGTTTTGCATTATGTATTGCATTATGTATTGCATTATGTATTGCATTATGTATTGTATTATGTATTGTATTATTATTGTATTATGTATTGTATTATGTATTGTATTGCATTGTATTATGTATTGCATTATGTATTGTATTATTATTGTATTATGTATTGCATTATGTATTGTATTGCATTGTATTATGTATTGTATTGCATTATGTATTGCATTATTATTGTATTGTATGCTACTGGTATGCTACTATTGCTGAGTCAGATCATATGACCAGCTAAGCTGCCAGAAGCAGACGTAATGATGAGATGATCAGCGCTGGCAATCCAGGCAATAAATACACATTAACCCCATGGGTGGGGTCTTTTACATGCCTCAGCATAGACACCATGTACAAGGCACCACTGTGTTAACCGTTCATAAGTGACCTCGCTACAGCTACCGGTCCCTCCGGCTCCGTATCAGATCGAGATGCGCCTCCACATAAGATTGGTGTCACCAGAAAACTCATTCGCGGGTTCGGAAAGTTCAAATGCCAGGAGGGTAAAAATACAGGCGGACTTCTTCGGAAAGATTCAGTCCTTGGGCAATAGCTTGATAAAACTACAGTCATCCCAATATTCAGGCTCAACTGTATGTATTAGTATGTATTACTGACCTAATTGGGAGAGATACAAAACGGTAGCAGATTTAGGGGTGGAAGGGGGGTTTACGGCTTTTAAATCCCCCTCCCCTCTTTGGCCTAGTACATTTTAATTTTAAAATATTAAAAAATTTGTCACCCTGACTTATTTACACTCAAATTTTTGGTGAAAAAAAAAAAGTCACTCAAAAACATCTCTAACTTCAATTTTATGTCAGAATAAGTAGCAGCAAAACAACTTTGACAAGTGTTACCATGGTTACACTTTGATGAGTGGCCAGTCAACAATGATCACTGAAGCATGCCATGTTGCTTTCAGAAGTTACAAATGTCACTTTACAACCGAGCTGTGCAAAGGAGTTGATAATAAATATCACTATGGCACACTAGTACACTACACTAAGAAAATTTTACCTGAAATTGCATCCGTGTCTTGACCACTTCCACACTATGACCAATAATTTTCTTTTTCTGTATAAAGACTTTTGTACTAAACTATGAAAGTGGTCAAGGCACGGAATCAAAAAACAATTAATTTAACGGCCGTTGAGCCAATCAGACATGGCGATACATTTGTTGATTGAAAGGCGTCACCACTTTATTGTTTATTTAAATCAATTGACATTTAAGCCCAGTTGGGGCTGGCTGGGTGGAGGGTATTGTGCTAAGATTTGTGTATGTTCCTTATTGATCAAAATTTTAATCAATATTTTTGAAAATGGTATTGTATTGCATTGATGCTGCAGGTCTTTGCCAGCTTATATATGCATGACCAGCTGCTAATGGCAGACTTAATGATGAGATGAATATGCTTTGAATCCACACCAGAGTAAGCTGAGACATCACAGATTGTGAGGATTTCCAAGACGGCTGACCAATCAACCAACTGACTAACTGACTGACTGACTGACTAACTAACTGACTAACTGACTAACTGACTAACTGACTAAGTAGGCATAGAATTGGTGACTACAAAATGTATTAACATTTTATCGTTTTGTATAGAATACAGCGGGTGATATTTTAAAACATTCTCATCGCAATGGAACCTCGCGTCTTAATCATGGAGACAAGAGTACTCTAGTCTCCATGATCTTAATAGTGAGGTGGTCTTAATAGGAAGGTGGTCTTGATAGTGAGGTGGTCTTAATTGTGAGGTAGTCTTAATAGTGAGGTAGTCTTAAAAGTGAGGTGGTCCTGATAGTGAGGTGTTCTTGATAGTGAGGTGATCTTGTATTAAGGTGGTTTTAATAGTGAGGTGGTCCTAATAAAGAGGTGGTCTTAATAGTGAGATGATCTTAATAGTAAGGTGGTCTTAATTGTGAGGTAGTCTTAATTGTGAGGTAGTCTTAATAGTGAGGTGGTCTTAATAGTGAGGTGGTCTTTATAATGAGGTGGTCTTAATAGTGAGGTGGTCTTTATAATGAGGTGGTCTTAATAGTGAGGTGGTCTTCATAATTAGGTGGTCTTAATAGAGAGGTGGTCTTAATAGAGAGGTGGTCTTAATAGTGAGGTGGCCTTAATAGTGAGGTGGTCCTAATTGTGAGGTGGTCATATGACTGGGTTTTACTGCATCACAAGGTACACGTGTTTCTTGTAAACTTTTTAAAACTTTTTGTTACAGAACTTCATCGCCTGTACAACCATACTTTACATATTTACTATGAAATCTAAAGGCTTTGCAAAAATGAGTCCCTTCCTTTTAAAAAAACTGTCATCTAAAAAAGACATCTATTGAACATGGTGAAAACGGCTGATAGTCAACAGAAAGCTTCGACATTTTTCTTTGTCATTCTCAATGTCTCCTGCCCTTTAAATGTCACCATGGTTACCGTTATGCAAAAGTGTTATGTACAAGGTTTAAGAAAGTTAACAAAAATTATGTCAGAGTATCAAATTATCATTTATCGGTCTTTATGCGATAAAAAATAAGCCATTGAAATCTCCCATGATGATAAGTCTGTCGAAATAAAAGTAACTTGTTGTGGCTAGATTTTATCTACTTTTAAATACGTGTTTCTTGCAAATTTTAAAGTATGAAAATTAATTACAATAGCAACCATTCAAAAAGTTCCAGTAAAAGTATTCAAATGACAATTTATAACTTCATTTTTAATGATACATTTTTTAACTGTTTTATTTAAAAGTCAGTGACTTTAATTACGATAAACAATGATAAATGAGCAATAAATCAGTGTAGGCCTATTAATTTTTTTCTGTCAAAAATTAAAAGCTAACATTTAACAATTAAACAGCTATAAAGGATTCTAATCTGAAATCGAGTCATAAAATTTGGGAAATCGCTCGAAAATACACAAAATAATGGCATTGACTTACTTCAACCCTGGTAATTACTTTATTCCCCAATTGCAGAATTATCACGTGAAATAGGGGGTGATACAGGCCGGGTGATCTACATTTCATACCACACAGAATGACGTTCGTACATTGCCCATAAAAGGAAGCCCAGGACGTTGCCTCGTCCAAAACTCCAAATAAGGACGAACTACACACGGCCGAAAAAATGCTGGGGCGACGACAGTCGATTTTACAACCATATATCATTAGTAAGAGTAAATTAATTTTTGTACATAACAAAGTTGAAATTTAGAAAATCGGACAAAAACTGACAGAGCTATGCAATGAATTATACACGAAGCGAGGACGTTCATGACGCTGTTGATGACGCTGTTGATGACGCTGCGTTCAGTCTTGTATACCAAAATACGCTCTGGCTTCGTGATGTATGTTTTATTCAATAACTTCGTCAATTTTCATCCGATTAAAAAAATTCTAACTTCCACATGGCTGAAATCAGATCTGTTTTGACTACTCACCCACCCCGTCTGATCTGTCAAAACAGATCAGGGACTCGTGTGGTTTTTCTATAATATCTACAAATACCACTCAATGGCTACACAAGCAGGCTTGGGGTCAAGTACAACACAATGTACCTAAGTACAAGTACATGAGAATATATCAAGCACAAGTCCAAGTACAGGTATTCATCAGAGTACTTGAGTACAAGTACACGTACATTTCTTCAAGTACTTCAGAGTACTTAAGTACAAGTGCATTTTGTTCAAGTACAATTACATCCTTAGTTTCTGGTCAGATCCATATGGCGTCAGACAGCAGTAGCGGATTCGGAAGGGGGAAATTTTGTATGATGTAAACCCCGGTCCCCCTTGGCCCAGTGTATGCTGAACACTGGTTTAAAAACCTCTACGTTCAGATCACTGCATCTCGTACAAAAAAATATATATATTGATATATAAATAAAGTTTGAATTTTTTGTCAAATCAATAAACATAATATATATATATATATAAGTTCTTTGGCATTCTAATGATCAGTATTTGGGCACATATTCAGTAGAACCCTGCCATTACCCCACCTTCACCTGATTTGGTGCAAACTCTAATGGTCTTAATGGCAAGGTGGTTTTACAAGTGAGGTTAATAAGTTGACCAAATACTAGACAGATCAGTATTTATGTGCAATAGTGGATTTTCACGGAAGGTTCTCTGTATTTCCATCAGGTGGCTAAAACAGAATACTGCAATTCTATTGGCTGAAAAAGTTCCCGCCCTTGACTGTGATTGGCTGAAGCAAAGTGCATCCTAGCAGCAGTATTTTTAGTGCATTTTAATGTATATTTGACACTTTATCATTTAGTTGATTTTTGTTATCTTTCTGAGAAAGTTATATTTATGGAATCAATTAGTTATGACCTACTTCGTCTGAAAAGCAAAATGAGTAATAAAAGGATAGGAAAGACTTATGTCTTGCTAAATTCAGGGCTGTTCAGTGAAAAGACTCTATTTGTGCATCGATATGATTATTCTCTCTGCGGAATTCATTTATATTGAAAGTAATTAAAAACATGTATGATATTTTCCCTGAGGGTTATTAAGACATTTAGGCACACAGGAGGGCTAGTTTCAAAAAGTCTTCCGTGAGAGTCAGACAGCAATCTAGATACACTTGATGGCATTGATTTTGACGCAGACTGTTGGCTTTACATTATTATATAATTGCTATCAATATTTGCATGTCAAGTGTGTAACTAATATGCACATGAATTAAACTGGGGAATCTCCATTATTTCTAACAGGTGATGAATGGGGATTAAGACAATTGGAACGACCCCCACTGATTTCTTGTCTAATGGGGGTTGATAGCCGCTACCCCTATGTCTATTGTGTCTATTGTTCTACACACTATATTCCTGATAGATAAAATAGGTTGCTATAATTATAAATAAATTGCCTTTATCGGTATCTTAAAATAGTAAATACTTGAAATACTCGAAAGATACTTGCAAGTACTTTGGCTTCAAGTGCAAGTCCAAGTACTTCATTTTGAACCGCTTCGAGTCAAAGTACAAGTACTGAGTACTTGTTCGTAAGTCCAAGTACTGCGTCCAAAAACAGTACTTGTCCACAATAAATCTTTCAAATGTGATATTCAGGACACAGGATGCATCTTTTATGAGCCGACAATGTAGTTAGATGAACAAATTATAAAAACAGCCATCAACAATTAAAATATTTGAAACAGTATTTTTCTAACTTTCAAAAACTAACATCTTGCCGTGAATAACAAGTTATGTAAAACTGGCCTTAAAAATTATATAATATATATGCGACACCAGTGGCACGTTTCCATGGTAACACTTGGTAAACTAAATAAGAAGTCCTCTATGAGAAAAAAAGACAGATATATAGATAGATGGATAGATATAGATAGATAGATAGATAGATAGATAGATAGATAGATAGATAGATAGATAGATAGAGACAGACAGACAGACAGAGTATCAACTATGCCCATAATACGCTATGCGCTACTATATGCATATTCTCATAATGAAATAACACTCATTTTGTCCAAAAATACAAGAAATTTCTCAGCTCACCCTTGATTGCCTGCATCGATGTCATAACCATCTGTCCCTCCATCAAACGCTGGGTTATCAAATCCATGCTCAGTGTGATGAGACATTTTTTAAAAGATTTTTGTTTAAAGCCCAAAATCTTCCAAAAGTTCTAGATAGCTTCAATTCGTGTGTGCCTAATCCTGCGAAAGCCTCCTGCCAAGTGTTTGAATCTTTGCTGGTTGTTTTTCACAGTTTGACTTTCGACTAAACTGGCGCAAACTGGCGAGTGTACAGTCTTAAAGGTGATCTCAATGCCACAGAGTCAAAAAGCTGTCTGGCAATCAAAAAACAGCCTTAACGTCAAATGATCTGCGGCGAAGTTTCATAAGCCGATATTATGTCTCTGGTTCTTCTGCCCGACAAGGTTACTTCGGTAGAGTCGAAAACTTTTTAGAGTCCAAGTTGATCAAATTAAAAATGTTCCGATGTTAAAATCACCAGTGTAGATTACAACACTGAATTGCAAATGTAGATCTGCACACTGCTCCCTGAAAGTCTTAAGTGATCCGGTACAGCGGGTAGCAGGAATAAATGCATCCAGGTATTGGGGGGGGGGGATTCACCCTTTTACCCCCCCCCCCCCTCCCCTTAACACCTATTCGTATGTGACTTAAGTGATCGCCAGCAAATTGCATCACTTCTGCTGTCGTAAACCAGCGCATTTAGGTAAAAATAAAAGTTTTGAACAACTTGCCCATTTTCATTTAGTGTTGACGGAATCATTGCAGTAGCGGATTTAGGAGAGGGGACTGGGGGGGGGGGGGGCTTAAATTCCTTGAAGTACGTTTTAAACAGTATTTTATATAAAATTCAGCAGTCACTGTAATACATTTTAATTTTTCCTCTAACTAGATTTGTGCCGATCACAACAAAGTGTTCGAATCACTGTGTGTCGTCACCTCACAGACAAGCGACTTAGTTACGGACATTCTTAGCTAGTTTACATAGTTAAACAATCTAATTGGTTAAACTATGTAGATGATAGGCTGAGTATAGACTTAAGAAATCTTCTCTTAAAAATCCAAGAGAAATGGAGTCATATTTTTTTAGCTTAGGCAATTTTTCTGAATTTCCTGCTTGTCGGAACAAGAATTGCGTAAACTCAGCACATGAACATCTAATTATTCTGTAATTTCATTGTTAGACCTTTAATACCATAAGCCAGCCTATAGACTATAAGAGAAATTGATTAATTTACTTTAGATGAGTAAAGGAGCAAAACATGTACATGCATAGGTCGCTGAGCTCTGAGGTGACGACACACAGAGTAGGCCTAACGGTGTTCAAACATTTTTGACCAAATGGTCATATGCAACTGTTGCTCTGTGAGTTGCCATTTTTGTTGATACTTAATCAGCCGACTGTGACAATGTTTGGGTTTGATAAGACAAAACAAAGAGCAAGGCAGTGATCAGAAAAACGAGTAGTCCTGTAGAATGGATCAATGGGTTTGGCCAACATTCAGAAATTATTTTTTTATACAGGCAAATGTACTCATATATACAATCACAACATGTCTCTCTGAAGAAAAAAAGGAAAAAAAAACAAAAAAACACCTAGCCTTTATTGAATTATGACAAACAACTGGTTACAAAAAAAAGAATTTAATATAATCATTTAGAAAGGCATGGTATGTGTGACATCTATCTATCTATCTACCTATCTATCTATGTCCATGAAAAACCTGTGCTTTCATAGTTGTATATTTATTCAAAACATAAAAGCACAGGTTTGCGATGGACATGTAGATAGGTAGATAGTTTTAATATTGAGGTAAAATTACTAGTAGTGGTTGATTATAATTATACATTGTATAATAATACGTTTTTTTTTATTTCCTTTTAGAAGGTATCTTTTTTCCTTTGAAACTTCGGTGGTGAGGGCACCTTGCAAATATGAACAAAAATAAAAAGGGGTTTTAACCATTATTCATGCAGACAGTCGTCCTAATAACAAGTATTTCAGCTAATTAATCCACACGTTGCCAATAATGCATGAATTTCAAATATTTTCTTTGTGGGATAGGATAGAATAGGACTAAATCATGGATTAATTTTTTTTAAACAAGACACTACAGTAAGAGCAGTGGTGATGCGTCTGAGCCAGCAAATAAAAGTAAATTGCCAGCACTGCATTTGACACTCCAATGATTCTAAAACATTGCCACGGTTGAACAAGCAACTGTCAATCAAAGTGACAACTGTGTGAGTTGCAAGTTGCACTTGACCATTTGGTCAAAAATGTTTGAACGGCAATGGGACCTCTGATGCTAATGAATCATCTTAAGTAGCTTCTAATTAGAGCATTGATGAATGCATCTGTTTTAAGTGTAAACTTAAAACACTCCACCTAAATAGTTTTTCTATTGTTCTGATATAATCCCTCCTAACTCCCTCCGAAAGCAAACTGAACTTTAATTGCCTTTTTAGATCAGTTAAACAAACCAAACAATCAAACGAGCTAGTAAATATGTCTAGTGGAGTATAGGTTTTATTTTACCTCAATATGACCAACTGCAGGCAGACGTTATGATGAGATGACATGGCGCTTGGAGTCCACACTACGTTACACATTTACCCCATGGATGGGATCTTTTACTTGCCCTGGCATAGACACTTGAGTACATATATGGTAGCGTTTTGCAAGGCATCGTCTGAATAACTTTCTGTTGCAACCAATCAGAAATGATATGAATAGCGACATATTACTGAGCCATCGAAGGCAAAGTGTCGCTCTACTGCGACCTTTGCTGGCAGGAAAATGACCCCAAAGACCAGAAAATTCAACTACATAAATGTGGTGTATCAGATCACATTTTTAGTTGAGACTAAAAAATGTTACATGGGCGAAACTGGAAGAGCCCTTGGAAAGACATAAGAAACTTACATCTTTGGCAATCAAGAAACACACAGACACAACTAACCACAAGAAACCACAAGAAACCACAAGATCGACTGGGACTATGTTAAAATATTGGCAAGCGAACTCAACACCACCAGACGAAAAATCAGAAAAGCCATGCTAATTCATCTACAACAGCCAGCCCTCAACGGAGACAGACCAAAGCCTGGACCTCCCATCAGTGAACTCTCCACTCTTTTCACATGACCCAGGGCGGTCATGTCACTGATATGAGCTTAGCATTGGGCTGATGAAAACTTATTAGCCCGAGAAATCTGATGTTCATCTGACATTTGTGAGCGATCACTATGAACATCACAATATTAATAAGAGCGGACAGCGGCGTGTGGTCATGAAGGTTTTTCGGGCTAATGAAGACTGTGAGAGACCATCGCAAGCTTCCATCTTCTTTTTTTCATTATTATGAACCTAAGTTGGTCCCCTCCTTCCGCACAAGTGCATAGGAGTCGGTCTTGGCCGCCATTAACCACGTGACTTATAGTCAGGATGTTGACTGTTTTCTGATTGGCTGATGCTGTTTCCGTTTCTGATTGGCTGATACCAAAGGGGGTCGTTCAAATCAACCATTCAGAAACCACGATGCAATGACCAATCATAGCCCTGCTTATCCTCAGCCATTCATAACCCAGGTAAGAATTGCTAGCGACCAGTCTCACTACAGTGTAGGAGACTGCGGTTCCAGTGCTATTATGAACCAAGAATCAGGAAACATCATCCTACTTTGTTGGATGTCATTAAAATATTAAAGTTTTAATATTAAGACCACCTCCATATTCATATCCCTATTAAGACCATCTCAATGAGATTATTCTACATGTGTCAACTTTAATTCATACAGTAAAACTCCACATAAAAGGCACCTCACTACAAAGACCATGTTACTTTCATTAATTTTCATTATTTGGTCACAATCACTGCAATTTACCTCAAAACTATGATCAACTCACTTCGCTATAATGACCAGTAATTGTCCACCATTTAGGACATTTAGTCTGGAATTTCTATTTTAATCACCAATCAGTTTGCCTGCATTAGGTTAATGTCTCAGTGTTCCATATGACCAACTGCAGGCAGAGACGATAAGGCTGCTTGGAGTCCACACCACGTTACACATTTACCCCATTGGTGGAATCTTTTACTTGCCCTGGCATAGACACTGAGTACAAGGGTAGCTATATATACACCTTTCTTTACGGTAGAAGGCTAAACTCCAAATACAATTTTATCTCATTATGATTTTTTTTTAAATGTTCATCTGTTCAAAATTTATAAATCTACTGAAAACATATTTCATAAAACCTGGCTTAAAAGGCCTATATATCTATATTATCATATATATATATACAATTTTTATTATCAAAGGGCCTACGCATGTATTTATATTTTTTTCATATAAATATTTTTTTTTACTTGTTCAACCATTGCTAAATGATAAGGTTTTTATTGTATCAAAATTTGTAAATCTGCTGATAACACATTAAATAAAAACGTGCATTGTTAATTTGGCCTAAATAAAACATGTTTTAATTTTTTTCATATGTTAAAAAAATCATTAAAACATGAATTAAAAAAAAAAACCCCCAAATGAAAATGTTTTTATTGTACAAACTGACAAACAACTTCAAACCGTATGTTATGCAACAAAAAGTCGAAAATTCTTCTCACAAGAATTTCCCAGTTTACGACAAATTGCTTGATTAACCATGCGTATTAGAGCAAAACATCTTGGAATGGCCGGGGCTGCAAAATACCAAATATTTTATTTGAGGGGAGGGGGGGGGGGGGGGCTGGGGTCGGACCTTACCAGCCTACACCAGTATTTAGTATTCCATACATAAATTAAAAACAGCCTTAAGTTATATACCACACTTAAGTACTATAAAAAGTCAGTTTTGAATTTACCTTAAGTAAGGCCTATATTTAAGTACTATCGAATATATTATGAAACTCCCGACCATTACAAAATAAAGCAGACAAAAGAAATATACTATAAATATAACATTATATATGAACAAGGCTAGCATGATTGAATTTGTATTCTAAGTAATTAAAAATCTTACAAGTTGTCTGTAAACTATTATAAATTTAATGCCAAAAGAGTCACTAGACAAAATAAAGAACTATTCACGTTAAAAAGGCATTTTCGACTTCTATGTTTTAAGAACAAATACTGTTTTAATTACATGAAAATTTTACGGGGTTTATTTTCCCTTATATGTACCCAAAAATTATTGTTCTAGGACCCTCATGCATCAATTACAACCATTAAAAAAATTCTAGAACCATTTTTTTACCCTGTGAAGATTATGTATACTAGTTTTCATAACTGAGTGATGAAATTAGAAATTTTGAAAATGTTATATTTTCCTTAACTCTCAAAAACAATTTTCTGACTTAAATAGTAAAATAAAATGCCTAAATTGAAGCGTCACCATGGGGGATATTAGGCCTTAAATATGGCCTAATTTTCAAAATATTCCATGCTGGCCTAACAAGGTAATTTCAGCACTAATACCAATATTACAGGAAATATGGTATTTTATCATAAGTCAGTTATTTTAAATAGTTCTTTATCAATATTTTCATATTATTACTCATTTGAAGAAAGATTAAAAAGTGTGGACCATTTTTTTAAATGAAAATGTTGCATTTTCACTCTGGCCAAACTAGATTTTGGGATAAATTTGCATCAAAAGATACCCCTTTTCAAGCGCCCCCTACAGGGAAGGTATTATAGCTAGATAGGAGGCTTCTGATTGCTTTCATGTTCGTTTGAAAGGTTTTTTTTTTTTTTTAAGACAAATTAAAAAAAAAATTCGGAGATGGTCATGCAGTTAAAATTATAGATAAGCTGGTAAGGTAAAATATATATATATATATATATATATATAATTGAATTACATGAAATATACAATTGTATGATACATTTTTTAACTGTTTTATTTAAAAGTCAGTGACTTTAATTACGATAAACAATGATAAATGAGCAATAAATCAGTGTAGGCCTATTAATTTTTTTCTGTCAAAAATTAAAAGCTAACATTTAACAATTAAACAGCTATAAAGGATTCTAATCTGAAATCGAGTCATAAAATTTGGGAAATCGCTCGAAAATACACAAAATAATGGCATTGACTTACTTCAACCCTGGTAATTACTTTATTCCCCAATTGCAGAATTATCACGTGAAATAGGGGGTGATACAGGCCGGGTGATCTACATTTCATACCACACAGAATGACGTTCGTACATTGCCCATAAAAGGAAGCCCAGGACGTTGCCTCGTCCAAAACTCCAAATAAGGACGAACTACACACGGCCGAAAAAATGCTGGGGCGACGACAGTCGATTTTACAACCATATATCATTAGTAAGAGTAAATTAATTTTTGTACATAACAAAGTTGAAATTTAGAAAATTGGACAAAAACTGACAGAGCTATGCAATGAATTATACACGAAGCGAGGACGTTCATGACGCTGTTGATGACGCTGTTGATGACGCTGCGTTCAGTCTTGTATACCAAAATACGCTCTGGCTTCGTGATGTATGTTTTATTCAATAACTTCGTCAATTTTCATCCGATTAAAAAAATTCTAACTTCCACATGGCTGAAATCAGATCTGTTTTGACTACTCACCCACCCCGTCTGATCTGTCAAAACAGATCAGGGACTCGTGTGGTTTTTCTATAATATCTACAAATACCACTCAATGGCTACACAAGCAGGCTTGGGGTCAAGTACAACACAATGTACCTAAGTACAAGTACATGAGAATATATCAAGCACAAGTCCAAGTACAGGTATTCATCAGAGTACTTGAGTACAAGTACACGTACATTTCTTCAAGTACTTCAGAGTACTTAAGTACAAGTGCATTTTGTTCAAGTACAATTACATCCTTAGTTTCTGGTCAGATCCATATGGCGTCAGACAGCAGTAGCGGATTCGGAAGGGGGAAATTTTGTATGATGTAAACCCCGGTCCCCCTTGGCCCAGTGTATGCTGAACACTGGTTTAAAAACCTCTACGTTCAGATCACTGCATCTCGTACAAAAAAATATATATATTGATATATAAATAAAGTTTGAATTTTTTGTCAAATCAATAAACATAATATATATATATATATAAGTTCTTTGGCATTCTAATGATCAGTATTTGGGCACATATTCAGTAGAACCCTGCCATTACCCCACCTTCACCTGATTTGGTGCAAACTCCAATGGTCTTAATGGCAAGGTGGTTTTACAAGTGAGGTTAATAAGTTGACCAAATACTAGACAGATCAGTATTTATGTGCAATAGTGGATTTTCACGGAAGGTTCTCTGTATTTCCATCAGGTGGCTAAAACAGAATACTGCAATTCTATTGGCTGAAAAAGTTCCCGCCCTTGACTGTGATTGGCTGAAGCAAAGTGCATCCTAGCAGCAGTATTTTTAGTGCATTTTAATGTATATTTGACACTTTATCATTTAGTTGATTTTTGTTATCTTTCTGAGAAAGTTATATTTATGGAATCAATTAGTTATGACCTACTTCGTCTGAAAAGCAAAATGAGTAATAAAAGGATAGGAAAGACTTATGTCTTGCTAAATTCAGGGCTGTTCAGTGAAAAGACTCTATTTGTGCATCGATATGATTATTCTCTCTGCGGAATTCATTTATATTGAAAGTAATTAAAAACATGTATGATATTTTCCCTGAGGGTTATTAAGACATTTAGGCACACAGGAGGGCTAGTTTCAAAAAGTCTTCCGTGAGAGTCAGACAGCAATCTAGATACACTTGATGGCATTGATTTTGACGCAGACTGTTGGCTTTACATTATTATATAATTGCTATCAATATTTGCATGTCAAGTGTGTAACTAATATGCACATGAATTAAACTGGGGAATCTCCATTATTTCTAACAGGTGATGAATGGGGATTAAGACAATTGGAACGACCCCCACTGATTTCTTGTCTAATGGGGGTTGATAGCCGCTACCCCTATGTCTATTGTGTCTATTGTTCTACACACTATATTCCTGATAGATAAAATAGGTTGCTATAATTATAAATAAATTGCCTTTATCGGTATCTTAAAATAGTAAATACTTGAAATACTCGAAAGATACTTGCAAGTACTTTGGCTTCAAGTGCAAGTCCAAGTACTTCATTTTGAACCGCTTCGAGTCAAAGTACAAGTACTGAGTACTTGTTCGTAAGTCCAAGTACTGCGTCCAAAAACAGTACTTGTCCACAATAAATCTTTCAAATGTGATATTCAGGACACAGGATGCATCTTTTATGAGCCGACAATGTAGTTAGATGAACAAATTATAAAAACAGCCATCAACAATTAAAATATTTGAAACAGTATTTTTCTAACTTTCAAAAACTAACATCTTGCCGTGAATAACAAGTTATGTAAAACTGGCCTTAAAAATTATATAATATATATGCGACACCAGTGGCACGTTTCCATGGTAACACTTGGTAAACTAAATAAGAAGTCCTCTATGAGAAAAAAAGACAGATATATAGATAGATGGATAGATAAATAGATAGATAGATAGATAGATAGATAGATAGATAGATAGATAGATAGATAGATAGAGACAGACAGACAGACAGAGTATCAACTATGCCCATAATACGCTATGCGCTACTATATGCATATTCTCATAATGAAATAACACTCATTTTGTCCAAAAATACAAGAAATTTCTCAGCTCACCCTTGATTGCCTGCATCGATGTCATAACCATCTGTCCCTCCATCAAACGCTGGGTTATCAAATCCATGCTCAGTGTGATGAGACATTTTTTAAAAGATTTTTGTTTAAAGCCCAAAATCTTCCAAAAGTTCTAGATAGCTTCAATTCGTGTGTGCCTAATCCTGCGAAAGCCTCCTGCCAAGTGTTTGAATCTTTGCTGGTTGTTTTTCACAGTTTGACTTTCGACTAAACTGGCGCAAACTGGCGAGTGTACAGTCTTAAAGGTGATCTCAATGCCACAGAGTCAAAAAGCTGTCTGGCAATCAAAAAACAGCCTTAACGTCAAATGATCTGCGGCGAAGTTTCATAAGCCGATATTATGTCTCTGGTTCTTCTGCCCGACAAGGTTACTTCGGTAGAGTCGAAAACTTTTTAGAGTCCAAGTTGATCAAATTAAAAATGTTCCGATGTTAAAATCACCAGTGTAGATTACAACACTGAATTGCAAATGTAGATCTGCACACTGCTCCCTGAAAGTCTTAAGTGATCCGGTACAGCGGGTAGCAGGAATAAATGCATCCAGGTATTGGGGGGGGGGATTCACCCTTTTACCCCCCCCCCCTCCCCTTAACACCTATTCGTATGTGACTTAAGTGATCGCCAGCAAATTGCATCACTTCTGCTGTCGTAAACCAGCGCATTTAGGTAAAAATAAAAGTTTTGAACAACTTGCCCATTTTCATTTAGTGTTGACGGAATCATTGCAGTAGCGGATTTAGGAGAGGGGACTGGGGGGGGGGGGGGCTTAAATTCCTTGAAGTACGTTTTAAACAGTATTTTATATAAAATTCAGCAGTCACTGTAATACATTTTAATTTTTCCTCTAACTAGATTTGTGCCGATCACAACAAAGTGTTCGAATCACTGTGTGTCGTCACCTCACAGACAAGCGACTTAGTTACGGACATTCTTAGCTAGTTTACATAGTTAAACAATCTAATTGGTTAAACTATGTAGATGATAGGCTGAGTATAGACTTAAGAAATCTTCTCTTAAAAATCCAAGAGAAATGGAGTCATATTTTTTTAGCTTAGGCAATTTTTCTGAATTTCCTGCTTGTCGGAACAAGAATTGCGTAAACTCAGCACATGAACATCTAATTATTCTGTAATTTCATTGTTAGACCTTTAATACCATAAGCCAGCCTATAGACTATAAGAGAAATTGATTAATTTACTTTAGATGAGTAAAGGAGCAAAACATGTACATGCATAGGTCGCTGAGCTCTGAGGTGACGACACACAGAGTAGGCCTAACGGTGTTCAAACATTTTTGACCAAATGGTCATATGCAACTGTTGCTCTGTGAGTTGCCATTTTTGTTGATACTTAATCAGCCGACTGTGACAATGTTTGGGTTTGATAAGACAAAACAAAGAGCAAGGCAGTGATCAGAAAAACGAGTAGTCCTGTAGAATGGATCAATGGGTTTGGCCAACATTCAGAAATTATTTTTTTATACAGGCAAATGTACTCATATATACAATCACAACATGTCTCTCTGAAGAAAAAAAGGAAAAAAAAACAAAAAAACACCTAGCCTTTATTGAATTATGACAAACAACTGGTTACAAAAAAAAGAATTTAATATAATCATTTAGAAAGGCATGGTATGTGTGACATCTATCTATCTATCTACCTATCTATCTATGTCCATGAAAAACCTGTGCTTTCATAGTTGTATATTTATTCAAAACATAAAAGCACAGGTTTGCGATGGACATGTAGATAGGTAGATAGTTTTAATATTGAGGTAAAATTACTAGTAGTGGTTGATTATAATTATACATTGTATAATAATACGTTTTTTTTTATTTCCTTTTAGAAGGTATCTTTTTTCCTTTGAAACTTCGGTGGTGAGGGCACCTTGCAAATATGAACAAAAATAAAAAGGGGTTTTAACCATTATTCATGCAGACAGTCGTCCTAATAACAAGTATTTCAGCTAATTAATCCACACGTTGCCAATAATGCATGAATTTCAAATATTTTCTTTGTGGGATAGGATAGAATAGGACTAAATCATGGATTAATTTTTTTTAAACAAGACACTACAGTAAGAGCAGTGGTGATGCGTCTGAGCCAGCAAATAAAAGTAAATTGCCAGCACTGCATTTGACACTCCAATGATTCTAAAACATTGCCACGGTTGAACAAGCAACTGTCAATCAAAGTGACAACTGTGTGAGTTGCAAGTTGCACTTGACCATTTGGTCAAAAATGTTTGAACGGCAATGGGACCTCTGATGCTAATGAATCATCTTAAGTAGCTTCTAATTAGAGCATTGATGAATGCATCTGTTTTAAGTGTAAACTTAAAACACTCCACCTAAATAGTTTTTCTATTGTTCTGATATAATCCCTCCTAACTCCCTCCGAAAGCAAACTGAACTTTAATTGCCTTTTTAGATCAGTTAAACAAACCAAACAATCAAACGAGCTAGTAAATATGTCTAGTGGAGTATAGGTTTTATTTTACCTCAATATGACCAACTGCAGGCAGACGTTATGATGAGATGACATGGCGCTTGGAGTCCACACTACGTTACACATTTACCCCATGGATGGGATCTTTTACTTGCCCTGGCATAGACACTTGAGTACATATATGGTAGCGTTTTGCAAGGCATCGTCTGAATAACTTTCTGTTGCAACCAATCAGAAATGATATGAATAGCGACATATTACTGAGCCATCGAAGGCAAAGTGTCGCTCTACTGCGACCTTTGCTGGCAGGAAAATGACCCCAAAGACCAGAAAATTCAACTACATAAATGTGGTGTATCAGATCACATTTTTAGTTGAGACTGTAAAAAATGTTACATGGGCGAAGCTGGAAGAGCCCTTGGAAAGACATAAGAAACTTACATCTTTGGCAATCAAGAAACACACAGACACAACTAACCACAAGAAACCACAAGAAACCACAAGATCGACTGGAACTATGTTAAAATATTGGCAAGCGAACTCAACACCACCAGACGAAAAATCAGAAAAGCCATGCGAATTCATCTACAACAGCCAGCCCTCAACGGAGACAGACCAAAGCCTGGACCTCCCATCAGTGAACTCTCCACTCTTTTCACATGACCCAGGGCGGTCATGTCACTGATATGAGCTTAGCATTGGGCTGATGAAAACTTATTAGCCCGAGAAATCTGATGTTCATCTGACATTTGTGAGCGATCACTATGAACATCACAATATTAATCAGAGCGGACAGCGGCGTGTGGTCATGAAGGTTTTTCGGGCTAATGAAGACTGTGAGAGACCATCGCAAGCTTCCATCTTCATTTTTTCATTATTATGAACCAAGAATCAGGAAACATCATCCTACTTTGTTGGATGTCATTAAAATATTAAAGTTTCAATATTAAGACCACCTCCATATTCATATCCCTATTAAGACCATCTCAATGAGATTATTCTAAATGTGTCACCTTTAATTCATACAGTAAAACTCCACATAAAAGGCACCTCACTACAAAGACCATGTTACTTTCATTAATTTTCATTATTTGGTCACAATCACTGCAATTTACCTCAAAACTATGATCAACTCACTTCGCTATAACGACCAGTAATTGTCCACCATTTAGGACATTTAGTCTGGAATTTCTATTTTAATCACCAATCAGTTTGCCTGCATTAGGTTAATGTCTCAGTGTTCCATATGACCAACTGCAGGCAGACGTTATGATGAGACGATAAGGCTGCTTGGAGTCCACACCACGTTACACATTTACCCCATTGGTGGAATCTTTTACTTGCCCTGGCATAGACACTGAGTACAAGGGTAGCTATATATACCTTTCTTTACGGTAGAAGGCTAAACTCCAAATACAATTTTATCTCATTATGATTTTTTTTTAAATGTTCATTTGTTCAAAATTTATAAATCTACTGAAAACATATTTCATAAAACCTGGCTTAAAAGGCCTATATATCTATATTATCATATATATATATATATAATTTTTATTATCAAAGGACCTACGCATGTATTTATATTTTTTTCATATAAATATTTTTTTTTACTTGTTCAACCATTGCTAAATGATAAGGTTTTTATAGTATCAAAATTTGTAAATCTGCTGATAACACATTACATAAAAACGTGCATTGTTAATTTGGCCTAAATAAAACATGTTTTAATTTTTTTCATATGTTAAAAAAATCATTAAAACATGAATTAAAAAAAAAAACCCCAAATGAAAATGTTTTTATTGTACAAACTGACAAACAACTTCAAACCGTATGTTATGAAACAAAAAGTCGAAAATTCTTCTCACAAGAATTTCCCAGTTTACGACAAATTGCTTGATTAACCATGCGTATTAGAGCAAAACATCTTGGAATGGCCGGGGCTGCAAAATACCAAATATTTTATTTGGGGGGAGGGGGGGGGCTGGGGTCGGACCTTACCAGCCTACACCAGTATTTAGTATTCCATACATAAATTAAAAACAGCCTTAAGTTATATACCACACTTAAGTACTATAAAAAGTCAGTTTTGAATTTACCTTAAGTAAGGCCTATATTTAAGTACTATCGAATATATTATGAAACTCCCGACCATTACAAAATAAAGCAGACAAAAGAAATATACTATAAATATAACATTATATATGAACAAGGCTAGCATGATTGAATTTGTATTCTAAGTAATTAAAAATCTTACAAGTTGTTTGTAAACTATTATAAATTTAATGCCAAAAGAGTCACTAGACAAAATAAAGAACTATTCACGTTAAAAGGGCATTTTCGACTTCTATGTTTTAAGAACAAATGCAGTTTTAATTACATGAAAATTTTACGGGGTTTATTTTCCCTTATATGTACCCAAAAATTATTGTTCTAGGACCCTCATGCATCAATTACAACCATTAAAAAAATTCTAGAACCATTTTTTTACCCTGTGAAGATTATGTATACTAGTTTTCATAACTGAGTGATGAAATTAGAAATTTTGAAAATGTTATATTTTCAACTCTTTAAAACAATTTTCTGACTTAAATAGTAAAATAAAATGCCTAAATTGAAGCGTCACCATGGGGGATATTAGGCCTTAAATATGGCCTAATTTTCAAAATATTCCATGCTGGCCTAACAAGGTAATTTCAGCACTAATACCAATATTACAGGAAATATGGTATTTTATCATAAGTCAGTTATTTTAAATAGTTCTTTATCAATATTTTCATATTATTACTCATTTGAAGAAAGATTAAAAAGTGTGGACCATTTTTTTAAATGAAAATGTTGCATTTTCACTCTGGCCAAACTAGATTTTGGGATAAATTTGCATCAAAAGATACCCCTTTTCAAGCGCCCCCTACAGGGAAGGTATTATAGCTAGATAGGAGGTTTCTGATTGCTTTCATGTTCGTTTGAAAGGTTTTTTTTTTTTTAAAGACAAATTAAAAAAAAAATTCGGAGATGGTCATGCAGTTAAAATTATAGATAAGCTGGTAAGGTAAATATATATATATATATATATATATATATATATATATATATATATATATAATTGAATTACATGAAATATACAATTGTATGATATTTTTTTTCCCCTTTAAACCTGATTTAGATAATTTATATACCCCATATTTTGTAATTTTTGTGTATACCTACAATGAACGTATTAGTCATGAACTTTATGTGGATCCAGATTCACACAAGGACACATTGATTTACTTTTGTACTATTTGATTAATTATTTATAAAATTGTTATTTTGCAATTTGAATTTAACTGTTATTTTGCAAATACACCATATTGTAATGCATTAGTATCTACAGCCATAAACATATATATATTACATTAAATTAAATTCAAATTTATTCAATATAGATTTTCATATATCACTTAAATGTAGCCAGACACGCCCAAAATAACACGCTATTAAAATAATAATTTGCTGGTGTATTACCGGTTATTATTTTACAGCCTCAATACCATTCATGCTAAAATGGTTATTTATTCATATAGGTTCATAATAGTCTATTTAGAGGGTCAATCTTAACATCTCATCATTATATCTGCCACCAGGGGATTGTGTAGCTATCTAATCAGCGTTTCAACACTAATTACAAGAATATATGTATATTATTATTTTTTTATTTTTACAAGGAAAACATGTGTTATGCTTTGAAATAACACTTATTAACAGCAATATCATAATTCTAATCTACCGCATTGTGATTAACCATTTTTGCCATTTATTATCTTGTCATGCTGACACATGTATCAATTTGATATTTAGCTGTCAATAAAAATCTATATATATATATAATAATCCAGACTCTTGCATATACCCTATTTACTCGAATAAACGCCCCCTTCAAATAGAGGCCCACCTCGAATAGAAGTCCGGGTAAGCTGCCATCCCAAAAAAATAAAGGCCTCCCTCAAATCATGGAGCCAAGAGTAGAATTGAAATACATTTTTGGAAATAGTGTAAACCGTGACCCATCGCGACCTAAAAACCAGGTAAACTTATAATAGTGCATGACGTTCATGCAATGCCAAAATAAGGAAACTCAAGACGTTGCTAAATCCAAATAAGGACGAAATGCATACGGCCATGAGACAGATTAATGCAAGCCTTATACTATAACAGTAAATAGGTTTATGTAAATTACAAAATTTAAATTTTGAATATCTGACAAAAATTGAATGAATTGGGGCCGCAAATGTATCACGAATCGAGAACGTTCATGACGTTGGTCACTACGATAGGTTTACCTGAATTTTAGGTCGCGATAGGTCACAGTTTACACTGTTTCCGAAAATTATCTTTTTCTTATTTGACCTCCATTTCGACAGGGATGATCGTCGACCGTCACCGCCAATAAAAAATAATAAATTTACGGCCTCTCAGCCAATCAGACGTCTAGAATCTTCGAAATAAGGATACGCAAAACTCGGACAAGAGTTGCAACGCCACAAACGGAACCAACCAAAGTTCATAGTGCTGGTGACGCTGTCTTCATCTTGTTCCCATTCAAAAATATAGACTGTCTTGGTGCACATTTTATTAAATAACTTCATCAATTTTCATCCGATTTTAATAATTTCCCACTTATCTGATCTTTGCACCCACCTCATCTGATCTGAAAAACAGATCAGCGACAAGTTGTGGTTTTCCTATAGTACTGTATCATTCATATTGCCTCAGTTTGATTGGTCCGTTTAAGTCAGCTTATGTAACCAGCTGCAGGCAGACGTGATGATGAGATGATACGGCTACTTGGGAGTCCACATCTATATATAATTTCCTTGTTATAGCAAAACAATTTTTGTTTTCAATCATCATAGATTATAAGATACATTGTTATGTAATATAATATTCCCAGATTTGGTAATAATTGTTTAGATTATTAATTAATCCGTAGAAATGAACTGCATTGTATCCCTCTTGCCCAGTAAATATACTTTTTTTACCACAACAAAATTCCCAAAAAATAATTTAGGTGTGGCCAAAATGCTTAAATGATAATTTTATCAGCATAATTATCTAACCACCCACAAAAAAAAAAATCCAATTAAAATCCTGTTCTATATATAGAATTTTATCCATGTACCAATGACATGAATTAATATGATACATTTATGCAACCAGTTATCAACAAATTTGAACACATAATTCCATATTTGAACAAAAAATAAATTTCCCCACCAATCAATTCCATAAATAGTATATACATAAACATTCAAAACCTGCTTGAGGACCACCTAACTATTATGACAAAGTCACTGTTAAGACCACCTCACAATCTAGACCATCTCATCATGGAAACCACCTCACTATTAAAACCACCTCACTATTAAGATCACCTTGTTATTAAGACCACCTTACTATTAAGATCATCTCACTATTAAGACCACCTTGTTATTAAGACCACCTCACTATAAAGACCCCTCACTTTTAAGACCACCTCATTATGGAGACCACCTCACAACTAAGATCATCTCACTATTAAGATCACTATTAAGACCACCTCACTATTAAGACCACCTCACTATTAAGACCACTTCACTATTAGGACCATCTCACTATTGAGACCATCTCACTATTATGACCACCTCATTATTAAGACCACCTAATATTAAGATCACCTTGTCATTAAGACCACCACACTATTAAGACCACCTCACTATTAAGACCACCTCACTATTAAGATCATCTCACTATTAAGACCACCTCACTATTAAGACCACCTCACTATTAAGACCATCTCACAATTAAGACCATCTCACTATTAAGATCACCTCACTATTAAGATCATCTCACTATTAAGACCACCTCACTATTAAGACCATCTCACTATTATGACCACCTCATTATTAAGACCACTTCACTATTAAGACCACCTCACTATTAAGACCACCTCACTATTAAGCCCACCTCACTATTAAGACCACCTCGCTATTAAGACCACCTCGCTATTAAGATCATCTCACTATTAAGACCACCTCACTATTAAAACCATCTCACTATTATGACCACCTCATTATTAAGACCACTTCACTATTAAGACCACCTCACTATTAAGACCACCTCACTATAAAGACCATCTCACTATTAAGACCACCTCACTATAAGACCACCTCACTATTAAGATCACCTTGTCATTAAGACCACCACACTATTAAGACCACTTCACTATTAAGACCACCTCACTATTAAGACCACCTCACTATTAAGATCATCTCACTATTAAGACCACCTCACTATTAAGACCATCTCACTATTATGACCACCTCATTATTAAGACCACTTCACTATTAAGACCACCTCACTATTAAGACCACCTCACTATTAAGACCACCTCGCTATTAAGACCACCTCGCTATTAAGATCATCTCACTATTAAGACCACCTCACTATTAAAACCATCTCACTATTATGACCACCTCATTATTAAGACCACTTCACTATTAAGACCACCTCACTATTAAGACCACCTCACTATAAAGACCATCTCACTATTAAGACCACCTCACTATTAAGACCACCTCACTATTAAGATCACCATGGCATTAAGACCACCACACTATTAAGACCACTTCACTATTAAGACCACCTCACTATTAAGACCACCTCACTATTAAGACCACCTCACTATTAAGATCATCTCACTATTAAGACCACCTCACTATTAAGACCACCACACTATTAAGACCACCTCACTATTAAGCCCACCTCGCTATTAAGACCACCTCGCTATTAAGACCACCTCGCTATTAAGATCATCTCACTATTAAGACCACCTCACTATTAAAACCATCTCACTATTATGACCACCTCATTATTAAGACCACTTCACTATTAAGACCACCTCACTATTAAGACCACCTCACTATAAAGACCATCTCACTATTAAGACCACCTCACTATTAAGATCACCTCACTATTAAGATCACCTTGTCATTAAGACCACCACACTATTAAGACCACCTCACTATAAAGACCATCTCACTATTAAGACCACCTCACTATTAAGATCACCTCACTATTAAGATCACCTTGTCATTAAGACCACCACACTATTAAGACCACCTCACTATTAAGACCACCTCACTATTAAGACCACCTCACTATTAAGATCATCTCACTATTAAGACCACCACACTATTAAGACCACCTCACTATTAAGACCACCTCACTATTAAGACCACCTCACTATTAAGATCATCTCACTATTAAGACCACCTCACTATTAAGACTGCCTCACTATTAAGACCACCTCACTATTAAGACCACCCCACTATTAAGACTGCCTCACTATTAAGACCACCTCACTATTAAGACTGCCTCACTATTAAGACCACCACACTATTAAGACCACCTCACTATTAAGACTGCCTCACTATTAAGACCACCTCACTATTAAGACTGCCTCACTATTAAGACCACCACACTATTAAGACCACCTCACTATTAAGACTGCCTCACTATTAAGACCACCTCACTATTAAGACCACCCCACTATTAAGACTGCCTCACTATTAAGACCACCTCACTATTAAGACTGCCTCACTATTAAGACCACCACACTATTAAGACCACCCCACTATTAAGACTGCCTCACTATTAAGACCACCTCACTATTAAGACCACCCCACTATTAAGACTGCCTCACTATTAAGACCACCTCACTATTAAGACTGCCTCACTATTAAGACCACCACACTATTAAGACCACCTCACTATTAAGACTGCCTCACTATTAAGACCACCTCACTATTAAGACTGCCTCACTATTAAGACCACCACACTATTAAGACCACCTCACTATTAAGACTGCCTCACTATTAAGACCACCTCACTATTAAGACTGCCTCACTATTAAGACCACCTCACTATTAAGACCACCTCACTATTAAGATCACCTTGTCATTAAGACCACCTTGTCATTAAGACCACCACACTATTAAGACCACTTCACTATTAAGACCACCTCACTATTAAGATCACCTTGTCATTAAGACCACCTTGTCATTAAGACCACCTCACTATTAAGACCACCTCACTATAAGCATGATTAGGATAGGACACCTGACAGTGACTTCAGATCACCTCACTATTAATAATTAAGACCACATTATTAGGACCAAAAATAATTTTGGTGCTTCTGTTTGTTTTTGATGCGATCAAACATAAAAAATTTAGAAATTGTCATATTTTTCCATTTAAAAGCATACGAGTTCAAATACATTGGGAAATTACAGGAATACACGTGTTGTTAGAAGGCCTACATAAGTTATAAATTCATATTTGTCTCATAAATCACATGTTGACGGTAGTCATCAATACATTATAATACCTCACTTCGAATCTTTTCATGCGTTATAGGCAGTATTTACCTATCTAACTTGAAACCTTTTCAGTATATTGTAAATTGCTTTGATATGACCTTTGGCACCAGTTGCTGCAATAAATTATCAGAAATCTAAGAATCCTCGTAAAATTGTCAAGTTCGAGGTGAAATTACAGCATTTCAAGGTCAGTCCAGTCATGTGGGTTCATTTACAGAGTCACTACATTGTAGTGGCAGATAGAATATTTAAGATAGATAGATAGATAGATAGATAGAAGATTTAAGATAGATAGATAAATAGATAGATATATTGATAGATAGATAGATTGATAGATAATAGACAGATAGACATTTAGAATTTATAACTTATGTAGGCCTTCTAACAACACGTGTATTCCTGTAATTTCCCAATGTATTTGAACTCGACCGGAAATTTAACCCAGGACCCAGCGGTTGGAAGCCCAGCGCGCTACCACTAAGCTAGGCCCCCACCCCTCGCAACAATCGTCACGTATCAAGAGCCAAGCCGTGGAAAGAAACGCTGTAACACGCTGGCATGTGAAGTGCATCCCTCAAAGTCAGTGCCCAGCTAGCCGAATTCCAAGCATCATCACTCGAAAAAACTGTTCATAATTTTTTGTGACACATTTACAGTGGTCATCAAAATTATCACTGGCAAGTAGCCGGTCAAACATAGGTTGTAGCGCTGCATTCCGCTTACTACTTCACCAGTAAGTATTTGACAAAGGTAGGTAGGTAGATGGATAGAGGGATAGATACATAGATAGATAGATAGATAGATAGTAAATTGCCTGGGTCCATGCTCTCCATCATTTATTATTAATTTGATGACATTAAGACAACAAATAAAGTTCATATACAATACAAGATAAGATATAGATAAGATGAGAGGTCAATATTCACAGTTTAATTTCTCTAAGCTACCGAGGGTGTGCTGCTGCAGCAGCCTATGTTTTTTTATTACCTTGAGGGTGCATGAGTTTCAGCCCAGAGACTTTGCATGTTATTTCGATCATGGAGCCACCAGAGCCACCAGAACAGAAGAGAACAGTCTTGTAGATCAAAAGTAGAATCACTGTCTCGCTCACACTTTTATGACCTGCTAATTGGGGGTACAATAAACTTATGCTCAGTGGAATTTCACCCCTTTACCCTTGTTTTCCCTTTTTGGCTATATTCATGTCAAAAAAGACAAAAAGTCAAAGTTAAATAATCGGTTGTGAGTGAGAATTTACATAATATTAAGAAAATAAGGTACACTTAGCATACTTAGTGAATAAAATTACCTTGGTAGCTAAAATAACTTGGTATTTACAACTGACAGCCTTGCATATGTATCTGCCAAGCATATCATTTTCATATAAATTTGTCATCTATAAATTTTCTATAAGGCATTAAGCTATATGTGTTAATCAATTTTTTTTTTGTAACATAAAACACTAATCTTTAACCAATATTATGTATTGTTAAATGTGCAAGGTAATATGTTATTATATATAATAATTAAATAAATAAAAAGCTACAATTGATATTCACCTTTAAGAAAAATTCTTGTTTTCATTTTTTTATGATGGTGGCTGGCCGAACAGCAATATTTTTATATTTTTAGAGAAAGCAATGCCAAAACCACATGCTACATCTTCATAGTTGACAACAGAAAATGGGGAAAAGATTAATTTTTAAATCCATTAACTAACAGGTGATGAATGGGGATTAAGACAATTGGAATGACCCCCACTGATTTCTTGTCTAATGGGGGTTGATAGCAGCTACCCCTATGTCTATTGTGTCTATTGTTCTACACACTATATTCCTGATAGATAAAATAGGTTGCTATAATTATAAATAAATTGCCTTTATCGGTATCTTAAAATAGTAAATACTTGAAATGCTCGAAAGATACTTGCAAGTACTTTGGCTTCAAGTGCAAGTCCAAGTACTTCATTTTGAACCGCTTCGAGTCAAAGTACAAGTACTGAGTACTTGGTTCTTAAGTCCAAGTACTGCGTCCAAAAACAGTACTTGTCCACAATAAATCTTTCAAATGTGATATTCAGGACACAGGATGCATCTTTTATGAGCCGACAATGTAGTTAGAAGAACAAATTATAAAAACAGCCATCAACAATTAAAATATTTGAAACAGTATTTTTCTAACTTTCAAAAACTAACATCTTGCCGTGAATAACAAGTTATGTAAAACTGGCCTTAAAAATTATATAATATATATGCGACACCAGTGGCACGTTTCCATGGTAACACTTGGTAAACTAAATAAGAAGTCCTCTATGAGAAAAAAAGACAGATATATAGATAGATGGATAGATAAATAGATAGATAGTCGGATAGATAGATAGATAGATAGATAGATAGAGACAGACAGAGTATCAACTATGCCCATAATACGCTATGCGCTACTATATGCATATTCTCATAATGAAATAACAATCATTTTGTCCAAAAATACAAGAAATTTCTCAGCTCACCCTTGATTGCCTGCATCGATGTCATAACCATCTGTCCCTCCATCAAACGCTGGGTTATCAAATCCATGCTCAGTGTGATGAGACATTTTTTAAAAGATTTTTTTTTAAAGTCCAAAATCTTCCAAAAGTTCTAGATAGCTTCAATTCGTGAGTGCCTAATCCTGCGAAAGCCTCCTGCCAAGTGTTTGAATCTTTGCTGGTCGTTTTTCACAGTTTGACTTTCGACTAAACTGGCGCCAACTGGCGAGTGTACAGTCTTAAAGGTGATCTCAATGCCACAGAGTCAAAAAGCTGTCTGGCAATCAAAAAACAGCCTTAACGTCAAATGATCTGCGGCGAAGTTTCATAAGCCGATATTATGTCTCTGGTTCTTCTGCCCGACAAGGTTACTTCGGTAGAGTCGAAAACTTTTTAGAGTCCAAGTTGATCAAATTAAAAATGTTCCGATGTTAAAATCACCAGTGTAGATTACAACACTGAATTGCAAATGTAGATCTGCACACTGCTCCCTGAAAGTCTTAAGTGATCCGGTACAGCGGGTAGCAGGAATAAATGCATCCAGGTATTGGGGGGGGGGGGGGGGATTCACCCTTTACCCCCCCCCCCCTCCCCTTAACACCTATTCGTATGTGACTTAAGTGATCGCCAGCAAATTGCATCACTTCTGCTGTCGTAAACCAGCGCATTTAGGTAAAAATAAAAGTTTTGTAGCAGGCTTTGAACAACTTGCCCATTTTCATTTAGTGTTGACGGAATCATTGCAGTAGCGGATTTAGGAGAGGGGACTGGGGGGGGGGGGGGGGCTTAAATTCCTTGAAGTACGTTTTAAACAGTATTTTATATAAAATTCAGCAGTCACTGTAATACATTTTAATTTTTCCTCTAACTAGATTTGTGCCGCGATCACAACAAAGTTGTGAAAAAAGAATCACTGTGTGTCGTCACCTCACAGACAAGCGACCTAGTTACGGACATTCTTAGCTAGTTTACATAGTTAAACAATCTAATTGGTTAAACTACGTAGATGATAGGCTGAGTATAGACTTAAGAAATCTTCTCTTAAAAATACAAGAGAAATGGAGTCATATTTTTTTAGCTTAGGCAATTTTTCTGAATTACCTGTTTGTCAGAACAAGAATCATGTTAACTCAGCACATGAACATCTAATTATTCTGTAATTTCATTGTTAGACCTTTAATACCATAGGCCAGCATATAGACTATAAGAGAAATTGATTAATTTACATTGGATGAGTAAACAAGCAAAACATGCACATGCATAGGTGGCTGAGCTCTGAGGTGACGACACACAGTGTAGGCCTAACGGTGTTCAAACATTTTTGACCAAATGGTCAAGAGCAACTGTTGCTCTGTGAGTTGCCATCTTTGTTGATACTTAATCAGCCGACTGTGACAATGTTTGGGTTTGATAAGACAAAACAAAGATCAAGGCAGTGATCAGAAAAACGAGTAGTCCTGTAGAATGGATCAATGGGTTTGGCCAACATTCAGAAATTATTTTTTTATACAGGCAAATGTACTCATATATACAATCACAACATGTCTCTCTGAAGAAAAAAAGGAAAAAAAAACAAAAAAACACCTAGCCTTTATTGAATTATGACAAACAACTGGTTACAAAAAAAAGAATTTAATATAATCATTTAGAAAGGCATGGTATGTGTGACATCTATCTATCTATCTACCTATCTATCTATGTCCATGAAAAACCTGTGCTTTCATAGTTGTATATTTATTCAAAACATAAAAGCACAGGTTTGCGATGGACATGTAGATAGGTAGATAGTTTTAATATTGAGGTAAAATTCCTAGTAGTGGTTGATTATAATTATACATTGTATAATAATACGTTTTTTTTTTATTTCCTTTTAGAAGGTATCTTTTTTCCTTTGAAACTTCGGTGGTGAGGGCACCTTGCAAATATGAACAAAAATAAAAAGGGGTTTTAACCATTATTCATGCAGACAGTCGTCCTAATAACAAGTATTTCAGCTAATTAATCCACACGTTGCCAATAATGCATGAATTTCAAATATTTTCTTTGTGGGATAGGATAGAATAGGACTAAATCATGGATTAATTTTTTTTAAACAAGACACTACAGTAAGAGCAGTGGTGATGCGTCTGAGCCAGCAAATAAAAGTAAATTGCCAGCACTGCATTTGACACTCCAATGATTCTAAAACAACAACATTGCCACGGTTGAACAAGCAACTGTCAATCAAAGTGACAACTGTGTGAGTTGCAAGTTGCACTTGACCATTTGGTCAAAAATGTTTGAACGCCAATGGGACCTCTGATGCTAATGAATCATCTTAAGTAGCTTCTAATTAGAGCATTGATGAATGCATCTGTTTTAAGTGTAAACTTAAAACACTCCACCTAAATAGTTTTTCTATTGTTCTGATATAATCCCTCCTAACTCCCTCCGAAAGCAAACTGAACTTTAATTGACTTTTTAGATCAGTTAAACAAACCAAACAATCAAACGAGCTAGTAAATATGTCTGGTGGAGTATAGGTTTTATTTTACCTCAATATGACCAACTGCAGGCAGACGTTATGATGAGATGACATGGCGCTTGGAGTCCACACTACGTTACACATTTACCCCATGGATGGGATCTTTTACTTGCCCTGGCATAGACACTTGAGTACATATATGGTAGCGTTTTGCAAGGCATCGTCTGAATAACTTTCTGTTGCAACCAATCAGAAATGATATGAATAGCGACATATTACTGAGCCATCGAAGGCAAAGTGTCGCTCTACTGCGACCTTTGCTGGCAGGAAAATGACCCCAAAGACCAGAAAATTCAACTACATAAATGTGGTGTATCAGATCACATTTTTAGTTGAGACTGTAAAAAATGTTACATGGGCGAAGCTGGAAGAGCCCTTGGAAAGACATAAGAAACTTACATCTTTGGCAATCAAGAAACACACAGACACAACTAACCACAAGAAACCACAAGAAACCACAAGATCGACTGGAACTATGTTAAAATATTGGCAAGCGAACTCAACACCACCAGACGAAAAATCAGAAAAGCCATGCGAATTCATCTACAACAGCCAGCCCTCAACGGAGACAGACCAAAGCCTGGACCTCCCATCAGTGAACTCTCCACTCTTTTCACATGACCCAGGGCGGTCATGTCACTGATATGAGCTTAGCATTGGGCTGATGAAAACTTATTAGCCCGAGAAATCTGATGTTCATCTGACATTTGTGAGCGATCACTATGAACATCACAATATTAATAAGAGCGGACAGCGGCGTGTGGTCATGAAGGTTTTTCGGGCTAATGAAGACTGTGAGAGACCATCGCAAGCTTCCATCTTCTTTTTTTCATTATTATGAACCAAGAATCAGGAAACATCATCCTACTTTGTTGGATGTCATTAAAATATTAAAGTTTTAATATTAAGACCACCTCCATATTCATATCCCTATTAAGACCATCTCAATGAGATTATTCTACATGTGTCCACTTTAATTCATACAGTAAAACTCCACATAAAAGGCACCTCACTACAAAGACCATGTTACTTTCATTAATTTTCATTATTTGGTCACAATCACTGCAATTTACCTCAAAACTATGATCAACTCACTTCACTATAACGACCAGTAATTGTCCACCATTTAGGACATTTAGTCTGGAATTTCTATTTTAATCACCAATCAGTTTGCCTGCATTAGGTTAATGTCTCAGTGTTCCATATGACCAACTGCAGGCAGACGTTATGATGAGACGATAAGGCTGCTTGGAGTCCACACCACGTTACACATTTACCCCATTGGTGGAATCTTTTACTTGCCCTGGCATAGACACTGAGTACAAGGGTAGCTATATATACCTTTCTTTACGGTAGAAGGCTAAACTCCAAATACAATTTTATCTCATTATGATTTTTTTTTAAATGTTCATTTGTTCAAAATTTATAAATCTACTGAAAACATATTTCATAAAACCTGGCTTAAAAGGCCTATATATCTATATTATCATATATATATATATATATATAATTTTTATTATCAAAGGGCCTACGCATGTATTTATATTTTTTTCATATAAATATTTTTTTTTACTTGTTCAACCATTGCTAAATGATAAGGTTTTTATTGTATCAAAATTTGTAAATCTGCTGATAACACATTACATAAAAACGTGCATTGTTAATTTGGCCTAAATAAAACATGTTTTAATTTTTTTCATATGTTAAAAAAATCATTAAAACATGAATTAAAAAAAAAAACCCCAAATGAAAATGTTTTTATTGTACAAACTGACAAACAACTTCAAACCGTATGTTATGAAACAAAAAGTCGAAAATTCTTCTCACAAGAATTTCCCAGTTTACGACAAATTGCTTGATTAACCATGCGTATTAGAGCAAAACATCTTGGAATGGCCGGGGCTGCAAAATACCAAATATTTTATTTGGGGGGAGGGGGGGGGGCTGGGGTCGGACCTTACCAGCCTACACCAGTATTTAGTATTCCATACATAAATTAAAAACAGCCTTAAGTTATATATATATATACATATTTATTCACACACATGAAATGGTGTACAGGTTATGAAATATTTAACTTATTATAATGTATTTATGAAAAAAAAGACATCAAATTAATAAATAGACAGAAATATCAACAGTTCATTTCTTTCATTCTGATCTAAGACATCTATATCACATCTGCGGAGTTCTTTTATAGCTTCAATGACAGTGAGGTCTTCAGTAGAACAGTCATATTTTAAAATGTTAAATTCCCTTAGGGACAGGATATCTGCCACACTCCTTCCAGTTTCTTTCGCTATTAACCTCAGGTTTCTCTGAATTATGCTGTGACACGAGTTCAGAGCCATATTTGCAATGGATTTTACTAGTTTATTTTCACTTTCAACCATTTTGGCAATCATGGAAATGGTGCGTTTAAACACCTGATGTTGTCCATTTGATAGTCCAGACAGGGGTGCCAGAAAGCGAGTGTGTGTCCTGTAGTGCAGTCCCAAGAGTCTCCGTACTGACCGATTCCAGGCAGAATAAAAGAGCTTCACATGAGAGTCGCTCAGGTCCCAAGCCTGACACCCATAAAAGTGGCAGCATTGTACTTGAAATATTTGAGCCAGTACCGCTTCAGGGGCTTTTCCCATATTTGCAATCAGAGTATTGAGGCGACCAACAAGGTCCCCTTTTTTTGCTAATATTTCTTTTGATTCACTTAAATCAGAACACAGGTAATTTCCCAGATGTTTAACTGAATAATTCCAAGCAAGTTGGGAGCCTGCTAACACAATTCGTGGCATGTTATCCATATTGGGTTTCCCATATTGGAAAAGACAGCAAATAGATTTATATACCACACTTAAGTACTATAAAAAGTCAGTTTTGAATTTACCTTAAGTAAGGCCTATATTTAAGTACTATCGAATATATTATGAAACTCCCGACCATTACAAAATAAAGCAGACAAAAGAAATATACTATAAATATAACATTATATATGAACAAGGCTAGCATGATTGAATTTGTATTCTAAGTAATTAAAAATCTTACAAGTTGTCTGTAAACTATTATAAATTTAATGCCAAAAGAGTCACTAGACAAAATAAAGAACTATTCACGTTAAAAAGGCATTTTCGACTTCTATGTTTTAAGAACAAATACTGTTTTAATTACATGAAAATTTTACGGGGTTTATTTTCCCTTATATGTACCCAAAAATTATTGTTCTAGGACCCTCATGCATCAATTACAACCATTAAAAAAATTCTAGAACCATTTTTTTACCCTGTGAAGATTATGTATACTAGTTTTCATAACTGAGTGATGAAATTAGAAATTTTGAAAATGTTATATTTTCCTTAACTCTCAAAAACAATTTTCTGACTTAAATAGTAAAATAAAATGCCTAAATTGAAGCGTCACCATGGGGGATATTAGGCCTTAAATATGGCCTAATTTTCAAAATATTCCATGCTGGCCTAACAAGGTAATTTCAGCAATAATACCAATATTACAGGAAATATGGTATTTTATCATAAGTCAGTTATTTTAAATAGTTCTTTATCAATATTTTCATATTATTACTCATTTGAAGAAAGATTAAAAAGTGTGGACCATTTTTTTAAATGAAAATGTTGCATTTTCACTCTGGCCAAACTAGATTTTGGGATAAATTTGCATCAAAAGATACCCCTTTTCAAGCGCCCCCTACAGGGAAGGTATTATAGCTAGATAGGAGGCTTCTGATTGCTTTCATGTTCGTTTGAAAGGTTTTTTTTTTTTTAAAGACAAATTAAAAAAAAAATTCGGAGATGGTCATGCAGTTAAAATTATAGATAAGCTGGTAAGGTAAAATATATATATATATATATATATATATATATATATATATATATATATATATATATATAATTGAATTACATGAAATATACAATTGTATGATATTTTTTTTCTCCTTTAAACCTGATTTAGATAATTTATATACCCCATATTTTGTAATTTTTGTGTCTACCAACAATGAATGTATTAGTCATGAAATTTATGTGGATCCAGATTCACACAAGGACACATTGATTTACTTTTGTACTATTTGATTAATTATTTATAAAATTGTTATTTTGCAATTTGAATTTAACTATTATTTTGCAAATACACCGTATTGTAATGCATTAGTATCTACAGCCATAAACATATATATATTACATTAAATTAAATTCAAATTTATTAAATATAGATTTTCATATCACTAAAACTAAGCCAGACCCGCCCAAAATAACACGCTATTAAAATAATAATTTGCTGGTGTATTACCGGTTATTATTTTACAGCCTCAATACCATTCATGCTAAAATGGTTATTTATTCATATAGGTTCATAATAGTCTATTTAGAGGGTCAATCTTAACATCTCATCATTATATCTGCCACCAGGGGATTGTGTAGCTATCTAATCAGCGTTTCAACACTAATTACAAGAATATATGTATATTATTATTATTATTTTTTTTTATTTTTTTACAAGGAAAACATGTGTTATGCTTTGAAATAACACTTATTAACAGCAATATCATAATTCTAATCTACCGCATTGTGATTAACCACGGGGTCTATATATATATTGACGAAACTACTTCCATGTGTGTGTGAATTTGTACATTTTATACTATTGTATGTCACTTCATATTGTATGTCACTTCATATTGTATGTCACTTCATATTGTATGTCACTTCATATTGTATGTCAACATTCCCATCTCATATTGTATATCACTTCATATTGTTTACCATGTTGATAGCAGTTAGGAGTACATCATGTATATATATATATATATATCTATATATCTTATGCCTAGTGTTTAGTATTGTTATTGAACCTGAACTGTTGTGCTAAAACTATTTGTTGGTGCTTTTTTAAACAGTATTATTACTATTATTTGTTTAGTTCCGGGTGCTTTAGAATTTCTTACACAGACTATGTAGTGTTGATTAGTATTAGTCATAATATAGCTCTACTTATTTAATTATTTTAACTGTTGATCCATGTATTTCTATTATCTTTTTATTTTTTGCCATTTATTATCTTGTCATGCTGACACATGTATCAATTTGATATTTAGCTGTCAATAAAAATCTATATATATATATAATAATCCAGACTCTTGCATATACCCTATTTACTCGAATAAACGCCCCCTTCAAATAGAGGCCCACCTCGAATAGAAGTCCGGGTAAGCTGCCATCCCAAAAAAATAAAGGCCTCCCTCAAATCATGGAGCCAAGAGTAGAATTGAAATACATTTTTGGAAATAGTGTAAACCGTGACCCATCGCGACTTAAAAACCAGGTAAACTTATCATAGTGCATGACGTCATGCATTGCCCAAATAACTCAAGATGTTGCTAAATCCAAATAAGGACGAAATGCATATGGCCATGAGACAGATTAATGCAAGCCTTGTACCATAACAGTAAATAGGTTTATGTAAATTACAAAATTTAAATTTTGAATATCTGACAAAAATTGACTGAATTAGGGCCGCAAATGTATCACGAATCGAGAACGTTCATGACGCTGGTCACTATGATAAGTTTACCTGAATTTTAGGTAGCAATGGGTCACGGTTTACACTATTTCCGAAAATTATCTTTTTTTATTTGATCTCAATTTAGACAGGAATGATCGTCGACTGTCATCGCCAATCAAAAATAATTAATTTACGGCCTCTCAGCCAATCAGACGTCTAGAATCTTCGAAATAAGGATACGCAAAACCTCGGACAAGAGTTGCAACGCCACGAACGGAACCAACCAAAGTTCATAGTGCTGGTGACGCTGTCTTCATCTTGTTCCCATTCAAAAATATAGACTGTCTTGGTGCACATTTTATTAAATAACTTCATCAATTTTCATCCGATTTTAATAATTTCCCACTTATCTGATCTTTGCACCCACCTCATCTGATCTGAAAAACAGATCAGCGACAAGTTGTGGTTTTCCTATAGTACTGTATCATTCATATTGCCTCAGTTTGATTGGTCCGTTTAAGTCAGCTTATGTAACCAGCTGCAGGCAGACGTGATGATGAGATGATACGGCTACTTGGGAGTCCACATCTATATATAATTTCCTTGTTATAGCAAAACAATTTTTGTTTTCAATCATCATAGATTATAAGATACATTGTTATGTAATATAATATTCCCAGATTTGGTAATAATTGTTTAGATTATTAATTAATCCGTAGAAATGAACTGCATTGTATCCCTCTTGCCCAGTAAATATACTTTTTTTACCACAACAAAATTCCCAAAAAATAATTTAGGTGTGGCCAAAATGCTTAAATGATAATTTTATCAGCATAATTATCTAACCACCCACAAAAAAAAAATCCAATTAAAATCCTGTTCTATATATAGAATTTTATCCATGTACCAATGACATGAATTAATATGATACATTTATGCAACCAGTTATCAACAAATTTGAACACATAATTCCATATTTGAACAAAAAATAAATTTCCCCACCAATCAATTCCATAAATAGTATATACATAAACATTCAAAACCTGCTTTAGGACCACCTAACTATTATGACAAAGTCACTGTTAAGACCACCTCACAATCTAGACCATCTCATCATGGAAACCACCTCACTATTAAAACCACCTCACTATTAAGATCACCTTGTTATTAAGACCACCTTACTATTAAGATCATCTCACTATTAAGACCACCTTGTTATTAAGACCACCTCACTATAAAGACCCCTCACTTTTAAGACCACCTCATTATGGAGACCACCTCACAACTAAGATCATCTCACTATTAAGATCACTATTAAGACCACCTCACTATTAAGACCACCTCACTATTAAGACCACTTCACTATTAGGACCATCTCACTATTGAGACCATCTCACTATTATGACCACCTCATTATTAAGACCACCTAATATTAAGATCACCTTGTCATTAAGACCACCACACTATTAAGACCACCTCACTATTAAGACCACCTCACTATTAAGATCATCTCACTATTAAGACCACCTCACTATTAAGACCACCTCACTATTAAGACCATCTCACAATTAAGACCATCTCACTATTAAGACCACCTCACTATTAAGATCATCTCACTATTAAGACCACCTCACTATTAAGACCATCTCACTATTATGACCACCTCATTATTAAGACCACTTCACTATTAAGACCACCTCACTATTAAGACCACCTCACTATTAAGCCCACCTCACTATTAAGACCACCTCGCTATTAAGACCACCTCGCTATTAAGATCATCTCACTATTAAGACCACCTCACTATTAAAACCATCTCACTATTATGACCACCTCATTATTAAGACCACTTCACTATTAAGACCACCTCACTATTAAGACCACCTCACTATAAAGACCATCTCACTATTAAGACCACCTCACTATAAGACCACCTCACTATTAAGATCACCTTGTCATTAAGACCACCACACTATTAAGACCACTTCACTATTAAGACCACCTCACTATTAAGACCACCTCACTATTAAGATCATCTCACTATTAAGACCACCTCACTATTAAGACCATCTCACTATTATGACCACCTCATTATTAAGACCACTTCACTATTAAGACCACCTCACTATTAAGACCACCTCGCTATTAAGACCACCTCGCTATTAAGATCATCTCACTATTAAGACCACCTCACTATTAAAACCATCTCACTATTATGACCACCTCATTATTAAGACCACTTCACTATTAAGACCACCTCACTATTAAGACCACCTCACTATAAAGACCATCTCACTATTAAGACCACCTCACTATTAAGACCACCTCACTATTAAGATCACCTTGGCATTAAGACCACCACACTATTAAGACCACTTCACTATTAAGACCACCTCACTATTAAGACCACCTCACTATTAAGACCACCTCACTATTAAGATCATCTCACTATTAAGACCACCTCACTATTAAGACCACCACACTATTAAGACCACCTCACAATTAAGCCCACCTCACTATTAAGACCACCTCGCTATTAAGACCACCTCGCTATTAAGATCATCTCACTATTAAGACCACCTCACTATTAAAACCATCTCACTATTATGACCACCTCATTATTAAGACCACTTCACTATTAAGACCACCTCACTATTAAGACCACCTCACTATAAAGACCATCTCACTGTTAAGACCACCTCACTATTAAGATCACCTCACTATTAAGATCACCTTGTCATTAAGACCACCACACTATTAAGACCACCTCACTATAAAGACCATCTCACTATTAAGACCACCTCACTATTAAGATCACCACACTATTAAGACCACCTCACTATTAAGACCACCTCACTATTAAGACCACCTCACTATTAAGATCATCTCACTATTAAGACCACCACACTATTAAGACCACCTCACTATTAAGACCACCTCACTATTAAGACCACCTCACTATTAAGATCATCTCACTATTAAGATCATCTCACTATTAAGACCACCACACTATTAAGACCACCTCACTATTAAGACCACCTCACTATTAAGACCACCTCACTATTAAGATCATCTCACTATTAAGACCACCTCACTATTAAGACTGCCTCACTATTAAGACCACCTCACTATTAAGACCACCCCACTATTAAGACTGCCTCACTATTAAGACCACCTCACTATTAAGACTGCCTCACTATTAAGACCACCACACTATTAAGACCACCTCACTATTAAGACTGCCTCACTATTAAGACCACCTCACTATTAAGACTGCCTCACTATTAAGACCACCACACTATTAAGACCACCTCACTATTAAGACTGCCTCACTATTAAGACCACCTCACTATTAAGACCACCCCACTATTAAGACTGCCTCACTATTAAGACCACCTCACTATTAAGACTGCCTCACTATTAAGACCACCACACTATTAAGACTGCCTCACTATTAAGACCACCCCACTATTAAGACTGCCTCACTATTAAGACCACCTCACTATTAAGACCACCCCACTATTAAGACTGCCTCACTATTAAGACCACCTCACTATTAAGACTGCCTCACTATTAAGACCACCACACTATTAAGACCACCTCACTATTAAGACTGCCTCACTATTAAGACCACCTCACTATTAAGACTGCCTCACTATTAAGACCACCACACTATTAAGACCACCTCACTATTAAGACTGCCTCACTATAAAGACCACCTCACTATTAAGACTGCCTCACTATTAAGACCACCTCACTATTAAGACCACCTCACTATTAAGATCACCTTGTCATTAAGACCACCTTGTCATTAAGACCACCACACTATTAAGACCACTTCACTATTAAGACCACCTCACTATTAAGATCACCTTGTCATTAAGACCACCTTGTCATTAAGACCACCACACTATTAAGACCACTTCACTATTAAGACCACCTCACTATTAAGATCACCTTGTCATTAAGACCACCTTGTCATTAAGACCACCTCACTATTAAGACCACCTCACTATAAGCATGATTAGGATAGGACACCTGACAGTGACTTCAGATCACCTCACTATTAATAATTAAGACCACATTATTAGGACCAAAAATAATTTTGGTGCTTCTGTTTGTTTTTGATGCGATCAAACATAAAAAATTTAGAAATTGTCATATTTTTCCATTTAAAAGCATACGAGTTCAAATACATTGGGAAATTACAGGAATACACGTGTTGTTAGAAGGCCTACATAAGTTATAAATTCATATTTGTCTCATAAATCACATGTTGACGGTAGTCATCAATACATTATAATACCTCACTTCGAATCTTTTCATGCGTTATAGGCAGTATTTACCTATCTAACTTGAAACCTTTTCAGTATATTGTAAATTGCTTTGATATGACCTTTGGCACCAGTTGCTGCAATAAATTATCAGAAATCTAAGAATCCTCGTAAAATTGTCAAGTTCGAGGTGAAATTACAGCATTTCAAGGTCAGTCCAGTCATGTGGGTTCATTTACAGAGTCACTACATTGTAGTAGAGAAAGAGGATACAAATTGGTTTGTGGCTTTGAAATTAAGATTTAAGATAGGCAGATAGATAGATAGAATATTTAAGATAGATAGATAGATAGATAGATAGAAGATTTAAGATAGATAGATAAATAGATAGATATATTGATAGATAGATAGATTGATAGATAATAGACAGATAGACAGACAGACAGACAGATAGATACATAGATACATAGATACATAGATAGATAGATAGATAGATAGATAAGGACCATATGAAGTTAAGACCACCTCACAATTAAAACGACCTTCAACATCAACTGAATAACCTTACTTCTTTTAAGGGATCGACAATTAAATTGATTTAAGTCCTGATTTGTGCTTTATTCAACTTTCAATTGAATTTGTTAATTTACAGTAGTTGACAAGCATGGAGCCCCCAGTTCTGGTAGCTCCATGTTGACAAGTGACCGGACTTCTCAACTTCTTTTATGGAGACCTTTGCATTATAGTGCCAGGTCATAAAACTAGTGACTCCATGGTAGATCACAATACAATGGAACCTCCCTTCAAGAACATCTCACTATGAAGACCACCTCACCATTAAGCCACCTGAACATTAAGACCAACTCACTATTAAGAACACCTTACCATTAAGACCACCTCAATATTTGGACCAACTCACTATTAAGACCACCTCACTATTAAGACCACCTCACAATTAAGCCACCTCAACATTAAGACCAACTCACTATTAAGACCACCTCACTATGAAGACCACCTCACTATTAAGACCACCTAAATATTAATATCACCTCACTATGAAGACCACCTCACTATTAAGACCACCTCAATATAAAGGCCACCTCGATATCAAGACCCTCTTACTACTAATTCTTGCTACAATATTGAGGTGGACTTAATAGTGAGGTGGTCTTCATAGTGAGGTGATATTAATATTTAGGTGGTCTTAATAGTGAGGTGGTCTTCATAGTGAGGTGGTCTTAATACAGAAATGTTTTGTGATCAAAAGTGTGCAGGGTAATAAAACCTTTTCAGTCTCACTAATAGCTTTTATATCGTGTAACCATGGAGATATGGTGTAACGGAGATGTAAACAGTGAGATGGACTCAAATGTTGATGAGTGAAAATACACTGTAATCATCTTAATAAACTGTATAATACAAGAAAAACTGATTTTAAACTAAATAGTTCATAGTGTAACTCAATCATACATAATTCCTATTATTAAATTACAACTACTTATAAATGTGATTTTCACAATTCAAATGTTTATATCAAGGGTGTGAGGAATCTGTGTACGAATCAGGTCACCCACCAGATGCAGATTACTAGCCATTTATTGCCCTGCATACTTTTGACCCCAAAACTTTTGGTTGTTCATCAGTGGTGGTGGTGGATCAGGGCTATACCCCACAATCAGTTGTATACCACATAGAAAAGCCATGTGGTATAGCCTATGTGGTATACATGTGTATACTACATGGCTTACCTTACAAGGATGGGAAATGTATACCACATACTTCTATGTATGGCAGGCAAATGACAAAAAATCACTTTTTGCAGCTAAGCGCTTCGCCGTTTAAACTAGCGCCGCCGCTTTAAAACAATATTCGGAGTCACAATTTTACCACCATTCAAAAGATAAAATTGTCAGCTCCCTAAAAAAGTTTAAATTTTTGAAATCGGACAAGAATTAACGATTCCAGGAGCAAAAAACGTAACAGAAAGTCAATGATCTGTTCAGTCTACAGATACAAGCTATTGTGTGGCTGTGTTGCTATGGGCAACGTGACAGGAGCGTCATCGCTTCAGTAATAAATCTAATAATACTGAACAATAAAACATTTTCTATCCAAATCTAGTATAAAAAACAATTCTGACAAGAAATATTTAACAACTGGTGTGTAAATATCATTTCGTAATTTTTTTTATTAATGTGAAAATGTCCCAGAAAGTTTTGAGGTGATGACGTTGTTGACAGTTATGCAATGCTCTGATTGGTCAATGGCAAAAATTAATATTCATGAATTTTTTCTATACTACATGAATGCATAGCCAGACAGCTCAACTAAAAGTGAAAATTGTGGGGTATAAATAAGACCCAAGTGGATATGTGGTATATTTTTATATTCCCTCACTTGTGGACAGATTGGCTTCAGAATTCACTCGTGGCTAACGCCACTCGTGAATCCTGGCCAATCTGTCCACTCGTGGGGAATATAAAAAAATACCACATAACCATTGGGTCTTATTATATTACGTCCTGTATTTCTGCACCTGATGGGCTAATTAGGACAAGTAGGGACCATGGCAATGAGACAAAGGATGAAACAGCCATCCAACATAGGCTCGACCGGAAATTTAACCCAGGACCCAGCGGTTGGAAGCCCAGCGCGCTACCACTAAGCTAGGCCCCCACCCCTCGCAACAATTGTCACGTATCAAGAGCCAAGCCGTGGAAAGAAACGCTGTAACACGCTGGCATGTGAAGTGCATCCCTCAAAGTCAGTGCCCAGCTAGCCGAATTCCAAGCATCATCACTCGAAAAAACTGTTCATAATTTTTTGTGACACATTTACAGTGGTCATCAAAATTATCACTGGCAAGTAGCCGGTCAAACATAGGTTGTAGCGCTGCATTCCGCTTACTACTTCACCAGTAAGTATTTGACAAAGGTAGGTAGGTAGATGGATAGAGGGATAGATACATAGATAGATAGATAGATAGATAGTAAATTGCCTGGGTCCATGCTCTCCATCATTTATTATTAATTTGATGACATTAAGACAACAAATAAAGTTCATATACAATACAAGATAAGATATAGATAAGATGAGAGGTCAATATTCACAGTTTAATTTCTCTAAGCTACCGAGGGTGTGCTGCTGCAGCAGCCTATGTTTTTTTATTACCTTGAGGGTGCATGAGTTTCAGCCCAGAGACTTTGCATGTTATTTCGATCATGGAGCCACCAGAGCCACCAGAACAGAAGAGAACAGTCTTGTAGATCAAAAGTAGAATCACTGTCTCGCTCACACTTTTATGACCTGCTAATTGGGGGTACAATAAACTTATGCTCAGTGGAATTTCACCCCTTTACCCTTGTTTTCCCTTTTTGGCTATATTCATGTCAAAAAAGACAAAAAGTCAAAGTTAAATAATCGGTTGTGAGTGAGAATTTACATAATATTAAGAAAATAAGGTACACTTAGCATACTTAGTGAATAAAATTACCTTGGTAGCTAAAATAACTTGGTATTTACAACTGACAGCCTTGCATATGTATCTGCCAAGCATATCATTTTCATATAAATTTGTCATCTATAAATTTTCTATAAGGCATTAAGCTATATGTGTTAATCAATTTTTTTTTTGTAACATAAAACACTAATCTTTAACCAATATTATGTATTGTTAAATGTGCAAGGTAATATGTTATTATATATAATAATTAAATAAATAAAAAGCTACAATTGATATTCACCTTTAAGAAAAATTCTTGTTTTCATTTTTTTATGATGGTGGCTGGCCGAACAGCAATATTTTTATATTTTTAGAGAAAGCAATGCCAAAACCACATGCTACATCTTCATAGTTGACAACAGAAAATGGGGAAAAGATTAATTTTTAAATCCATTATTTTGACACTATGTCGCAACTAGGCACACCAATAAACCATGCTGTCACAATCTACATATTTACTTTAGATATAGTTATTTTCATTTTGCATCTCTTGTGGAAGTTGCTATAATCTTAAAATGAAAAAAAAAGTGATTAACTTGCCTATTTAACTCATTTTTTGCTTTTATTTGTCATAACTCAGTAAATAGTTGGACAATTTTATTGGGAAAAGTTATGCATTGTTCAGTATTTAAAGGTCTACCACATGAAAATCTGGCAGAAGTACAACAAACTGTTTATATAAACAAAAATGCACCCCCTTTACTGGACAGTCCCTGCAGAGGACCCGGGAATTTTGAAAACCCCAGCTTGCCTAAGCAGCAAGGGGCGAGACAGTGATTCGCATCAAAGGGTTCCGCTGAGTCATTAATAGCTCATAAAAGGCGCCAAGTTCGAATGAAAAAGGCCTGGTTTCTCAGGCTAATCCAATGAAAAACACATTAAATCACAGAATTATTTTATAGCATTTTTCACTGTTCTCTCCTGTTCTGGTGGCTCCATGTCTCGATAAACAATGCACATCCAAATAATGATTTAATAAGAGTAAACTTATTATTTGGTAATTGTCTCGAAAATTAAACTCATGTAATTGCGACTGCGTGATAAAGCGACAAGAGAGTGTACGCTGAAATCACATGAAGATAAATCACATGAAGATACATCGTTAACACAACATATAATAATAATAGCCACTGTATTTTTCTATATATTTTTTTTATTTTTCTACGGTTAAAATCCGTTTTCTCATATAGAATACAGGCAGGCATCATTCAAACAGCTTATAGCTCAGATACCTGACCCAGCGTCCTAGTTTTTACATAATAATTAGTCATTTAAAGCCATATGAAAAGTGTTATTGTAATAATGGATGTATGTACATGCATGTATGATATCAGGATGCTAAATAAATTCAATTCAATTCATAGCTTTATTTCGGATAGATAAATGCTGACAAGCACATGTTCTATCAAGGCATACAATTACAAATCTTTCTCAAAAAAAAAAAAAAAAAGGTTAGGTTTAACGCGGTCATTATTTAACAAAATGAATTTAAAATTAGGGAATTAAATAGAAAGAAGAAAGAAAGAGTTAAAAGGAAAGGGAGCAGTAAAGAGAAAAGTTCACGTCGTTGCAATATCCAACTTAATGACAAAATTGCAACACTTGTGTCTGTTTAGTCAATAAACTACAATATTTTTGAAGTAGAAGTTCATGGAAATGTCTTAGGTAAATACATGTACCATATAAAAATTATATTGTTACGAAACAGTCATTTTTGTTATCAATATGTAATGGCATGTCATAGCCATGTAATCAGATGACATTCTGTGACAGTAATAATGTTCTTAGTGTGAATTTAAAGGTATGGATACTGCACTGACTGTTAATTATTATATGAGAGACTATTCCAAACTTTTACACCTTTATATCTAATGCTAATGTGAGCCAGATTAGTTCTGTTAGTTGGAATGACATAATTACGCACAAAAACTATTTATAACCATAGAACTAAATATCTATGGGAAATTGCCTTCAAGGAAAGTAAACATAAACAGTCCCAAGTCTATTGGTATAATTTCTCTATTGTTAAGATTTTAAATGCCAAAAATATTGGAGCTGTTGGTTTAGAGGATATGTTGTGTAATAGTCTTCTTTGCAACTTGCATAATTATGTTATGGTGGTCATGCCTGAACAACCCCAACAGTATTATATAATGTCGTTAAAACTGATTGCAAAAATCCAGCTATGCCGCAAGGGAGCGCAAACAATATTAGCTGGATCAACAATCAGCGACACCTAGTGTATTTCGGTTCCCATGCCATGAAAACACGTCTCAAGGTCGGGTGTTTATCTTTTGAAAAAATATAAACATTAACTAGACCTTTTATAATGGAAGCAATGTCATGCCCCACTAAACATAAATATTTACCTTTTTATTGGGGTGGGGGGGGGGGGGGGGTAAACTTAGCAATTACCCTGTAATTAAAGTTCACCTTTAATTAGTGTTTTAAACTTAAGGCTTGGCAATAATAATGAAGCTCAATTCTGTTATCAGTGCTGCAGTTTCAGAAAAACTAATTTAGCTAAATTTACTTCTGATAATTTATAATAAAACAAAACCTTTTTTTATGCAACTATAAATGAAACAGTGAGCTGATTTCAAGTCACAGAAACATCAGCAATCTGCACTTCCCAAAGCAGCATTTTGTGTTAAATTTTCAAATTCATAATTTATTTTACATTTCATAAACAAAGCCATACATTTTTTAATTTAATGCCATAAAGTTGTATAGAATTTTGTATAGTTTTTTATGACATATATTATAAACTTTTACTTAAATGTTTTAAGTATTCCAAATTTTGCAGCCTACAAAACAGTGTATATTATGAAAAATGCGGCTATTTTGCAGATTTACAAGTATAGGCCTAATTCAGATCCATTTCCAAAAGTACTTTTATGTTTCAGGACTTCACATTAGTTGCAAACAGTTTAGGAAATATTATATTCAAACATGGGAAAGTCCGTTTTTAGGTGAAAATAATAGTTCCTATTTTGGACACTGGTGGCGCTGCAATGCAATGGTTGGTTCGTGTCCTAATATGGTCAGTAGTTATAATTAATGCTTCCTGATTCCATCTGCCGACATGTTGCACCACGTGTTTTTTTCACTTTGCAAGGTCATTCAAAGACAAATGGTTTGAATTTGTATACAAAATAAACAAGAAATAGGCTTTTAATAGAGTGCATGAAAACATGCATGTCGGTCATCAGGGTTTCTCTTCATAACTGTGTGAATGTTTAACACTTTCAAGAAATGTTTGATAAGCTGGCTTAAAAATTTACAAAAATTGGCTGCCTTAAAGCTCCACTATCAGTCAAAATTACTATTTTCTAAAACTTAAACAAATGATTGAAAATCACCTGATTTGATCAAGGCACACTTATAAATATATGTAAGCTAATGAATCTATCAGGCATAAATTACAAAAAATAAATGATACATTGAAAGAAATCAAGACCAAAACATTGGAAATACATACAACATTTGGAAATAGCATCATCACCATTTTTTAGTTCTGTGACGTCATCACTGGTTTGTTTACATATTGGAATCTTGATGGCATGACAAATTATAAGGTGAAGTTTATTTATTTTATAGAGAGACAGTGAACCCAGCAAGGCTCTGGACGGTAGGTAATCAGTATTAAGAAGACAGTGGCCAAAATCTATTGCATTCAATTCATTGTCATATTGAGTGACAATCCAGCTTTAAATTGAGAATTTACTTCATCTGTTTTACACCAGAGGCTGTTAAACTAGGAGAATTAATTCCTTTCAACAAAAATCATGCATAAAAACAAGGTGACCGCAATATCATGACATTGGGTGTCCTTAGGCTTAGATCAGAAGAGCCCTATGGTCTATAATATCTATAATATTACAATGGAATGTGAAATTGCTTTACATAATACAAGGTCTTTCGACAGTATGAATGTACTTATACCATCTGAAAATATGTCGCAATCTAAAAACTTTGTATCCACAGCTGGTAGATTATGGAATGTTTTGCCTGCAGATTTAAAATGTTACAGTAATTTAAGACCAACTTGAAAAACAGCTTTTTCTGAATGTTGTTATCCTGTTTTTAAATATATTTAAATAAATAATAGTAAATAAATGGTGTGCTAATATCGTCAATACGAGGTTACTTGTTTTAACGGAATGTATCTTTTAAATAAATGTTTGACAAATATTCAATTATTTTCAATGATTTTGTAAATATAAAACTAGTGGGACACCATATGGCATAGGTTAGATATTTTATGTTGGGGTGAATAAACGTGAAATAAGTGTTTTTAACAAGTAATTTTATAGGTTTCAACTGTTATAAGGCTATAATACATGCTCCCCAAGATGCTCACTCATTCATTAATGCTCCCTGAATCATTTTTAAAATTATTACACAAAAGTATAACATAAACAATCCTAGGAAATTTCCACAAGCATCTTTGAGCATGCCCATCTGCAGCTGCTCCTGCAACAGGCCAGCCTGGCCACTTTAGGCCAAGTATTTAACCTGTTACCTGCACTGGGCCCCCTCTTGCAGAGAGGGAGGCACAGAGAGAGAGACAGAACATCTGCAGGACAGCAGCATAGAGTTCTGGCTATTTAGTCATGTATTCTTGAGTGAAGGCTGATCTCACATTGAACATTTCAATATGTAATTCTTTGGATTTTGTGGGGAACACACAGTTTAATATGACTATACAATAAACCATTCAACTTTACTTTGGACTCCATCTTCATTTAACTTAACTGGATTGTAAGCTATGGTACTAATAAGGCTTCAGATCCTGGACCCTTACTGCTAAGCAAAATAACCACTTCATTAAACACTAGAAGCTTTAGTGCAACACAAGTCACAACATTAACAAAAATATATTATGTATGGTCATTGCTCAAATTATACACTGTTTTATAGGGGAATGAATTCAGAATGCCCCAGGCCAAGGCATAACTCTAATAATTGCCGCCAGCAATGTGTCCTGAAGATGTCAAGAAAGGTCACTGTTCGTCATGCTCTACTGGATTTCCCGGTCACGCTTGAGTGCAAAAACCCCCCACGACAATGGGCTCGGCCGAGCAAAAAATATCCCCACAACTATTGTCCAGTATTTCACGTATATCGGAAATTTCACTCCTAAATTGCCGCTAACATGATGCAGATACAGTCTACCATATCACCCACAAGCTGTCATGCTGGTATTGTGCAAGGAAATCGAAGAAAACGGTTAATTTTAAGGTCATGTTTTGCAAGCGTGGACAGCTGCCATGTTGTGTGGTTCGAAACATGTGACAAACAAATGCCGATTCGGCGTCGAAATATGCAACAAGTTCAAAATGAACCCAACAAAATGCACGCTAAAGTGAGCAGGAAGGACTGTTCTTCCAATCTGCAGTGTGTACAAATAAAATCTTACCTAAAGCATCACTAAATTGGACGGAAATCCTTCCAGCATCGATCCCAGGTATAGGTACAGACAGGACATGTGCTCACGCTGTTTACGTTTCACGCTCGACCAATCAGGATCAACTTCCTTGCGTGGCCGGCGTGGCTCATTTGCATATGACCCAATTTCGCTTTCTTTCTAGGCCAGCACGTGGTTTCTCTGAACAAGTACATTCAGCCAATACAAAAATCAGTTATTTGACAATATTTTAATTTGAGATAAATATTTGAATGGAAAAATGTATGAACTTGTTGCATGCCGATATTAATAAATGTTTACTCACGCATCAAACGATGAAAAAAAAAATCAAAAATACTCAACCATTCAAAATAAGTAGATATTCTAGTTCAACAATTTTTTTCAAATATTTTTTATTCGTATTAATTCCTTTTATAACAGCATCATGGATGGGCTGACCCCGGGCGACGTTTATTAAGTCTCAAGCATTTATTCATTGTGTTAGGAAAGAATGTTGATTACATATATAGTCGCTCTTTTTCCATGTAATTAAAAAAATGTGGCTCATATAAGGACATGAGCATAACATTTTACAATAATTTACAACTATGTTTATTACAGTAGAACTAGTTTCGAGGTAAAAGCAACTCCCCAGTTATTTTTCTGCTATATACTACAGTTAGTTCCATTAAAAATGGCCTGTCAAATTAAACCTAGACACAGCTAGACAACCTCTGCTATATGATGCTACCTGCCACAAAACGGAACTGTCTGGCTGCGTCTGGCTGCAGCTGGCTACTCAAAAAGTATATGCAGCACCATTAGTGGATTTTCACCAAAGGTTCTCTATATTTCCACCAGGTGGCTATGACAGAATACTGCAATTCTATTGGCTGAAAAAGTTCCCGCCCTTGGCTGTGATTGGCTGAAGCAAAGTGTATCCTAGCAGCAGTTTTTTTAGTGCATTTTAATATATATTTGACTTCTTATCGTTCAGTTGATTTCTGTTATTTCCCTGAGAAAATTATATTTATTGTATAAATCAGTGATTATCTTCTACGTCTGAAAAGCAAATGAGTAATAATAGGAGAGGAAGGACTTATGTCTTGATGAATTCAGGGCTGCTCAGTGAAAAGACTCTTTTGGCATATAAGTTGAGTTACACATATTTGTCACTTTTTATTCTGCATTTTTTCCGATGCATAGGGTTTAGTGCAGTATAGCGGACCCAAATTTATGCCCATATTTGGCGTCCGTGAAATATGAAAATAATCACTATAATAAGACCCAATGGTTATGTGGTATTTTTTTATATTCCCCACGAGTGGACAGATTGGCCAGGATTCACGAGTGGCGTTAGGGAATATAAAAAAATACCACATAACCATTGGGTCTTATTATAGTGATTATTTTCATATTTCACGGACGCCAAATATGGGCATAAATTTGGGTCCGCTATACTGCACTAAACCCTATGCATCGGAAAAAATGCAGAATAAAAAGTGACAAATATGTGTAACTCAACTTATATGCCAAAAGAGTCTTTTCACTGGTACCAGGTGGCTATGACAGAATACTGCAATTCTATTGGCTGAAAAATTGTGGGTATTATTGTATAAGTCAGTGATTATCTTCTATGTCTGAAAAGCAAATGAGTAATAATAGGAGAGGAAGGACTTATGTCTTGATGAATAATACCCACAATTTTCACTTTTAGTTGAGCTGTCTGGCTATGCATTCATGTAGTATAGAAAAAATTCATGAACATTAATTTTTGCCATTGACCAATCAGAGCATTGCATAACTGTCAACAACGTCATCACCTCAAAACTTTCTGGGACATTTTCACATTAATAAAAAAAATTACGAAATGATATTTACAAACCAGTTGTTAAATATTTCTTGTCAGAATTGTTTTTTATACTAGATTTGGACAGAAAATGTTTTATTGTTCCGTATTATTCGATTGTATTACCGAAGCGATGACGCTCCTGTGACGTTGCCCATAGCAACACAGCCACACAATGGCTTGTATCTGTGGACTGAACAGATCATTCACTTTCTGTTACGTTTTTTGCTCCTGGAATCGTTAATTCTTGTCCGATTTCAAAAATTTAAATTTTTTTAGGGAGCTGACAATTTTATCTTTTGAATGGTGGTAAAATTGTGACTCCGAATATTGTTTTAAAGCGGCGGCGCTAGTTTAAACGGCGAAGCGCTTAGCTGCAAAAAGAGATTTTTTGTCATTGGCCTGCCATACATAGAAGTATGTGGTATACATTTCCCATCCTTGTAAGGTAAGCCATGTAGTATACACATGTATACCACATAGGCTATACCACATGGCTTTTCTATGTGGTATACAACTGATTGTGGGGTATTATAATAAGACCCAATGGTTATGTGGTATTTTTTTATATTCCCCACGAGTGGACAGATTGGCCAGGATTCACGAGTGGCGTTAGCCACGAGTGAATTCTGAAGCCAATCTGTCCACAAGTGAGGGAATATAAAAAATATACCACATATCCACTTGGGTCTTATTTATACCCCACAATTTTCACTTTTAGTTGAGCTGCTTGGCTATGCATTCATGCAGTATAGAAAAAATTCATGAATATTAATTTTTGCCATTGACCAATCAGAGCATTGCATAACTGTCAACAACGTCATCACCTCAAAACTTTCTGGGACATTTTCACATTAATAAAAAAAATTACGAAATGATATTTACAAACCAGTTGTTAAATATTTGTTGTCAGAATTGTTTTTTATACTAGATTTGGATAGAAAATGTTTTATTGTTCAGTATTATAAGATTGTATTACTGAAGCGATGACGCTCCTGTGGTGTTGCCCATAGCAACACAGCCACACAATAGCTTGTATCTGTGGACTGAACAGACCATTGACTTTCTGTTACGTTTTTTGGTCCTGGAATCATTAATTCTTGTCCGATTTCAAAAATTCAAACTGTTTTAGGGAGCTGACAATTTTATCTTTTGAATGGTGGTAAAATTGTGACTCCGAATATTGTTTTAAAGCGGCGGCGCTAGTTTAAACGGCGAAGCGCTAAGCTGCAAAAAGTGATTTTTTGTCATAGGCCTGCCATACATAGAAGTATGTGGTATACATTTCCCATCCTTGTAAGGTAAGCCATGTAGTATACACATGTATACCACATAGGCTATACCACATGGCTTTTCTATGTGGTATACAACTGATTGTGGGGTATTATTTTTTACCAAATTACATTCTTACAGACAATAAGAATACATTTGTCTAGAATAGCGGGGGTTTGGGAGCCCCCAAGAAAAAAAAAAACTATGTTAAACTGCGATCTTGCCTCACCGCCGCTAAATATGGTCAATACTGGGAGTCCGCTATACTGCACTTTTTCCGATGCATGTTTATTAGGGCTGTACACCGGTTCTTGATATACCGTTTGTACCGGTACTAGAGCCCGTAGTCACTTGCATTTTTTGACATAACTTGACTTGGTGCTAGATGACTTGACTTGACAGAATTCAATGACTTCAGTCATTCCTGGTGACTTGACTTGACTTGGCACTAAATGATTTGACTTCTTTTTAAATTTATTAGCACTTAATGAGCTGATGTATATTTCACGGAAATTTTTAAACCAATAATATCTTTTCTGAAATTCTCCTTTTTCACATTTTTATGGAAAATCAAATCCCAAATGTGGCTTTTACATGAAACTCACATGTCATCTTCTGTTGACATTTTCATGGAATATCAGAGCTTTTTGATTATAAAAGCATTGCCAGGTGGCGCTTGGGTCAGCCCCCTAGTGGCGGCTTCGTGAATTAAAATCGGCGGCGACTTGGCTTCTGATGACTTGACTTGACTTGAATGAATTATGACTGGCGGCGGCGCTAAATGGCGGCGACTACGGGCTCTAACCGGTACAAGGTTAACGATACGGGTATTGATAACCGTTATGTAATAATAACAATACAATTAAACAGTATGCAGATCAGCGATTTTGAGCAAATAGGACACCTGCTACCCAGATGTTCTGGTGCTTTTAAGGAAAAATATCAGCCACTTTAATTGTAATGACATTAAACAACAGTCTGGATTATTCCATAAATATTTATTCATTACATTTCATAGTGGATGGTCAGTATTGTAGGCTTTTTTCATTGATATAGCTTAACGATACGTATCATGATACATATCGTATCGGTTTTACTGTATCGTGATATGTATCGTATCGTTATAAAGATAAAGGTGTACAGCCCTAATGTTTATCTAACAGAACTTGCACCACAAAGGATCCCTCCTAGCCAAATGCTAGGAGATGGGGTTATTGCTGCTGCCTTGATTCTTGTTTATACTATACAGCACTATTGTACATACATATTTATGATATATTAGCAGTCTTGACGCAATACCCTTGATCACACCTTTCCGCAGGTGAGGATCTTGGAGAATTCGGGGGAGCAAGGATCCCAGGGGAGCAAGGGAGTTTTACTACGTAGAAAGGTTTATATTAACCATTACAATAGAATACACTCCGTCCCAGTGCTAAGTATGCCAATGCAACGTCATACCAGACAGACTTTAAAGAACTATTTTGTTCGCCGCTTAGTTAAAATTAACGGGCGCAGTGATTGACCTACTTTCGTCGCCTATCTCGAGATGCTTTGATATCTAGTAGGGTTTAGGCCAAGACTGATAAATTAGATAAATTTCTTACATTTACCAAGGTTAATATTTTTTTTCTGTGGTGGTCGGAGTAAGAATATAAGCTAGGAGTAGACAGAAGTGGCTTGCTTTAGCCAGCTATAGCTACAGCCAGGAATAGGTTGCTACAGCTGTCTAAAGTCGACCATATTTCATGAAACTAACTGTATGTCAAGAATGTCAGTACTATGGATTTACTGTTTTAATAATATATTACAACTGATACATTATTACATATGATACATTCTTAATTCATGGCATAACAAAATATAAACAAATCTAAATGAGTAATACGTCTTATATGACTTGATGTCCTGGTATCATACATTGAATATATAGTGAACAATTTTACTTTCTAGCTGATAAAAACACCTTTGTGAAACATTAAAAATATGCTGTATTCCCTTAATGTGATTAGTGCTGCTTCCCTGTGACCATGGAATGACATATGACAAGATGGCGAAAAATTATCAATATAGAAAACTTGACCTAATTGGTACATAGTGAGATTTTTTAGAAAGTTGGGATTGAACTTATTAACATTTCTCTCCAGATTAATTATGGATCCTACTATAGTTATATATATGGAATTCGAAGCAAGTGATTAATGTACATGCAATCAATCAACCAGTTTGTTAATGTTAGATTATAAAAATAAATGCATTACAAAAATACATGCATAGCAATTATTACAACATGAAGCATGAAATCTGAATAATTATATTATGATTCAATCAATTAATGAATTATTTGCCTGTGATTTATCCTGCAGAGGTCGCTGCCAGCAAACGCACAATAATAATATATATGTACCAAGAACACGCACTCTCGTAAGTAGGATGCGCTATGCATGCTGGGGAAAGGAGGCGCATTGTTAACTGAGCTGATGACGTCACAAACAGAGAACAATCAGCGACAATTGAGTGACATCATACTTGCTGATTATGACGTCATTTGACATGATAAGCCTTACGTAGCGTTCAGATCTATTGCTTGTAACATTATGTAAATTGTGGTATATATGTTGTCCATTCGCTCATTAAGGCACTGAAATTGGAATTATGATAGATCTTATTTATTTCAAACATCAAATAGACGAAAGTATGGATGGACAGGGACACTTTTCAGTCCGGATTTTATTATCCACTAGGGGCGTTGAATTTGTGCCTAGCGCCAGGAATTCTGGGGGAAGGAGGCGCAGCGTTTACAATGTAAAGTAGAGGGCGTGGCGCTTCTTGGTACATATTCTTTTAAAATAGATGACTTCATCAAAACATATAGCAAAGTAAACTTATTTTCACCCAAAACCCTAAAATGGTGGCTAATGACTTATGTTAAGAACTGTCCAATCTGTGTATAGTTTATCAATCTGTGCTGACTATATTTACAAATTGTGGATGCCTCGAAAAGGAACATAGTTAATGACGGAGCCAACTGAACCATTCACACTACACTTGCCAATAATTATATGACATCAAAGTTGACTATACTTTCCCTATAACTGACTCCTCCAGGAAAAAACGCAGTATAGCGGACCCAAACTTTTGACCATATTTAGCGAGCCTCGTTGTTAGGCTTTTGACTTGAAATGCTTGAATTCCATCACAAACCCACATCGGCAGGGGTTATTTTCAAGGCAAGAACGCAGGGTATCATTGTTTTTGGGGGCTGCTGCCCCAAAACCCCTGCTGTGCTACATGAGTATCAATCCTATGGTGTGTCAGAACAAAATTTTGGTTAAACATTAGTGATTATTTTTATATTTCAAGGACGCCAAATATGGGTATAAATTTGGGCCCGCTACACTGCACTAAACTGCTCCTCTGTGGTGGGTGGGTGGATTAGGGCTTTACGTCCTGTATTTCTGCACCTGATTGGCTAATTAGGACAGGCAGGGACCATGGCAATGAGATAAAGGATGAAACAGCCATCCAACTTAGGCTCGACCAGGTATTGAACCCGGGACCCAGTGGTTGGAACCGCTCCTCTGTGACACTAAATATGATGGGAAACAAAAGTACCACCAGAGGTCACTGGCACCAAAACAGATAAGCATTGTTGGATGATGTCATCTATTCAGTGATGTCATTTTTGTTGCAATAAATGATGACATCATCTAATGATGATGAAAAGTACCACCAGAGGTTCCTGAGACCGTAGCAGATAAGTATTGTTTAATGACGTCATCTATATTGTGACGTCATCCGTGTTACAATTGTATAGTGATCTCATCATATTGTCTTTTTAGCTGTGCTATAGGGTCGTAGCTCCCTCTGTAGGTTCTGTTACTTTTTCTCCCCATTGTGCTTCATCTGCTTCAGTGGCAGAGCCCTCTGGTGGTTTTTCTCCTAAGCCCATTGTTCTTATGATGACATCACACTTTAGATAACATGATCAAACAATGTTTAATATGTGCAATTTATGTGGGATTACTGGCAGTGCCCTCCACTGTCTTAGTTCATAATCGGGGTGTAGCTAACGACAGAGCTAGAATGACGGTGAAAATGATGTAAAGAATAAAGAAGAATCGGTCGAGGACTTGAGCGAGGTATCTCCAAGTGACGTCGCGCCCTTTCCTCATTTCAACTCCATCTTCATCCTCGTTCTCTACGAGACTCGAGTAATTCTCTCGCTTCACGCAAAGCAGCCGACCCAGCCCATCACCGACGATCTGGAAAATATTACATTGGAGGCTTAAATCTGCATTCACTTTTCAGCTTTTGCTTTCCCAGTACTATGTAAGGCACCAGACCATGTGTACTTTTTTCTAAAACTTTCCAAAATATATTGTATTAGATTAGAAACTTAGTCGAAAGGTATATATGTTAGACATCTGCAAATCAGCCATTGACTATCAAGAAAGCTAGTTCAACTTATTATCAATCAATCAATCAATCATGCAGTCAACCAACAGTCAATCTTATCAATAAGTCAGTCAAGCAATCAATCAATCAATCAACAATCAACCAAGCATAGCCTTCAGTCAAAATTTGATGACGGTGCCCCCTGTCTGACATTTTCTGGATCTGCCACTGCATTTAATCAATCAATCAATCAATTAACAGAGTTTAAATTACAATAGTTCCTGCTTTAACCATTAATTATCAATCAACCAATCAATTATAGCAATCCATCAATCAATCCAGATTGTCATTTGACAACTGATGATCAATCTCAATCAATTGACTGATTAATTAATAAATCAACCCAAGCATTCTACATTTAATCAATCAATCAATCGATCCATCTTAACTATTCAACCATATAACCAATCATTAGATTGAACAATATTCAATCAAGCATTTTTACTTACCGTCTTAAGAATTCGAGGCGGTGTTGTGACCTTCTCCGCCACATTTAGAATGACTGCAGAGGCTACCATACAAAACAAGAGTTGAACCAGAACACTGATGTAGTAGACAGCTGCAAGAAAGAGAGAGAAAGTTAATTTTGCATAAATATTTAATCCAGAGATAAATAATTAACCAGAAGTCAATTATAGTATGCCCAAACATGCATGAAAACTAATTTGTTGGACAATTATAGCGAGGGATGTAAATGCCTGCATTATGAGACATTCTTTTAATGATATGCACAGTTCTTTAAAGTCATCATTTTCAAGGAGCAGTCATTTTTGCAATTTTGCTTCATTGACCTCTCTTTGTACTCAGATATAAGTCTGATGTCATCAGTAGACAATGGCCATGGTGAGGTCACAGCGCAAGAACAATGGTTGTGACGTATTAATATATTATGTAATCAAAATGAGGTCAATATCCTCATGGCTGCCGCATGAAAAGGGTGTTAAATGCTACAGTGGCCGACGTCGAAGTTGTGGCCGACACCGGAGTCGTGGACTTCAATAGTGACGTCCTGGGGCCGATCCAAACATTCTGATTGAAAAGGGTGATAGATATCGCTATTATTCTAAATCTTTCTCTGTCAAAATGTTCTGAATCCGCCCCTGGACGTCACTATTGAAGTCCACAACTCCGGTGTCGGCCACAACTTCGACGTCGGGCACTGTAACCCAGTAGCGGTTTTCAATTTATAAAATTCTCAATACACAATCGCAGTCAACCGTATGAGGTAAAATCTTTCTGAATCAGCATTTGGAAGCAGAATGACGTATTTATTTTTATTTTTTTTTATTTATTTTTTTATTTTTTTTTTGTTAAATTAAATTAATGCAGAACCGCCTCAACACATTCAACCTGATAAATTCCCTATGAACAAGAGAACAAACTATATACGAGTATCACAAATCTCTTAGTGATAACTTATCACTACCAGGTACTCATATCATTTGAATAACCTATACATAACAGGACACAAATAAATACTAAACAAAATTGAGATTGAAACAGAGGCAACTAGTTGAAGAGAATGGAGTCAGGATCTTGGTTCTGAAGTTGAGCTATGTGGCGCAGTACATCTTTCTTTGTGATTATGCCTAACAACCATCTGAAAAAAGTCTGTACCAGTTCTAGTAACTAAGAAAACTGGTCTGACAGCTGTCCACAAAGGGGTGGGGTGGTTTGATTTCCGGTCGAGCCTATATGTGGGATGGCCATTTCATCATCTGTCTCATTGCCATGGTCCCTGCCTGTCCTAATTAGCCCAACAAGTGCAGAAATGCAAGATGTTTACAAAGCCCTAATCCACCCCAGCCACATCCATCACTGTCCACAAGGTGGAAAAGACATTGTTCATGGCCTCTTACCGATTAATGGCACTCCATCGAAGGTCCTCGGCACGATTCTGCTCAGAGACACAACCAAAACTATAAGAGTGATTAACATGCTTCCTCCTGTGGAACAGATTAAAAAGAAAACATAATATCAAACATACTTTAAAAGTAAAGCTGAATTCGAAATATGTTAGGCCCAAAGGATTCTATAATCAACGATTCCTGAAGTATGCAGCACACTTGCAGCAGCTTTATCAACTGAGCTGTCGATGTTCACCCCCAGGTTAGCCCGAGAAACTCTGACTGACCACACGCCGCTGTCTGCTCTTATTCATATTGTGACGTTTATTGTGAGCTGCCATTATGATTCAATCAATTAATGACTTATTTGCCTGTGAAATTACATAATTTTCACAAAATATCAGATAATAAATAAGAGCTAAGCGAACATCAGATTTCTCGGGCTACTCCCAGGTGTGAGACTATGGGATGAATGTAACGGATTAAGATATATAAAAAAAATTACAAATTACCAAGACTGAATCTCTGAGATTGACGGTAAGGCAGCAAAAACATGAACGGAGACATAATAGCGACGAACACCATTGGCAGAATGCAGATGTGGTTCACGTAGGAACCTTTGCGTTTAAGCTGAAATGAAATTTGATTACGAAAGATTAGATAAATAAAGAAAAAAATGTGCATTCATGTATTCAACTAGTGATGACTTTTTCCTGGATTCTTCAAGTTAAAAAGAGGAATAATTATATAATGTTGGTTGCATATAAATCCTATATATTTTGTGATAAATTTTAAAAGGGAGAATGAGCAGGAAAATCTTAACAGCTTGGCACATTTTGGATGAAATGGTGGGAGTACAAAAGTTACTCTAGACTAGTGAAGCAACTTTCCAACACCTCTACCAGTTTTTTTTTTAATTTTCTTGGATAATAATAGGAAAAAGTTCAGTATGACGGACCCAGATTTATGACCATATTTAGCAAGCCTCGTTACCATGCATATGACATCAAATGCTTGAACTCAATGTCCGATGTAACAAATTAATATGACAGTGGTTTTCATGTTCACCTCACTACTCTACACCAAATGTTATTTTAATTGTGCTAGAACTTCAAACTTGGTAAAATAATTTATATGGGCATAAATTTGGGTCCGCTATACTGCACTAAACCCTAATAATATGCTATCTTATCTTATCTTAACTTATAGATTTGGAAACTATCCTTCCCGAGGACATCATGTGGATCCCAGCCAACTCAGGAGAGGCCAACGATCAACACTTATCTACACATTCACAATACAGATCTCCCATTGGCTATGGCAGTCACTCAGCTAAAGGGAGTGCTGGATTCACATGGCATCATCTGGAATTTAGTTTCCAAGTATATGAATCCGCTTTAAAGAGGTTCACTTGTGTATGTTGAAGCACCACATGTGACAGCCACTTACATGTAGTGACATGGTATGATTCGGTGCATTGCAGTCCTGGATGCTAACTCCAGAGGACGTCATGTGAATCCAGGACTCCCCTTTGGCTAAGATCTCTTGGCCAACGGGAGTGCTGGATTCACATGGCATCATCTGGAATTTAGTTTCCGAGTCTATGAATCCGCTTTAAAGAGGTTCACTTGTGTATGTTGAAGCACCACATGTGACAGCCACTTACATGTAGCGAGAAGGTGACATCATGGTACGGCTCGCTGCAGCATCCGTACTGAACTACATTCTTCTTGGCAGATGTGTTGTGTACGTCCCATTCCAGATGCGAACCAAAGTTGCTAAGGTCCATCGCAAAATACTGACCGAACAGCTTAAGGTCCACCTGGAAGATACAATGTTGCCTTGTACCTTGTTCTATGCTGAGGCAAGTAAAAGATCCACCTTAGGGCCACCTATGAAGCACATGGGTAACATGGTATGGATTGCAAGCCTCATTATCTCAATATCAAATTTATTTCAGTATAATAACTTCTCAAGATTGATGAATATTCACTTTTTTTTTAAATTGATTCAAAGTCTACACTAACCAGCTGCCAAAAACTCTGTGGTCACAAGACAGCTATGAGTATACTGAGAATGTCTCAAATTCTTTACAAAATTATAGATAAACATGATTAAGACACTAATTTTTTGTCAGTCCTTAACTAAAACAATTTTTTACCTCGTTACCATGGTAAACCCAGGACCCAAATTTCATGTAGCAATCATGGCTGTCGTAAGGGAAATTGCGCATGTTGAAAGCACATTTTGATTGGATGACGACTTGGGGTATCCAAAGCACCGACCCCGTGTTGCTGATGACTGCATGCCTGTTTTGCATTTGGATTGCATTAGCTCCACTGTAAGCAAAACACAAAATAAATTTTGATATAAAAGCTAAAATTGTGGTTGCAAGTTTTCTGTGAAATGCTAAACTTAAAGGTGCACTGTCTGTCAAATTTGCACATTAAAATAATGATATAAATCTATACTGCCTTCTTGTCTCATGATATTTTTCACCATTACATGTATACCCACTTTTGCACAACAATTTAGTTTTAATTTACAATACATAATATAAATATTAGTTTTTCATGCCATCTAAAACTCAATATGTAAACGAACCCAGTGATGACGTCAAAATACTAAACAATGGATGATGATGTCATTTCCATTGTGTTTCCAATGTTTTGGTCTGGATTTTCTCTCAATGTATAATTTATTTTTAAGTAGTTAATTTCTTTTAAAATCATTAATTCACAGAAATTTAGTGTGCCTTGATTAATAAAGGTAATTTTCAACTGTTTGATATCTTCGAAAATTGCAAATTTGACAGACAGTGCAACTTTAAAGTCACTGATGTTCGAACCTTGGTCAAGAGCTGTGTTTCTTTCATGCTTTATTTTTGGAACACTAACTCAGAACTCAGAATCAACTTATTCATATTACATATATATGCATAGAATTGTACATGGATCATTAAGACATACAGTGATCATTAAGAACACAAGGTGCACACATAACATATTTATGTAATAAGGGTGACACCTCCAAGATAAATATATTTCAGTGAACAGAGACTACGATGTTGGGCCTTGGTATACAAGTAGGTCCGACAACAATGTGTGTTGCACCTGTAAGTCAAGCGACCTAATTATGGACATTCTTTGCTAGTTTACCTAGTTAAAAAATAATTGGTTAAACTATGAAGCCGATAGACTGAGTATAGACTTAATTTCTTAAAAATACAAGAGAAACGGATTCATTTTTTTTTTAGTTTTCTGAATTGCCTACTTGTCATACGACACATACTGCCAAGGACATGGCTTAAAATGAACAGCATCTGGACCCTTACAAACTAGATGATTGTCATGTTTTTAACATGCACCAACACAGATTTTGTATATAGTCTACGTATGCACCAGATGTCGCCACTGCGCAACGCACCATTGCACAGCCCGGGACGGCCTCGTGCCCATTAGGGTTTCAAAATTGAAGATTGAAGATTGGGCTGTGAGGTGACAACACAGTGACAACGGCCTGTTATGTTAATGAACACCTACCCATTGTACAGAGTAATATCTGGTTGCCAGATTTGGTCGACGGGCATTTTGATGTCTCGAATGCCATCATAATCGTTGTGGTTCCATTGCATGTTTGGAGCAACCCAATTCTGTAAAATATCACACATCAACAATATTGTAAACACTCCATAAAGAAACTACATGCATTGGTAAAATTATTTGACTATGTTATAGTTTTACCAATGAATAAAATTTCCTAAAATTGCTCAGTTTTTGAATTTTTGCTTATATTTATCTTCTTTAAGATCAGCATCATTTGTATGTGACAAAATGTTATATAGTTTAAGATTCAGATAAACGCATCAACTGCCATGAAGTCTCCCAAGGATTTTCATTGAAAGAAGTTTTCATCTTGGAACTAGGGAGGCTAGTGGTTCATTAAATCAATGTAATATATTTAATTTTTACTTACAAATTTCAGCCAGCCTTCCAGAGTAAGGTAACCTAGGTCTTCATTCTAGATCATAAATAGAAATATAAAGCGATAAAATGAGATGGAAAAATCACAGCATAAGTTTCTTATATTAACATTGCAAAGATATTAAAGTGAGAAAAAAAGGAGGTTACACTAGCAAACAATGCAAAATTTATCAGTCTTTCAAAGTGCTTCTGCCATAAGATAAGATAAGATAAGATAAAACTTTATTTATAGTCGGAGGTGCAAGACAAAACAATAAAACATATTAGCTATAAAGCTTTTAGCCGACTGGTAAAAATAACAATAACAATGAAAGAAGATATATATACAGATGATTAGAATGAGATTATGACTTAGTGATCATAAATTATTTTTCTGACAGATTATTCATGATCCACCACAATTACACCTTTCTAAGGAATTACAACGTCTTAATAAATCTTTGAACTTAGCTAAATCATCTACTTGTTTTAGTTCAACAGGTAAGGAATTCCAAATCAAAGCACCTTGATATATAATAGATCTGAAACCATATTGCATAGTGTTGTAAACAGGCTTCACTAGCTGAAGATTATCTCTCATCTCATATGGCGTAATCTGCCTAGTGAAGAATGAACTTGTGATAGGTTTTGCCATGTCATGGAGTACTTTGTATACAAATTCCGCTAGACTAGTTTTCCTTGTTACATAAAGCATTTTTTTGCATGTTCTTTCTAGCAGGTGCTTGTATGGGTTATCATAATCATTGCAAAACAAACTAATCGTATTGCTCTCTTATTTAGTTTCTCAAGTTTCTTGTTTTGTCCTATAGTGAAAGTATTATATACAACTGTACAATAGACAAAATTAGACGAGATAAATGATTCATATATTCTGAGTTTACTTGTGTAATCAATGTGTTTGCATAATCTTTGGAGTGCATTAATTTGTTTTGCTGCCTTTCTGCTGATAATTGATACATGGCAGTCAAAATTTAGTTTGTTGTCAATGTTGATACCTAACAGCTTAACAACAGATTCAGACTGTATTTTTTGATTGTCAATCTCAAAATCTATGGAAACATTTTCTCTACTCAGACATATTGGAATTAAGATGCATTTGCTTTTCATGAACTAAATTATTTTTGAACCATGAAATTGCTCGAGTGGAAGCCACTTCTAGTTTGTCCTTTATGACCATTGGGTCTCTGTGTGCATAACATAAGGTGTTATCATCAGCATAATTGTAAACGCTGCAAGAACTACTTAATTCAAACAGAAAATCGTTTATGAAAATGTTAAATAAGAAAGGACCTAAGAGAGAACCTTGGGGAACACCAGTTTTCAAATTTAACCATTTGCTTTTAATGTTACCTATTTTTACAATTTGTTTTCTATTTTTTAAGTCCAATATGAATGAACAGGCTTCACATGATAAACCATATGCATGTAACTTTGCCATGTCACATTGGTTGTTATTGTTAGTAGGTTCAAGCCGTGAAAGGCCATTGAGTATCACCAGCCAATTTTGACTGTTTATAAAAAACAGTGATCAACATTTTAGAATAATCCCTGTGTTGGTTAAAACTCTGGACTGGTTGAGCAAATTGAATAGCTTTTGAACAGTTTTTTCATGAAACAGAGTTTTAATCAAAGCAATGATATACGTTACATGAGCACTTTACTCAGTTACTTTCGCTGCTTGCCCAACTAACTGTGTGAACACAAATATGCTAGGCAGTCTAATAATTTCAAAATTTCAATTGCTAGTGCAGAAATGAAACTTTGTATTCATCCTCATGTTGTTTATAAATGTAAATGTTCTGGATTGTTTCGAGTTGTTCTCATATCATCATTTATGATAATACTGTGTTTTCTGATTTATCATCATTTAGGACGGCACTGTGTCATTTAGGATGGTACTGTATTTTCGCATCATCAGGATCATTAGCATCATTTAGGATGATACTGTTTTCTAAAATCATTTAGTATGGGTACTGTATTTCCAGATCAATACAATTTAGTACTGTTCTCACATCATTATATAGGATGGTACTGTTTTCTCAAATAATTTAGGATGGTACTGTATTTCCAAATCATCATCAATTAGGACCGTAATGTTCTCACATCATCTTTTTTGCTATTTTTATTAAAGAAGCCATCCTTTGCTTAGGGATAATTAAGAATCACATACCACTTCCAAGATGTCTATCAGTGCAAATCCGATTGTGAGATTGATGGTGTCTGCGTGTTCGACAACAGGTCGGAGATGTGGATTGTTGGACGTCAAGTCTTTGTAAAGGTGCTCCTCCGCTGTCATGTATTTGCTTTCATTGTGGGCAAATGCTGCGAAAAATAAACCATATGTTGGTAAGCATTTACAGTCAATTTCGTAGCTTAGAAACTATACTTAGATATACTACTCGAGAGGAAGTCACACGAATCCAGGTCTCTCATATTGGCTAAGGCAGTCCCTCAACCAATGGGAGTCCTGGATTCCTGACGTCCTTTGGAGTTTAGTATGAAATCTGCCGTAATGTTATTGCTATACAAGATCACTATATGCGGGGGAAGGAAATTTCTTGCCACTCACAGCAGTTAATTAACCAGATGAAAAAAAAAGAAGGGTGTTGTTCCCGCATTCTCCACATAATACACATTTACCAAATTTTGGGAACTTTCACCTTTCCTCACCATGTGCATCAATTCCAGGGGATCTCAAGTTTACAGCAGATATCATAGAATTGGACAGCTAATCTCCACAGGATGACATGTGAATCCAAGACTCCTGGTTGAGATAGTCCGTTAGCCAATGGGAGTCCTGGATTCACATGATTCTATGGGGTTTAGTTTCCGAGTGCATGACTTCTGCTGTAGCATTTTAACTGAATGGTGTTCAGCTGGAACATTCAAGGTACATAAGCTGGGAATGAATGGAAATTGACTGTTATATCAAAGAAATAAGCATGTGGCTCAACCATTAGACTAGCAACTGTACAGCTGGCTCATCTCATCAATAAGGGTCTGTGTCATCATTTAACCATTTAGGAGGGTACTGTTACTACTATATCATTATATCATCATTTAGGATGGTACTGTGTTTTTGAGAGCATCCGTTTTTGGTGGTAGGGTTCTCACAAAATCATTTAAGATGTTACTGTGTTCTCATATCACCATTTAGGATGGTACTGTGTTCTCATATCACCATTTAGAATGGTACTGTGTCTTCTGATCAACATCCTTTAGGACGGTACTGTGCTCTCGCATCATCATTTAGGATGGTACTGTGTTATCATCAGATCATCATTTATAGGATGGTACTGTGTTCTCAGATCATATTCATTTGGGATGGTAGTGTTCCCACATCTTCATTTAGGCTGATACTGTGTTCAGATCATCAGTGATACTGTGTTTCAAGATTATCATCATATAAGGTGGTAGTGTTCATACATTATAAGGTGCAGATCCAGAGGGGGGCGCCACCGGCATACCCCCCCCCCCCCCTCCCTCGATTAGCAATTTATTGAAGGTGCCTCCCCCCCCCCCCCCCCAGTCCGAAATGTTCACACCGTTGATAAGTGTGGTGCTGCGTCCTTATTTGTACTTAGAATAATGCTGTGTTTTTATGAGTCAATTATAATGATTTTCAGTCATCTATTAGGATGGTATTATGTCTCTCAAATCATCATTTAGGATGGTACTGTGATATAATTTAGGATGGTACTGTGATATCATTTAGGATGGTACTGTGATATCATTTAGGATGGTATCATTTTGTCGTCGCAGTTGTTGGTAAGTATTTGTGTGGCTTAATCAGTCAGGTATCCTTTATAAGGGTAATGTATTTCTATCACTATATTATTATAACAGACTTATAATTACATCTTGGCATATTGCATAAAATACAAATAGTTATGCGAAAGTGTAAACTATGCTGATAAGACATTCATAAAGATATTCTTTGTTTATAAGTAAACACCGTATTGCTTATCACATACATTTTTTTAATTTCTTATTCAACTTCTACAAGGACGAGATGATATCGTAAAATTTATGTCTCACACATTTATAATGAAATAAACAACTCCAGGTTTGATAAAATGATAACACATTATCTAACAAGAACAGGAAGTATAAACACTTCTCAGTACCATTCATTACCCCCCCCCCCCCCCCCCTGAACTGTGATTACATGAAGTCAAACTGAATATAATATAACTTTAAGTGATTTAAAGGTTGGCCTTTATTGCGGATTTCAACTCAACAAAGTATAGTTGATAATTGTTGTTAATTTATAAGTGTAATTGTTTTGTTTTTTGTGGATACTATTATAATGAAATTCACAAATTTAGTCATAAATGCATTATAATTTTATTGCATATAATTATAATTATACTCCACCACGTGACCTTTTCTATTGTTTTCAGGAGGGATATAACCACCAAAATGTTAGTTAACTCCCTCCTGAGTGCAAACTGTACTTTAATTGCTGGGAATTAACTAACATTTTTGTTGGTTATATCCAAAGCGATATATGCAGTACATTGCATACGACTTGGGTGACCCCCTTAAATATGCTTATAAAAGAGTCGTCACGCCTCAGTGACTCTGTTTTACTCTCTTAAAAGAAAAATAGTGACCTATTTGGTGGGATCACGTAATGTTGGCATTATAAAGTGTAATATAAACTTACGTAAATTAATCTTTTATGCAACTTCATGTTATTATTTAAGTACGCTGTATATATGTTAAGTTATGAAGAATATTTTGAGAAATTTTGTTTTGGTTATACCACTTTGGTTATACCACAATGTTTGTAGAGGAACCTAGACTGCTTGCTCTGACCTGTCCTGAATTCTATGTTAATGCAAATGTGCACAGGTTGACTCAATATGATAAACTACGTTTTTAATAGGACAAAATTGTATTTGTCCGACAAATACAATAACCCATTTATAACATAGACTTAAATTATTAGTAAATTGGTAAATTATTTAGCAACCTGTTCAAGTATAGTAACATTATGAGAAAACGCAATTTAAATTTGTCTGGTATTTATATTGGAATTTTCAGTGATAGAAAATGCATTAATTCATTAATATTTACCCATTGCAATTTTGTCTTTTAAACGAACTTCACATAATGTTTCTCTAAACACAAAATGTATCTTATAAGAGGATTATGAACTGGTTTACATATTCAGTAATTGCAGTTGACAACAAACATATACATAACAACAACAAAGTGTTGCTAATGAAATTGCAATCCATAACTTATAAAAAATATCTATCAAATTTCAGTACATTACTCATCTATTTATTCAATATCATTTTCGTAGCAAAAGTATGTCAAACCGTATATGTACTTAGAATATCCTTAAAATTACTAAATTCACCTTAAATTGTGAGTCCTTAAAACTTAATTATCACTCACCTGATTTGCATAGCAATAATGTTACACTCAATAACAATGTAGCTATCATTTTGTTTAAGATAAGTCAAACTTTTGAAGTCACTTGTTAAAATGATAGCGTTCAAGCCAGCTATGTTCTCACTTTCAGGTCTACTGGTTTTAGAGCGAAACTTAAGTTAGGGGGCTACTATCAAATAAATACAAATAAATACAATGCACCCCACCTAATTTAAGGATTGTTTCACCCCATTCCATTGTTATGCAAATGAGGGTTATTGTTGAATTGTAGCAAATTGCAACAGGTTGTATTAATGGTGTGCAAGGGTGAAATCAATTACCTGTAAGATAGCCCAGTAGGGTAAACAAATTCTATAGCAAACATTTCAGGTCCAGTCGAATTAAATATATATCTTAACACTCTCATTGCAGTGGTAAGTAAGTAAGTAAGTAAGTAAGTAAGTAAGTAAGTAAGTAAGTGAGTGAGTAAGTGAGTAAGTAAGTGAGTAAGTGAGTAAGTGAGTAAGTGAGTAAGTGAGTAAGTAAGTGAATAAGTAAGTAAGTCATTAAGTGAGTAATCATCTTATCTATCTATCTATCTATCTATCTATCTATCTATCTATCTATCTATCTATCTATCTATCTACCTACCTACCTACCTACCAACCTATCTATCTATCTATCTATCTATCTATCTATCTATCAACATATATATCTATCTATCTATCTATCCATCTATTCATCTATCCATCTATCTATCTATCTATCCATCCATCCATCCATTCATCCAGGTACCATCATGAGGCAATTGACAGACCCCATGGAGTAATTGTGTAACGTGACAGGCTCCCATCATCCCCTAGTGATAATAGTTCTATTTCTTGTAAAGGTCTAAATTTGTTCATTTGTTATTCATTAATAGGTGTTTTTCCCTTAAAAGTTGTATAATTTTGCCTTAGATAGATAGATAGATGTTTTCAAGTTTACTATAAGTGGATTTACAAAGCAATGATGACTTAAAAGTGGCTCTGTTTTGAGTATTTTTTAAAAGTTTAGTTCATTGGGTTTTGTTTGAATACATGGATCAATACCAGACAAAAGAAGTGTACAAGTGCCCCCCCCCCCCCCCCCCAAGAATTTTGCAAAATATAGGGCATTTCTGGTTACTGAAGTGAACAGAACATCAGCAGTGTGACTTTTGACCTAACTGCCCCCCCCCCCCTACTTGGACTTTTCTCCAGGCTACGGCCCTGAAATATATATATCAATTGGTGCCTTGGACTGGGTGTCCTGTAAGCAGTCTTAGATCATGCAACAATTGCTCAGTGGGTCATTCTTTTTTTTTCTTCTTCAGACAAAACAAACATTTTGAAAACAATTCTATAACAGGTGCTTATCTGCCACAGGGCCTTCTCTTAAATATTCAGTTCATTAAATTGAATTATAAAGCTGGATAAAATCATATAGATCTAAAAAAAATGTTTGATCACCAAAGATACAAGGGACTATTGATTCTGATCTCAACAGTGTGCAGTGAAGTATTTCACAACTGGAGCATATCACCACTTGCGATGTATCCTTATATACCTGGGACAATTGGATTAGCCCAGCTGGCAGTCCCTGGTGGCGGCTGAGAACGTAACTTGACCCTGGTGGTCATCAAGGTATTGCCTGGAATGAATGTTACCTTGCCCAAGATGGCGTTAACCCCGTTTACACATTAGTAAACATCCGTTAACGCATTAGAAACAACAAGAACACATGACTTGGTGAGTGGATACATTTTGTCACATTTATTGATTGGCATAAAGGAATGGTTACATTGCTTGTGTTTGTGGACACCCAGATGCATGCTGTGGCAATCCCAAATACAAGTGATTAGATGTTAGAAATAAGATGGAGGTGAATTATAAGAGAGAGAGATATGAGATGAGGATTAAAGGTTAATATGGGGTGCTATGCGAGCCTGCGGCTAGTTTAGCTGTGTGTGTGTGTGTGATTAGGGCTTGACGTCCTGTATTTCTGCACCAGTTGGGCTAATTAGGACAGGCAGAGACCATGGCAATGAGACAAAGGAAGAAACAGCCATCCAACTTAGGCTAGACAGGGATTTGAACCTGGGACCCAGCAGTTTGAAGCCAGAGCGCTACCTCTGAGCTAGGCCACCGCTGGAGTTAAAGGCCTTATATAGTCAGAATAGGCACTGGAGCACCACCTGCCAAGCCTTTTAATAAGGAGTCAGGTAATTTTTATGCGCTGCTTCCATAGCAGAGCCGTCCCTGAGAGAGTGAAGTGTAATATTAGACGCGTCATAACCGATCGCAGCGAACCTCTCTTTCATAGCTCCTGAAAGGGATTTGTGCGTCAGTGGAGACTTGTCAGAGTGCAAAAACAAGGGGGTAGCTAGATCCAGCGGCCTGAGGGGCAGGACATGTGTCTGCGAACAATACACTACCACCCCAAAGCCCTTGATGCTAGTTTTGGATGAATTAACTTCAAGTGTGCAATGCAAGACAGCCCCCTCAAAGAACTTTATATGTGAAGCTAGGAGGGGAGGAGAAACATGAGGATTAAACGTATACTCGCATGCCCTAAGGCAGGCAAAGAAAGTCATGGCTGTGAATATCATCATATTTTCCTAATTATCAGACAGTGTATCATATAAGTGCTTTAGCATAGCATAAGACACAGGCGCAGCTGACCTTGGTGCCGGATGTCGCCTGTCTAGAGACTTCAGAGCCCAATTTACCCAAACTGTATAGATATTCTGGGGCATGCCCCTAATGCACTGACCCATGACTTTATTCCTACTAAGTATACCTTGATGGAGTGAACGAGAATAGATAGTGTAGATAGATAGGTAAAACGTAATACCGTTACCTCTGTGAGATGAAGTGGTTCAACATGATACTGACGACAGAATCTAAGGTAATGCCTGACACCAGTGCAGTAGACTTCACGTGAATTGAACGCCAACCCAGTTGCAACTAGTGATTGTGCTCGCCGATCCAATTCTGAAACAGTAAAATACAGTTAAGTGGTACTGCCAAAATACAAAACATTGCGGGCCATACATGACCTGACATTGAAAAACCATCAGCTATAAATTCATGGAGCTGACCTCAGCTAAGCCTGTCCGCCGCTACATTATTGCCTGTGGAAATGGAGACGACACGACTGAAAATGCGGTTGGCCTCGAGCACGAGGGTCCACTGGCGAACCATCTTAAGCAACTCCGGAATCAGAGTGTAAAGTTCGGTGAGTATGTAGCAGACGGAGGAGTTATCAATATGAAAAATAACTTTTCTGCTACTGAGTGCTTCGCCCCAGGAGGCCAAAACTTTGACTGTGTACGTCATAACCCAACACATAGGATAATTTGTAACGATTAAACATTGTAATCATAAATAAGTGGTAAGAGACCATCTCTTTAAAGACAGTGTAACCATACTCTCTACACATTAATATCTTGTACAGACTCCAGGCCTCCAACCACTTAAAGGAGTTTGATATGGTTCTGCGGGAATGCTAGCACTTAATATTCACATTGCCGTGGTTATCAACATAACTTTTAAACTCATCGTCATCATTAACATTATTGTTCAGTCGTTCATTTAGCTCGATGAACTCACCCAATAAAGCTGCATCACAGATACTGGTGCTGACATGTTCTACCCATTGGATGGGGCTGTTAGGCTCTCTGGTATCATGGTGACCCATCCAAGAATGGGCTACTAGCTGGGTGGGATGTCTGCCAGTTCCTGGCCCTGGGTAGTCTGACGATCTGTGTACTAGACGGGGGACCTAGGGATGCTCAGCTCTGCTCTGGTTTGTGATGAAACGCTCACTTAGCATATAGGGCCTTGGCTCCCTCTCTCTAGGAAGTTCTCTGGTCGAGCCACTGCTGCCATTGCGGATCTCCCTCAGCCACCATGAGTTCTGGTTTGGCTCTGGCTGCCTCAGTTCGCGCCTCGATCACCATCATAAGCATTACCTAAATTATCAAAATTGCGATCCTGCCACGGCATGGGCCTGGTTTGCCGACCGACTGTGAGCTATGCAACCTTGCATCCTGCTCGAACCCCCCCGGGGGGGGGGGGAGAATTTAACACTCTCTCACTGTTAAATGGGTGTTCTCTCTGGTCATGCCCAGCGCCATGAGGTGGCGTACTGACTGACCCATAGTTTGTCTCCTGGTATACATTTGGCCCACCCGTATTGTGGCTACTTTGCCTATCGTGACATATTCGGTGCCTAATGGTCTCAACTGCGTCTTGTCTCATGTAAAGGTACTCGGGATCATATTCGGATCTAAAAGGAGACAAAATCAGCTGGCTGGGCACTTCGTCTACCAGAAAATCGACCGGGTGGTCATATACATGTGGTGATTGCTTCGGGCGGGCGCCCTCAGAGATACAAGGATCACTGTATTCTCTCTCACATATTTGATTATTGGCGAAAGAGAAAAATTTGCCACTCTCGCCTATTGCCGAACTTGGCAACCTCCTGGAAACGGTGTAAGCAAATATGTTGCCCTGTACTGAGGGCAGGCTAAAAGAGTCAATGACAATGACAATGACCATGATGACAATGACACAGTTTTTATTGGCTCCTAAATAACACATAACAGTAATTACATACTAGACTTGCAATTGTCCCTGACAATTACGATAAACTTTCCTTTCCTTTTATCTTTTTTTTCCAGTACCATGAATTTCTGCAATTAATAAAGTACCTGAAAACCTCGAAAATAGTTGCCCTAACCTCTTAAGCTATACAGGAATAGAAAGATAATGAAAAAAGGTTTAAGAAAATATTTTTTTGGTTGCTGTACCTTGTATAGGACCCAGGTTCAAAACGCCTGAAAATTGCATATATAGGACACTCTGTGACCTTGACCCTGTAACCCAAAATTCTGAAATAACTCACATTTGTGAAGCACATGTATATACACTCCTGTGAATTTTTTTTGGTTCAATCTATCAACAACATTTTGGTCTGAGTAAGCAATTCAGGCTTTAAGAGTGATAAAAAAAATTTAGGACCTAAGCTGTTTGATGAAGGTAATTGCCCTATTACAGTAATGAAGTACTACCCAGAGGACATATATGTGCAAAATATGAATGAAATTGGAGACTTTCTTCCTGCTTTTTTGGGGCGAGAAACATAAATTTACTAACATTCATTGTAAAAATTGCTGACTCAGCGGTCCAGGGTACTGGGAGGTAGGTAGGTCAGCAATTAAGGCTTTATGAGTGATAAAAAAAATTCTAGGACCTAAGCTGTTTGATGCAGGTAATTGCCCTTTTACAGTAATGTAGCACTACCCAGAGTACATATATGTGCAAAATATGAATGAAATTGAAGACTTCCTTCCTGCTTTTTTGGGGCGATGCACGTAAACTTCCTAACATTCATTGTAAAAATTGCTGACTCAGCAGTTCAGGGTTGGTAGGTCTCCCCATTGGATAACATGGGAAAGAGAATTTTGACTCCAAGTTCGAAACTGGTAAAGGTTGGTGAATAGACATGGTATTCTATGTAAAGTCCTGATTTTTCTCTACATAATGACACCAGTTGCATGAAATTTGATTCAATAGAACTCAAGTTAAAAATTATTGAAATTTGGACTGAAAAAAAATTCTAGGGCCTAAGTTTTTTTATGAAGGCCCTTGCCCTTTTACATTTACATAGTACTCCCTAGAGGACATATCTGTAAAAAAAATGGTGAGAATCCAAGCAATTCTTCTAGTGTTTTTGGTATTTTTTCATTTTTTGAATTTCAAAAAGTGACAAAAAATTTTCAATGTCTGACGCTTTTCCAAACGGAACGACCTAGAACATATTTCTATATATTCCTGAAAAAAGAACATTTCAAGGATTCTAAATATGTCTTTGACATCCCTGTATCTCAATTTGGAGCCGAGATATAATCAGTCAAAAATCGCAACTTTGGACCCCTGTACCACCTAGACCACTTTACCAAATGGGCTCATTTTTTGTGTGGTAGTTGTACTAGGGTAGGACTATACAAATATGAAATGGCAAGTCAATATGATTATTCCTTCTATGGTTTTCAAAAGAAATTTCATGAAAATTTCGAAAAACTTTTTTTCATAAATTCATGGCTCAGTCAGCAGGCTCACAATTTGGCTCAAACTCCTTTCTGCACTGCGTATTTGTCTAAGGTATCTTGAAAAAAAATCTCATGCCAGTATCTCTGCCCAGTTTCTTGAAACCGCGCCCTTAAATTTATTTTTTATTTTGTGAATTACGCAGAAGCGTCACGAAATTTGGTCATGAAATTTGTGCCGTTCAAAGTGCGCTCTAGCCGTCTATGTGACATTGAAGTGTTAAAGTCCTGCCTTTATTAGTTTCTGAGTAATAAGCCTTTACTTCTTCAGAAGAATAATAATAACTAGACTTGCAATTGTCCCTGACAATTACGATAAACTTTCCTTTCCTTTAACTTTCATAACCTTTTTCTTTCTCATATAAATACTACAAATAACCTAACAAAAAAGCCGGTAGTATTTGTGCTCTGATCATTCTTGAAGCGTTATGATTTTTCACAATGACAACAATTTATTAAGGCACTAAATCCTAAGAAATCACTGTCTTATCCTCTGAGACTATTTATAAATGAACAGACAACTGTAATGGTGATGACTTTTCAAAAAATGTTTTTCAGAAAGCTGTACTCTTCATAGGACCCAGGTTCAAAACGCCTGAAAATTGCATATATAGGACACGCTGTGACCTTGACCCTGTAACCCAAAATTCTGAAATAACTCACATTTGTAAAGCACATGTATATACACTCCTGTGAATTTTTTTGGTTCAATCTATCAACAACAGTTTTGGTCTTAGTAAGCAATTCAGGCTTTAAGAGTGATAAAAAATTTTTAGGACCTAAGCTGTTTGATGAAGGTAATTGCCCTATTACGGTAATGTAGTACTACCCAGAGGACATATATGTGCAAAATATGAATGAAATTGAAGACTTTCTTCCTGCTTTTTTGGGGCGAGAAACATAAATTTACTAACATTCATTGTAAAAATTGCTGACTCAGCCGTCCAGGGAGGTAGGTAGGTAGGTCTCCCCATTGGATAACATGGGAAAGAGAATTTTGCCTCAAGTTTCAAAACTAATTAAGGTTGGTGAATAGACAAGGTGTCCTATGTAATCTCCTAATTGTTCTCTGCATAATGACACCAGTTGGATGAAATTTGGTTGAATAGAACTGGAGTTAAAAATTATTGAAATTTGGACTGAAAAAAAATTCCAGGGCCTAAGGTGTTTAATCAAGGCCCTTGCCCTTCTACATTTATATAGTACTCCCTAGAGGACATATGTGTGAAAAGTATGAAGAAAATTGAAAAAGTCTTTCCTACTGTTTTTGGGGCAAAACACGTAAACCTGCTAACATTCATTGTAAAAATTGCTGACTCAGCGGTCCAGGGTTCTGGGAGGTAGGTAGGTCAGCAATTCAGTGATAAAAAAATTCTAGGACCTAAGCTGTTTGATGAAAGTAATTGCCCTTTTACAGTAATGTAGTACTACACACAGTACATATATGTGCAAAATATAAATGAAATTGAAGACTTTCTTCCTGCTTTTTTGGGGCGATGCACATAAACTTCCTAACATTCATTGTAAAAATTGCTGACTCAGCGCTTCAGGGTTGGTAGGTCTTCCCATTGGATAACATGGGAAAGAGAATTTTGGCTCCAAGTTCGAAACTGGTAAAGGTTGGTGAATAGACATTTTATCCTATGTAAAGGCCTAATTTTTCTCTACATAATGACACCAGTTGCATGAAATTTGGTTGAATAGAAATGGAGTTAAAAATTATTGAAATTTGGAATGAAAAAAATTCCAGGGCCTAGGGTTTTTAAGCAAAGCCCTTGCCCTTTGAAATTTACAAAGTACTCCTTAGAGGAAATATCTGTAAAAAAAATGGTGAGAATCCAAGCAGTTCTTCTACTGTTTTATAGACTTTTTCATTTTGAGAAAATCAAAAAGTGACAAAAAATTTTCAATGTCTGACGCTTTTCCAAACGGAACTACCTGGAGCATATTACTATACATTCCTGAAAAGAGAACATTTCAAGGATTCTAAATATGTCTTTGAGATTCCTGTATCTCAATTTGGAGCCGAGATATAAGCAGTCAAAAAATGCAACTTTGGACCCCTGTACCACCTAGACCACTTTACCAAATGGGCTCATTTTTTGCATGAAAGTTGTGCTAGGGTAGGACTATAAAAGTGTGAAATTGCAAGTCAATATCATTATTCCTTCTATGGTTTTCAAAAAAAATTTCATGAAAATTTCGAATAACTTTTTTTCAAAAATTCATGGCTCAGTCAGCAGGCTCACAATTTGGCTCAAACTCCTTTCTGCACTGCGTATTTGTCTAAGGTATCTTGAAAAAAAATCTCATGCCATTATCTCTGCCCAGTTTCTTGAAACCGTGCCCTTAAATTTATTTTTTATTTTGTGAATTACGCAGAAGCGTCACGAAATTTGGTCATGAAATTTATGCATTTCAAAGCGCGCTCTGGCTGTCTATGTGACCTTGAAGTGCCAAAGCCCTGCCTTTATTAGTTTCTGAGTAATAAGCCTTTACTTCTTCAGAAGAATAATAATAACTAGACTTGCAATTGTCCCTGACAATTACGATAAACTTTCCTTTCCTTTTATCTTTCTTGTCCAGTACCATTAATTTCTGCACTGGAGAAGTCTCCAAGGTCTCTTGAAAAAAAATTTCATGCCATTGTCTCTGGCCAGTTTCCTGGAACTGTGAAGAAAAGCTTTTTTTTATTCCCTGAAATGCGCAGAGGTGTCATGAAATAAGGTCATGAAATTTGTGCCGTTCAGAGTGCGATTGGGCCATACCATGGGGTGCCCACTAGGTGTCCTCACTTGCTCAATATCATGGGGGTGCGAAATAGGGTGTCCTCACTCCAAATTGTTCTCATAAATTCACAGTAATGTAGTACTACCCAGAAGACATATATGTGCAAAATATGAATGAAATTGAAGACTTTCTTCCTGCTTTTTTGGGGCGAGAAACATAAATTTACTAACATTCATTGTAAAAATTGCTGACTCAGCCGTCCAGGGAGGTAGGTAGGTAGGTCTCCCGATTGGATAACATGGGAAAGAGAATTTTGCCTCAAGGTTCAAAACTAATTAAGGTTGGTGAATAGACAAGGTATCCAATGTAATCTCCTAATTTTTCTCTGCATAATGACACCAGTTGGATGAAATTTGGTTGAATAGAACTGGAGTTAAAAATTATTGAAATTTGGACTGAAAAAAAATTCCAGGGCCTAAGGTGTTTAATCAAGGCCCTTGCCCTTCTACATTTACATAGTACTCCCTAGAGGACATATGCGTGAAAAGTATGAAGAAAATTGAAAAAGTCTTTCCTATTGTTTTTGGGGCAAAACACGTAAACCTGCTTACATTCATTGTAAAAATTGCTGACTCAGCGGTCCAGGGTTCTGGGAGGTAGGTAGGTCAGCAATTCAGTGATAAAAAAATTCTAGGACCTAAGCTGTTTGATGAAAGTAATTGCCCTTTTCCAGTAATGTAGTACTACCCAGAGGACATATATGTGCAAAATATAAATGAAATTGAAGACTTTCTTCCTGCTTTTTTGGGGCCATGCACATAAACTTCCTAACATTCATTGTAAAAATTGCTGACTCAGCGCTTCAGGGTTGGTAGGTCTCCCCATTGGATAACATGGGAAAGAGAATTTTGGCTCCAAGTTCGAAACTGGTAAAGGTTGGTGAATAGACATTGTATCCTATGTAAAGGCCTAATTTTTCTCTACATAATGACACCAGTTGCATGAAATTTGGTTGAATAGAAATGGAGTTAAAAATTATTGAAATTTGGAATGAAAAAAATTCCAGGGCCAAGGGTTTTTAAGCAAAGCCCTTGCCCTTTAAAATTTACATAGTACTCCTTAGAGGACATATCTGTAAAAAAAATGGTGAGAATCCAAGCAGTTCTTCTACTGTTTTTTAGACTTTTTCATTTTGAGAAAATCAAAAAGTGACAAAAAATTTTCAATGTCTGACGCTTTTCCAAACGGAACTACCTGGAGCATATTACTATACATTCCTGAAAAGAGAACATTTCAAGGATTCTAAATATGTCTTTGAGATTCCTGTATCTCAATTTGGAGCCGAGATATAAGCAGTCAAAAAATGCAACTTTGGACCCCTGTACCACCTAGACCACTTTACCAAATGGGCTAATTTTTTGCATGAAAGTTGTGCTAGGGTAGGACTATAAAAGTGTGAAATTGCAAGTCAATATCATTATTCCTTCTATGGTTTTCAAAAAAAATTTCATGAAAATTTCGAATAACTTTTTTTCAAAAATTCATGGCTCAGTCAGCAGGCTCACAATTTGGCTCAAACTCCTTTCTGCACTGCGTATTTGTCTAAGGTATCTTGAAAAAAAATCTCATGCCATTATCTCTGCCCAGTTTCTTGAAACCGTGCCCTTAAATTTATTTTTTATTTTGTGAATTACGCAGAAGCGTCACGAAATTTGGTCATGAAATTTATGCATTTCAAAGCGCGCTCTGGCTGTCTATGTGACCTTGAAGTGCCAAAGCCCTGCCTTTATTAGTTTCTGAGTAATAAGCCTTTACTTCTTCAGAAGAATAATAATAACTAGACTTGCAATTGTCCCTGACAATTACGATAAACTTTCCTTTCCTTTTATCTTTTTTGTCCAGTACCATGAATTTCTGCAATTAATAAAGTACCTGAAAACCTCAAAAATAGTTGCCCTAACCTCCCAAGCTATACAGGAATAGAAAGATAATGAAAAAAGGTTTAAGAAAATATTTTTTTGGTTGCTGTACCTTGTATAGGACCCAGGTTCAAAACGCCTGAAAATTGCATATATAGGACACTCTGTGACCTTGACCCTGTAACCCAAAATTCTGAAATAACTCACATTTGTGAAGCACATGTATAACATGTATATACACTCCTGTGAATTTTTTTTGGTTCAATCTATCAACAACATTTTGGTCTGAGTAAGCAATTCAGGCTTTAAGAGTGATAAAAAAAATTTAGGACCTAAGCTGTTTGATGAAGGTAATTGCCCTATTACAGTAATGTAGTACTACCCAGAGGACATATATGTGCAAAATATGAAAGAAATTGAAGACTTTCTTCCTGCTTTTTTGGGGCGAGAAACATAAATTTACTTACATTCATTGTAAAAATTGCTGACTCAGCGGTCCAGGGTTCTGGGAGGTAGGTAGGTCAGCAATTCAGGCTTTATGAGTGATAAAAAAAATTCTAGGACCTAAGCTGTTTGATGCAGGTAATTGCCCTTTTACAGTAATGTAGTACTACCCAGAGTACATATATGTGCAAAATATGAATGAAATTGAAGACTTTCTTCCTGCTTTTTTGGGGCGATGCACGTAAACTTCCTAACATTCATTGTAAAAATTGCTGACTCAGCAGTTCAGGGTTGGTAGGTCTCCCCATTGGATAACATGGGAAAGAGAATTTTGACTCCAAGTTCAAAACTGGTAAAGGTTGGTGAATAGACATGGTATTCTATGTAAAGTCCTGATTTTTCTCTACATAATGACACCAGTTGCATGAAATTTGGTTGAATAGAACTCAAGTTAAAAATTATTGAAATTTGTACTGAAAAAAAATTCTAGGGCCTAAGCCTTTTGATCAAAGCCCTTGCCCTTTTACATTTACATAGTACTCCCTAGAGGACATATCTGTAAAAAAAATGGTGAGAATCCAAGCATTTCTTCTAGTGTTTTTTGGATTTTTTCATTTTTTGAATTTCAAAAAGTGACAAAAAAGTTTCAATGTCTGACGCTTTTCCAAACGGAACGACCTAGAGCATGTTGCTATATATATCTGAAAAGAGAACATTTCAATGATTCTAAATATGTCTATGAGATTCCTGTATCTCAATATGGAGCCGAGATATAAGCAGTCAAAAATCGCAAATTTGGACCCCTGTACCACCTAGACCACTTTACCAAATGGGCTCATTTTTTGCATGATAGTTGTGCTAGGGTAGGACTATAAAAGTGTGAAATTGCAAGTCAATATCATTATTCCTTCTATGGTTTTCAAAAAAAATTTCATGAAAATTTCGAACTACTTTTTTTAAAGAATTCATAGTTCAGTCAGCAGGCTCACCATTTGGCTCAAACTCCTTTCTGCACTGCGTATTTGTCTAAGGTATCTTGAGAAAAATTCCCATGGAATTATCTCTGCCCAGTTTCCTGAAACCGTGCTCTTAAATTTGTTTTTTCTTTTGTGAATTACGCAGAAGTGTCATGAAATTTGGTCATGAAATTTGTGCTGTTCAAAGCGCGCTCTGGCTGTCTGTGCACTCTTGAAGTGCCAAAGCCCTCTCTTAATTAGTTTCTGAGTAATAAGCCTTTACTTCTTCAGAAGAATAATAATAATAAATAATAAGATAAACTTTCCTTCGGAAAGTTTATAATAAAAAAAAAAATAATAATAAAAAAAAAAAAAAAAAAAAAAAGAAAAATAAGACGTACAATAATAAGATAAACTTTCCTTCGGAAAGTTTATAATAACTAGACTTGCAATTGTCCCTGACAATTACGATAAACTTTCCTTTCCTTTTATCTTTTTTGTCCAGTACCATGAATTTCTGCAATTAATAAAGTACCTGAAAACCTCAAAAATAGTTGCCCTAACCTCCCAAGCTATACAGGAATAGAAAGATAATGAAAAAAGGTTTAAGAAAATATTTTTTTGGTTGCTGTACCTTGTATAGGACCCAGGTTCAAAACGCCTGAAAATTGCATATATAGGACACTCTGTGACCTTGACCCTGTAACCCAAAATTCTGAAATAACTCACATTTGTGAAGCACATGTATAACATGTATATACACTCCTGTGAATTTTTTTTGGTTCAATCTATCAACAACATTTTGGTCTGAGTAAGCAATTCAGGCTTTAAGAGTGATAAAAAAAATTTAGGACCTAAGCTGTTTGATGAAGGTAATTGCCCTATTACAGTAATGTAGTACTACCCAGAGGACATATATGTGCAAAATATGAAAGAAATTGAAGACTTTCTTCCTGCTTTTTTGGGGCGAGAAACATAAATTTACTTACATTCATTGTAAAAATTGCTGACTCAGCGGTCCAGGGTTCTGGGAGGTAGGTAGGTCAGCAATTCAGGCTTTATGAGTGATAAAAAAAATTCTAGGACCTAAGCTGTTTGATGCAGGTAATTGCCCTTTTACAGTAATGTAGTACTACCCAGAGTACATATATGTGCAAAATATGAATGAAATTGAAGACTTCCTTCCTGCTTTTTTGGGGCGATGCACGTAAACTTCCTAACATTCATTGTAAAAATTGCTGACTCAGCAGTTCAGGGTTGGTAGGTCTCCCCATTGGATAACATGGGAAAGAGAATTTTGACTCCAAGTTCAAAACTGGTAAAGGTTGGTGAATAGACATGGTATTCTATGTAAAGTCCTGATTTTTCTCTACATAATGACACCAGTTGCATGAAATTTGGTTGAATAGAACTCAAGTTAAAAATTATTGAAATTTGTACTGAAAAAAAATTCTAGGGCCTAAGCCTTTTGATCAAAGCCCTTGCCCTTTTACATTTACATAGTACTCCCTAGAGGACATATCTGTAAAAAAAATGGTGAGAATCCAAGCATTTCTTCTAGTGTTTTTTGGATTTTTTCATTTTTTGAATTTCAAAAAGTGACAAAAAAGTTTCAATGTCTGACGCTTTTCCAAACGGAACGACCTAGAGCATGTTGCTATATATATCTGAAATGAGAACATTTCAAGGATTCTAAATATGTCTATGAGATTCCTGTATCTCAATATGGAGCCGAGATATAAGCAGTCAAAAATCGCAACTTTGGACCCCTGTACCACCTAGACCACTTTACCAAATGGGCTCATTTTTTGCATGATAGTTGTACTAGGGTAGGACTATACAAGTATGAAATGGCAAGTCAATATGATTATTCCTTCTATGGTTTTCAAAAAAAATTTCATGAAAATTTCGAACTACTTTTTTTAAAGAATTCATAGTTCAGTCAGCAGGCTCACCATTTGGCTCAAACTCCTTTCTGCACTGCGTATTTGTCTAAGGTATCTTGAGAAAAATTCCCATGGAATTATCTCTGCCCAGTTTCCTGAAACCGTGCTCTTAAATTTGTTTTTTCTTTTGTGAATTACGCAGAAGTGTCATGAAATTTGGTCATGAAATTTGTGCTGTTCAAAGCGCGCTCTGGCTGTCTGTGCACTCTTGAAGTGCCAAAGCCCTCTCTTTATTAGTTTCTGAGTAATAAGCCTTTACTTCTTCAGAATAATAATAATAATAACTAGACTTGCAATTGTCCCTGACAATTACGATAAACTTTCCTTTCCTTTTATCTTTCTTGTCCAGTACCATTAATTTCTGCACTGGAGAAGTCTCCAAGGTCTCTTGAAAAAATATTTCATGCCATTGTCTCTGGCCAGTTTTCAGTCACACACTTATACATTTTTTGGGACTGATCCAATGAAAAAATTTGGGTTTTGGCTTTTTAAAGGTTTTTTATTCAATTTCCAATAGAGCAATTAATAAAGTACCTGAAAACCTCATAAATAATTGCCCTAACCTCTCAAGCTAAACAGGTATAGAAAGATAATGAAAAAAGGTTTAAGAAAATAATTTTTTTGGTTACTGTACCTTGTATAGGACCCAGGTTCAAAACGCCTGAAAATTGCATATATAGGACACTCTGTGACCTAGAATTCTGAAATAATTCACATTTGTGAAGCACATGTATATGCACTCCTGTGAATTTTTTTGTTCAATCTATCAACAAAATTTTGGTTCTGAGGAAGTGATTCAGGCTTTATGAGTGATAAAAAATTCTAGTGCCTCAGCTGTTTGATGAAGGGAATTGCCCTTTTACAGTCATGTAGTACTACCAACAGGACATATATGTGAAAAGTATGAAGAAAATTGAAGAAGTCTTTCCTACATTTTTTTGGGCAAAACACGTAAACTTCCTAACATTCATTGTAAAAATTGCTGACTCAGCGGTCCAGGGTTGTAGGAGCTAGGTCTCCCCATTGGATAACATAGGAAAGAGAATTTTGCCTCAAGGTTCAAAACGGGTTAAGGTTGGTGAATAAACAAGGTATCCTGTGTAAAGTCCTGATTTTTCTCTGCATGATGACACCAGTTGGATGAAATTTGGTTGAATAGAAATGGAGTTAAAAATTATTGAAATTTGGATTGAAAAAAAATTCTATAGCCTAAGCCTTTTAAGCAAATCCCTTGCCCTTACACATTTACATAGTACTCCTTAGAGGACATATCTGTAAAAAAAATGGTGAGAATCCAAGCAGTTCTTCTAGTGTTTTTTAGACTTTTTCATTTTGAGAAAATCAAAAAGTGACAAAAAATTTTCAATGTCTGACGCTTTTCCAAACGGAACTACCTAGAGCATATTACTATACATTTCTGAAAAGAGAACATTTCAAGGATTCTAAATATGTCTTTGAGATTCCTGTATCTCAATTTGGAGCCGAGATATAAGCAGTCAAAAAATGCAACTTTGGACCCCTGTACCACCTAGACCACTTTACCAAATGGGCTCATTTTTTGCATGGTAGTTGTCCTAGGGTAGGATTATAAAAGTGTGAAATGGCAAGTCAATCTCATTATTCCTTCTATGGTTTTCAAAAAAAATTTCATGAAAATTGCGAACTACTTTTTTTAAAGAATTCATAGTTCAGTCAGCAGGCTCACAATTTGGCTCAAACTCCTTTCTGCACTGCGTATTTGTCTAAGGTATCTTGAAAAAAATTCCCATGGAATTATCTCTGCCCAGTTTCCTGAAACCGTGCTCTTAAATTTGTTTTTTATTTTGTGAATTACGCAGAAGTGTCATGAAATTTGGTCATGAAATTTGTGCTGTTCAAAGCGCGCTCTGGCTATCTGTGCACTCTTGAAGTGCCAAAGCCCTCTCTTTATTAGTTTCTGAGTAATAAGCCTTTACTTCTTCAGAAGAATAATAATAATAATAAAGAATAAAAAAAAAAAAAAAAAAGAAAAATAAGACTTACAATAATAAGATAAACTTTCCTTCGGAAAGTTTATAATAAAGAATAAAAAAAAAAAAAAAAAAGAAAAATAAGACTTACAATAACAATATGAACTTTCCTTCGGAAAGTTCATAACTAGACTTGCAATTGTCCCTGACAATTACGATAAACTTTCCTTTCCTTTTATCTTTCTTGTCCAGTACCATTAATTTCTGCACTGGAGAAGTCTCCAAGGTCTGTTGAAAAAAAATTTCATGCCATTATCTCTGGCCAGTTTCTTGGAACCGTGAAGAAAAGTTTTTTTTGTATACCCTGAAATGCACAGAAGTGTCATAAAATAAGGTCATGAAATTTGTGCTGTTCAGAGTGCAATTGGGCCTTACTAGGGGTGCCAACTTCCTGAGTATCATGGGGGTAGGAAATAGGTGTCCTCACTACAAATTGTTTTCATAAATTCAGAAATCTTTGCCTTATTGTCTTAAACTATTCATAAGATGAACACACACCAGCACTGACTTTCAAAAAATATCTATTGGGTTTTTCTGTACTCTGCATTGGGCCTGAGTTCAAAATGCATGAAAACTACATATGTAGGAAACACTGTAACCTTGACCCTTTGATCAAGATTTCTGAAATTTTTCTTTTTTTTTTCAGTCATATGTATATACACACTTGTAAATTTTTTGGGACTGATACAATGAAGAGTTGTGGGTTTTGGCTTTTTAAAGATTTTTTATTCAATTTCCAATAGAGCAATTAATAAAGTACCTGAAAACCTCATGAATAATTGCCCTAACCTCTCAAGCTATACAGGAATAGAAAGATAATGAAATAAGGTTTAAGAACATATTTTTTTGGTTTCTGTACCTTGTATAGGACCCAGGTTCAAAACGCCTGAAAATTGCATATATAGGACACTCTGTGACCTTGACCCTGTGACCTAGAATTCTGAAATAATTCACATTTGTGAAGCACATGTATATATACTCCTGTGAATTTCTTTGGTTCAATCTATCAACATTTTGGTCTGAGTAAGCAATTTAGGCTTTATGAGTGATAAAAAAATTCTAGGGCATAAGCTTTTTGATGAAGATAATTGCCCTTTTACAGTCATGTAGTACTCCCCAGAGGACATCTATGTGCAAAATATGAATGAAATTGAAGACTTTCTTCCTGCTTTTTTGGGGCGAGAAACATAAATTTGCTAACATTGATTGTAAAAATTGCTGACTCAGCGGTTTCAGGGAGGTAGGTAGGTAGGTCTCCCCATTGGATAACATGGGAAAGAGAATTTTGGCTCCAGGTTCGAAACTGGTTAAGGTTGGTGAATAGACATTGTATCCTATGTAAAGGCCTAATTTTTCTCTACATAATGACACCAGTTGCATGAAATTTGATTGAATAGAACTGGAGTTAAAAATTATTGAAATTTGGACTGAAAAAAAATTCTAGGGCCTAAGTTTTTTTATGAAGGCCCTTGCCATTTTACATTTACATAGTACTCCCTAGAGGACATATCTGTAAAAAAAATGGTGAGAATCCAAGCAGTTCTTCTAGTGATTTTGGTATTTTTTCATTTTTTGAATTTCAAAAAGTGACAAAAAATTTTCAATGTCTGACGCTTTTCCAAACGGAACGACCTAGAGCATGTTGCTATATATTCCTGAAAAGACAACATTTCAAGGATTCTAAATATGTCTTTGACATCCCAGTATCTCAATATGGAGCCGAGATATAAGCAGTCAAAAATCGCAACTTTGGACCCCTGTACCACCTAGACCACTTTACCAAATGGGCTCATTTTTTGTGTGGTAGTTGTACTAGGGTAGTACTATACAAATATGAAATGGCAAGTCAATATGATTATTCCTTCTATGGTTTTCAAAAAAAATTTCATGAAAATTTCGAACTACTTTTTTTCAAGAATTCATAGTTCAGTCAGCAGGCTCACCATTTGGCTCAAACTCCTTTCTGCACTGCGTATTTGTCTAAGGTATCTTGAGAAAAATTCCCATGGAATTATCTCTGCCCAGTTTCCTGAAACCGTGCTCTTAAATTTGTTTTTTCTTTTGTGAATTACGCAGAAGTGTCACGAAATTTGGTCATGAAATTTGTGCTGTTCAAAGCGCGCTCTGACTGTCTGTGCACTCTTGAAGTGATAAAGCCCTGTCTTTATTAGTTTCTGAGTAATAAGCCTTTACTTCTTCAGAAGAATAATAATAATAATAATAAAAAAAAAAAAAAAAAAAAAAAAGAAAAATAAGACGTACAATAATAAGATAAACTTTCCTTCGGAAAGTTTATAATAATAAAGAATAATAATAAAAAAAAAAAAAAAAAAAAAAAAGAAAAATAAGACTTACAATAATAAGATAAACTTTCCTTCGGAAAGTTTATAATAACTAGACTTGCAATTGTCCCTGACAATTACGATAAACTTTCCTTTCCTTTTATCTTTTTTGTCCAGTACCATGAATTTCTGCAATTAATAAAGTATCTGAAAACCTCAAAAATAGTTGCCCTAACCTCTCAAGCTATACAGGAATAGAAAGATAATGAAAAAAGGTTTAAGAAAATATTTTTTTGGTTGCTGTACCTTGTATAGGACCCAGGTTCAAAACGCCTGAAAATTGCATATATAGGACACTCTGTGACCTTGACCCTGTGACATAAAATTCTGAAATAATTCACATTTGTGAAGCACATGTATCTACACTCCTGTGAATTTTTTTTGTTCAATCCATCAACAACATTTTAGTTCTGAGTAAGCAATTCAGGCTTTATGAGTGATAAAAAAACTCTAGGGCCTAAGCTGTTCGATGAGGGTAATTAAACTTTTTCAGTCATGTAGTCCTAACCAGAAGACATATGTGTGAAAAGTATGAAGAAAATTGAAAAAGTCTTTCCTACTTTTTTGGGGCAAAACACGTAAACCTGCTAACATTCATTGTAATAATTGCTGACTCAGCGGTCCAGGGTTCTGGGAGGTAGGTAGGTCAGCAATTCAGGCTTTATGAGTGATAAAAAAAATTCTAGGACCTAAGCTGTTTGATGCAGGTAATTGCCCTTTTACAGTAATGTAGTACCACCCAGAGTACATATATGTGCAAAATATGAATGAAATTGAAGACTTCCTTCCTGCTTTTTTGGGGCGATGCACGTAAACTTCCTAACATTCATTGTAAAAATTGCTGACTCAGCGGTTCAGGGTTGGTAGGTCTTCCCATTGGATAACATGGGAAAGAGAATTTTGGCTCCAAGTTCGAAACTGGTAAAGGTTGGTGAATAGACATGGTATTCTTTGTAAAGTCCTGATTTTTCTCTACATAATGACACCAGTTGCATGAAATTTGGTTGAAAAGAACTCAAGTTAAAAATTATTGAAATTTGTACTGAAAAAAAATTCTAGGGCCTAAGCCTTTTGATCAAAGCCCTTGCCCTTTTACATTTACATAGTACTCCTTAGAGGACATATCTGTAAAAAAAATGGTGAGAATCCAAGCAGTTCTTCTAGTGTGTTTTAGACTTTTTCATTTTGAGAAAATCAAAAAGTGATAAAATATTTTCAATGTCTGACGCTTTTCCAAACGGAACTACCTAGAGCATATTACTATACATTCCTGAAAAGAGAACATTTCAAGGATTCTAAATATGTCTTTGAGATTCCTGTATCTCAATTTGGAGCCGAGATATAAGCAGTCAAAAAATGCAACTTTGGACCCCTGTACCACCTAGACCACTTTACCAAATGGGCTCATTTTTTGCATGGTAGTTGTCCTAGGGTAGGACTATAAAAGTGTGAAATTGCAAGTCAATATCATTATTCCTTCTATGGTTTTTAAAAAAAATTTCATGAAAATTTCGAACTACTTTTTTTAAAGAATTCATAGTTCAGTCAGCAGGCTCACAATTTGGCTCAAACTCCTTTCTGCACTGCGTATTTGTCTAAGGTATCTTGAGAAAAATTCCCATGGAATTATCTCTGCCCAGTTTCCTGAAACTGTGCTCTTAAATTTGTTTTTTCTTTTGTGAATTACGCAGAAGTGTCATGAAATTTGGTCATGAAATTTGTGCTGTTCAAAGCGCGCTCTGGCTGTCTGTGCACTCTTGAAGTGATAAAGCCCTGTCTTTATTAGTTTCTGAGTAATAAGCCTTTACTTCTTCAGAAGAATAATAATAATAACTAGACTTGCAATTGTCCCTGACAATTACGATAAACTTTCCTTTCCTTTTATCTTTCTTGTCCAGTACCATTAATTTCTGCACTGGAGAAGTCTCCAAGGTCTCTTGAAAAAATATTTCATGCCATTGTCTCTGGCCAGTTTTCAGTCACACACTTATACATTTTTTGGGACTGATCCAATGAAAAAATTTGGGTTTTGGCTTTTTAAAGGTTTTTTATTCAATTTCCAATAGAGCAATTAATAAAGTACCTGAAAACCTCATAAATAATTGCCCTAACCTCTCAAGCTAAACAGGTATAGAAAGATAATGAAAAAAGGTTTAAGAAAATAATTTTTTTGGTTACTGTACCTTGTATAGGACCCAGGTTCAAAACGCCTGAAAATTGCATATATAGGACACTCTGTGACCTAGAATTCTGAAATAATTCACATTTGTGAAGCACATGTATATGCACTCCTGTGAATTTTTTTGTTCAATCTATCAACAAAATTTTGGTTCTGAGGAAGTGATTCAGGCTTTATGAGTGATAAAAAATTCTAGTGCCTAAGCTGTTTGATGAAGGGAATTGCCCTTTTACAGTCATGTAGTACTACCAACAGGACATATATGTGAAAAGTATGAAGAAAATTGAAGAAGTCTTTCCTACATTTTTTGGGCAAAACACGTAAACTTCCTAACATTCATTGTAAAAATTGCTGACTCAGCGGTCCAGGGTTGTAGGAGCTAGGTCTCCCCATTGGATAACATAGGAAAGAGAATTTTGCCTCAAGGTTCAAAACGGGTTAAGGTTGGTGAATAAACAAGGTATCCTGTGTAAAGTCCTGATTTTTCTCTGCATGATGACACCAGTTGGATGAAATTTGGTTGAATAGAAATGGAGTTAAAAATTATTGAAATTTGGATTGAAAAAAAATTCTATAGCCTAAGCCTTTTAAGCAAATCCCTTGCCCTTACACATTTACATAGTACTCCTTAGAGGACATATCTGTAAAAAAAATGGTGAGAATCCAAGCAGTTCTTCTAGTGTTTTTTAGACTTTTTCATTTTGAGAAAATCAAAAAGTGACAAAAAATTTTCAATGTCTGACGCTTTTCCAAACGGAACTACCTAGAGCATATTACTATACATTTCTGAAAAGAGAACATTTCAAGGATTCTAAATATGTCTTTGAGATTCCTGTATCTCAATTTGGAGCCGAGATATAAGCAGTCAAAAAATGCAACTTTGGACCCCTGTACCACCTAGACCACTTTACCAAATGGGCTCATTTTTTGCATGGTAGTTGTCCTAGGGTAGGACTATAAAAGTGTGAAATGGCAAGTCAATCTCATTATTCCTTCTATGGTTTTCAAAAAAAATTTCATGAAAATTTCGAACTACTTTTTTTAAAGAATTCATAGTTCAGTCAGCAGGCTCACAATTTGGCTCAAACTCCTTTCTGCACTGTGTATTTGTCTAAGGTATCTTGAAAAAAATTCCCATGGAATTATCTCTGCCCAGTTTCCTGAAACCGTGCTCTTAAATTTGTTTTTTATTTTGTGAATTACGCAGAAGTGTCATGAAATTTGGTCATGAAATTTGTGCTGTTCAAAGCGCGCTCTGGCTGTCTGTGCACTCTTGAAGTGCCAAAGCCCTCTCTTTATTAGTTTCTGAGTAATAAGCCTTTACTTCTTCAGAAGAATAATAATAATAACTAGACTTGCAATTGTCCCTGACAATTACGATAAACTTTCCTTTCCTTTTATCTTTCTTGTCCAGTACCATTAATTTCTGCACTGGAGAAGTCTCCAAGGTCTGTTGAAAAAAAATTTCATGCCATTATCTCTGGCCAGTTTCTTGGAACCGTGAAGAAAAGTTTTTTTTGTATACCCTGAAATGCACAGAAGTGTCATAAAATAAGGTCATGAAATTTGTGCTGTTCAGAGTGCAATTGGGCCTTACTAGGGGTGCCAACTTCCTGAGTATCATGGGGGTAGGAAATAGGTGTCCTCACTACAAATTGTTTTCATAAATTCAGAAATCTTTGCCTTATTGTCTTAAACTATTCATAAGATGAACACACACCAGCACTGACTTTCAAAAAATATCTATTGGGTTTTTCTGTACTCTGCATTGGGCCTGAGTTCAAAATGCATGAAAACTACATATGTAGGAAACACTGTAACCTTGACCCTTTGATCAAGATTTCTGAAATTTTTCTTTTTTTTTTCAGTCATATGTATATACACACTTGTAAATTTTTTGGGACTGATACAATGAAGAGTTGTGGGTTTTGGCTTTTTAAAGATTTTTTATTCAATTTCCAATAGAGAAATTAATAAAGTACCTGAAAACCTCATAAATAATTGCCCTAACCTCTCAAGCTATACAGGAATAGAAAGATAATGAAATAAGGTTTAAGAACATATTTTTTTGGTTTCTGTACCTTGTATAGGACCCAGGTTCAAAACGCCTGAAAATTGCATATATAGGACACTCTGTGACCTTGACCCTGTGACCTAGAATTTTGAAATAATTCACATTTGTGAAGCACATGTATATATACTCCTGTGAATTTCTTTGGTTCAATCTATCAACATTTTGGTCTGAGTAAGCAATTTAGGCTTTATGAGTGATAAAAAAATTCTAGGGCATAAGCTTTTTGATGAAGATAATTGCCCTTTTACAGTCATGTAGTACTCCCCAGAGGACATCTATGTGCAAAATATGAATGAAATTGAAGACTTTCTTCCTGCTTTTTTGGGGCGAGAAACATAAATTTGCTAACATTGATTGTAAAAATTGCTGACTCAGCGGTTTCAGGGAGGTAGGTAGGTAGGTCTCCCCATTGGATAACATGGGAAAGAGAATTTTGGCTCCAGGTTCGAAACTGGTTAAGGTTGGTGAATAGACATTGTATCCTATGTAAAGGCCTAATTTTTCTCTACATAATGACACCAGTTGCATGAAATTTGATTGAATAGAACTGGAGTTAAAAATTATTGAAATTTGGACTGAAAAAAAATTCTAGGGCCTAAGTTTTATTATGAAGGCCCTTGCCCTTTTACATTTACATAGCACTCCCTAGAGGACATATCTGTAAAAAAAATGGTGAGAATTCAAGCAGTTCTTCTAGTGATTTTGGTATTTTTTCATTTTTTGAATTTCAAAAAGTGACAAAATATTTTCAATGTCTGACGCTTTTCCAAACGGAAAGACCTAGAGCATGTTGCTATATATTCCTGAAAAGACAACATTTCAAGGATTCTAAATATGTCTTTGACATCCCTGTATCTCAATATGGAGCCGAGATATAAGCAGTCAAAAATCGCAACTTTGGACCCCTGTACCACCTAGACCACTTTACCAAATGGGCTCATTTTTTGTGTGGTAGTTGTACTAGGGTAGTACTATACAAATATGAAATGGCAAGTCAATATGATTATTCCTTCTATGGTTTTCAAAAAAAATTTCATGAAAATTTCGAACTACTTTTTTTCAAGAATTCATTGTTCAGTCAGCAGGCTCACAATTTGGCTCAAACTCCTTTCTGCACTGCATATTTGTCTAAGGTATCTTGAGAAAAATTCCCATGGAATTATCTCTGCCCAGTTTCCTGAAACCGTGCTCTTAAATTTGTTTTTTCTTTTGTGAATTACGCAGAAGTGTCATGAAATTTGGTCATGAAATTTGTGCTGTTCAAAGCGCGCTCTGGCTGTCTGTGCACTCTTGAAGTGCCAAAGCCCTCTCTTTATTAGTTTCTGAGTAATAAGCCTTTACTTCTTCAGAAGAATAATAATAATAATAATAAAGAATAATAAAAAAAAAAAAGAAAAATAAGACTTACAATAATAAGATAAACTTTCCTTCGGAAAGTTTATAATAAAGAATAAAAAAAAAAACAAAAAAGAAAAATAAGACTTACAATAATAAGATAAACTTTCCTTCGGAAAGTTTATAATAAAGAATAATAATAAAAAAAAAAAAAAAAAAAAAAAAAAAGAAAAATAAGACTTACAATAATAAGATAAACTTTCCTTCGGAAAGTTTATAATAATAAGATAAACTTTCCTTCGGAAAGTTTATAATAATAATAATAACTAGACTTGCAATTGTCCCTGACAATTACGATAAACTTTCCTTTCCTTTTATCTTTTTTGTCCAGTACCATGAATTTCTGCAATTAATAAAGTACCTGAAAACCTCAAAAATACTTGCCCAAACCTCTCAAGCTATACATGAATAGAAAGATAATGAAAAAAGGTTTAAGAAAATATTTTTTTGGTTGCTGTACCTTGTATAGGACCCAGGTTCAAAACGCCTGAAAATTGCATATATAGGACACTCTGTGACCTTGACCCTGTGACATAGAATTCTGAAATAATTCACATTTGTGAAGCACATGTATATACACTCCTGTGAATTTTTTTTGTTCAATCTATCAACAACATTTTGGTTCTGAGTAAGCAATTCAGGCTTTATGAGTGATAAAAAAACTCTAGGGCCTAAGCTGTTCGATGAAGGTAATTAACCTTTTTCAGTCATGTAGTACTACCCAGAAGACATATGTTTGAAAAGTATGAAGAAAATTGAAAAAGTCTTTCCTACTTTTTTGGGGCAAAACACATAAACCTGCAAACATTCATTGTAAAAATTGCTGACTCAGCGGTCCAGGGTTCTGGGAGGTAGGTAGGTCAGGAATTCAGTGATAAAAAAATTCTAGGACCTAAGCTGTTTGATGAAAGTAATTGCCCTTTTACAGTAATGTAGTACTACACAGAGTACATATATGTGCAAAATATGAATGAAATTGAAGACTTTCTTCCTGCTTTTTTGGGGCGATGCACGTTAACTTCCTAACATTCATTGTAAAAATTGCTGACTCAGCAGTTCAGGGTTGGTAGGTCTCCCCATTGGATAACATGGGAAAGAGAATTTTTGCTCCAAGTTCGAAACTGGTAAAGGTTGGTGAATAGACATTGTATCCTATGTGAAGGCCTAATTTTTCTCTACATAATGACACCAGTTGCATGAAATTTGGTTGAATAGAAATGGAGTTAAAAATTATTGAAATTTGGAATGAAAAAAAATCCAGGGCCTAGGGTTTTTAAGCAAAGCCCTTGCCCTTTGAAATTTACATAGTACTCCTTAGAGGACATATCTGTAAAAAAAATGGTGAGAATCCAAGCAGTTCTTCTAGTGTTTTTTAGACTTTTCCATTTTGAGAAAATCAAAAAGTGACAAAAAATGTTCAATGTCCGACGCTTTTCCAAACGGAACTACCTAGAGCATAATACTATACATTCCTGAAAAGAGAACATTTCAAGGATTCTAAATATGTCTTTGAGATTCCTGTATCTCAATTTGGAGCCGAGATATAAGCAGTCAAAAAATGCAACTTTGGACCCCTGTACCACCTAGACCACTTTACCAAATGGGCTCATTTTTTGCATGAAAGTTGTGCTAGGGTAGGACTATAAAAGTGTGAAATTGCAAGTCAATATCATTATTCCTTCTATGGTTTTCAAAAAAAATTTCATGAAAATTTAGAATAACTTTTTTTCAAAAATTCATGGCTCAGTCAGCAGGCTCACAATTTGGCTCAAACTCCTTTCTGCACTGCGTATTTGTCTAAGGTATCTTGAAAAAAAATCTCATGCTATTATCTCTGACTAGTTTCTTGAAACCGTGCCCTTAAATTTATTTTTTATTTTGTGAATTACGCAGAAGCGTCACGAAATTTGGTCATGAAATTTATGCCTTTCAAAGCGCGCTCTGGCTGTCTATGTGACCTTGAAGTGCCAAAGCCCTGCCTTTATTAGTTTCTGAGTAATAAGCCTTTACTTCTTCAGAAGAATAATAATAACTAGACTTGCAATTGTCCCTGACAATTACGATAAACTTTCCTTTCCTTTTATCTTTTTTGTCCAGTACCATGAATTTCTGCAATTCATAAAGTACCTGAAAACCTCGAAAATAGTTGCCCTAACCTCTTAAGCTATACAGGAATAGAAAGATAATGAAAAAAGGTTTAAGAAAATATTTTTTTGGTTGCTGTACCTTGTATAGGACCCAGGTTCAAAACGCCTGAAAATTGCATATATAGGACACTCTGTGACCTTGACCCTGTAACCCAAAATTCTGAAATAACTCACATTTGTGAAACACATGTATATACACTCCTGTGAATTTTTTTTGGTTCAATCTATCAACAACATTTTGGTCTGAGTAAGCAATTCAGGCTTTAAGAGTGATAAAAAAAATTTAGGACCTAAGCTGTTTGATGAAGGTAATTGCCCTATTACAGTAATGAAGTACTACCCAGAGGACATATATGTGCAAAATATGAATGAAATTGGAGACTTTCTTCCTGCTTTTTTGGGGCGAGAAACATAAATTTACTAACATTCATTGTAAAAATTGCTGACTCAGCGGTCCAGGGTACTGGGAGGTAGGTAGGTCAGCAATTCGGGCTTTATGAGTGATAAAAAAATTCTAGGACCTAAGCTGTTTGATGAAGGTAATTGCCCTTTTACAGTAATGTAGCACTACCCAGAGTACATATATGTGCAAAATATGAATGCAATTGAAGACTTTCTTCCTGCTTTTTTGGGGCGATGCACGTAAACTTCCTAACATTCATTGTAAAAATTGCTGACTCAGCGGTTCAGGGTTGGTAGGTCTTCCCATTGGATAACATGGGAAAGAGAATTTTGGCTCCAAGTTCGAAACTGGTAAAGGTTGGTGAATAGACATGGTATTCTTTGTAAAGTCCTGATTTTTCTCTACATAATGACACCAGTTGCATGAAATTTGGTTGAAAAGAACTCAAGTTAAAAATTATTGAAATTTGTACTGAAAAAAAATTCTAGGGCCTAAGCCTTTTGATCAAAGCCCTTGCCCTTTTACATTATCATAGTACTCCTTAGAGGACATATCTGTAAAAAAAATGGTGAGAATCCAAGCAGTTCTTCTAGTGTTTTTGGTATTTTTTCATTTTTTGAATTTCAAAAAGTGACAAAAAATTTTCAATGTCTGACGCTTTTCCAAACGGAAAGACCTAGAACATATTGCTAGACATATCTAAAAAGAGAACATTTCAAGGATTCTAAATATGTTTTTGAGATTCCTGTATCTCACTTTGGAGCCGAGATATAAGCAGTCAAAAAATGCAACTTTGGACCCCTGTACCACCTAGACCACTTTACCAAATGGGCTCATTTTTGGCATGGTAGTTGTCCTAGGGTAGGACTATAAAAGTGTGAAATTGCAAGTCAATATCATTATTCCTTCTATGGTTTTCAAAAAAAATTTCATGAAAATTTCGAAATACTTTTTTTCAAAAATTCATAGTTCAGTCAGCAGGCTCACCATTTGGCTCAAACTCCTTTCTGCACTGCGTATTTGTCTAAGGTATCTTGAGAAAAATTCCCATGGAATTATCTCTGCCCAGTTTCCTAAAACCGTGCTCTTAAATTTGTTTTTTCTTTTGTAAATTACGCAGAAGTTTCACGAAATTTGGTCATGAAATTTGTGCTGTTCAAAGTGCGCTCTAGCCGTCTATGTGACTTTGAAGGGTTAAAGTCCTGCCTTTATTAGTTTCTGAGTAATAAGCCTTTACTTCTTCAGAAGAATAATAATAATAATAAAGAATAATAAAAAAAAAAAAAAAAAAAAAAAAAAAAAAAAAAAAGAAAAATAAGACGTACAATAATAAGATAAACTTTCCTTCGGAAAGTTTATAATAACTAGACTTGCAATTGTCCCTGACAATTACGATAAACTTTCCTTTCCTTTAACTTTCATAACCTTTTTCTTTCTCATATAAATACTACAAATAACCTAACAAAGAAGCCGGTAGTATTTGTGCTCTGATCATTCCTGAAGCGTTATGATTTTTCACAATGACAACAATTTATTAAGGCACTAAATCCTAAGAAATCACTGTCTTATCCTCTGAGACTATTCATAAATGAACAGACAACTGTAATGGTGATGACCTTTCAAAAAATGTCTTTCAGAAAGCTGTACTCTTTATAGGACCAAAGTGCAAAACGCCTGAAAATTGCATATATAGGACACTCTGTGACATTGACCCTGTGACCCAAAATTCTGAAATAATTGAAATTTGTGAAGCACATGTATATACATTCCTGTGCATTTTTTTGGTTCAATCTATCAACATTTTGGTCTGAGTAAGCAATTTAGAGTGATAAAAAAATTCCAGGGCATAAGCTTTTTGATGAAGGTAATTGCCCTTTTACAGTCATGTAGTACTACCCAGAGGACATATATGTGCAAAATATGAATGAAATTGAGTACTTTCTTCCTGCTTTTTTGGGGCGAGAAACATAAATTTGCTAACATTCATTGTAAAAATTGCTGACTCAGCGGTTTCAGGGAGGTAGGTAGGTCTCCCCATTGGATAACATGGGAAAGAGAATTTTGGCTCCAGGTTCGAAACTGGTTCAGGTTGGTGAATAGACATTGTATCCTATGTAAAGGCCTAATTTTTCTCTACATAATGACGCCAGTTGCATGAAAATTGAATGAATAGAACTGGAGTTAAAAATTATTGAAATTTGGAACAAAAAAAAATTCTAGGGCCTAACCTTTTCGATCAAGGACCTTTCCCTTTTACATGCCTGTAGTACTACTTAGAGGACATATCTGTAAAAAAAATTGTGGGAATCCAAGCAATGCTTCTAGTGTTTTTTAGACTTTTTCATTTTGAGAAAATCAAAAAGTGACAAAAAATTTTCAATGTCTGACGCTTTTCCAAACGGAACTACCTAGAGCATATAACTATACATTCCGGAAAAGAGAACATTTCAAGGATTCTAAATATGTCTTTGAGATTCCTGTATCTCAATTTGGAGCCGAGATATAAGCAGTCAAAAAATGCAACTTTGGACCCCTGTACCACCTAGACCACTTTACCAAATGGGCTCATTTTTTGCATGGTAGTTGTCCTAGGGTAGGACTATAAAAGTATGAAATTGCAAGTCAATATCATTATTCCTTCTATGGTTTTCAAAAAAAATTTCATGAAAATTTCGAACTACTTTTTTTAAAGAATTCATAGTTCAGTCAGCAGGCTCACAATTTGGCTCAAACTCCTTTCTGCACTGCGTATTTGTCTAAGGTATCTTGAGAAAAATTCCCATGGAATTATCTCTGCCCAGTTTCCTGAAACCGTGCTCTTAAATTTGTTTTTTCTTTTGTGAATTACGCAGAAGTGTCATGAAATTTGGTCATGAAATTTGTGCTGTTCAAAGCGCGCTCTGGCTATCTGTGCACTCTTGAAGTGCCAAAGCCCTCTCTTTATTAGTTTCTGAGTAATAAGCCTTTACTTCTTCAGAAGAATAATAATAATAATAAAGAATAAAAAAAAAAAAAAAAAAGAAAAATAAGACTTACAATAATAAGATAAACTTTCCTTCGGAAAGTTTATAATAAAGAATAATAATAAAAAAAACTAGACTTGCAATTGTCCCTGACAATTACGATAAACTTTCCTTTCCTTTTATCTTTTTTGTCCAGTACCATGAATTTCTGCAAATAATAAAGTACCTGAAAACCTCATAAATAATTGCCCTAACCTCTCAAGCTAAACAGGTATAGAAAGATAATGAAAAAAGGTTTAAGAACATATTTTTTTTGGTTACTGTACCTTGTATAGGACCCAGGTTCAAAACGCCTGAAAATTGCATATATAGGACACTCTGTGACCTAGAATTCTGAAATAATTCACATTTGTGAAGCACATGTATAGGCACTCCTGTGAATGTTTTTGTTCAATCTATCAACAAAATTTTGGTTCTGAGTAAGTGATTCAGGCTTTATGAGTGATAAAAAATTCTAGGGCCTAAGCTGTTTGATGAAGGGAATTGCCCTTTTACAGTCAGGTAGTACTACCAACAGGACATATATGTGAAAAGTATGAAGAAAATTGAAGAAGTCTTTCCTACATTTTTGGGGCAAAACACGTAAACTTCCTAACATTCATTGTAAAAATTGCTGACTCAGCGGTCCAGGGTTGTAGGAGGTAGGTCTCCCCATTGGATAACATAGGAAAGAGAATTTTGCCTCAAGGTTCAAAACTGGTTAAGGTTGGTGAATAAACAAGGTATCCTGTGTAAAGTCCTGATTTTTCTCTGCATGATGACACCAGTTGGATGAAATTTGGTTGAATAGAAATGGAGTTAAAAATTATTGAAATTTGGATTGAAAAAAAATTCTATAGCCTAAGCCTTTTAAGCAAAGCCCTTGCACTTACACATTTACATAGTACTCATTAGAGGACATATCTGTAAAAAAAATGGTGAGAATCCAAGCAGTTCTTCTAGTGTTTTTTAGACTTTTTCATTTTGAGAAAATCAAAAAGTGACAAAAAAATTTTCAATGTCTGACGCTTTTCCAAACGGAACTACCTGGAGCATATTACCATACATTCCTGAAAAGACAACATTTCAAGGATTCTAAATATGTCTTTGAGATTCCTGTATCTCAATTTGGAGCCGAGATATAAGCAGTCAAAAAATGCAACTTTGGACCCCTGTACCACCTAGACCACTTTACCAAATGGGCTCATTTTTTGCATGGTAGTTGTACTAGTGTAGGACTATTAAAGTGTGAAATTGCAAGTCAATATCATTATTCCTTCTATGGTTTTCAAAAAAAATTTCATGAAAATTTCGAACTACTTTTTTTAAAGAATTCATAGTTCAGTCAGCAGGCTCACAATTTGGCTCAAACTCCTTTCTGCACTGCGTATTTGTCTAAGGTATCTTGAGAAAAATTCCCATGGAATTATCTCTGCCCAGTTTCCTGAAACCGTGCTCTTAAATTTGTTTTTTCTTTTGTGAATTACGCAGAAGTGTCATGAAATTTGGTCATGAAATTTGTGCTGTTCAAAGCGCGCTCTGCCTGTCTGTGCACTCTTGAAGTGCCAAAGCCCTCTCTTTATTAGTTTCTGAGTAATAAGCCTTTACTTCTTCAGAAGAATAATAATAATAATAAAGAATAAAAAAAAAAAAAAAAAAGAAAAATAAGACTTACAATAATAAGATAAACTTTCCTTCGGAAAGTTTATAATAAAGAATAAAAAAAAAGAAAAATAATACTTACAATAATAAGATAAACTTTCCTTCGGAAAGTTTATAATAATAATAATAAAGAATAAAAAAAAAGAAAAATAATACTTACAATAATAAGATAAACTTTCCTTCGGAAAGTTTATAACTAGACTTGCAATTGTCCCTGACAATTACGATAAACTTTCCTTTCCTTTTATCTTTTTTGTCCAGTACCATGAATTTCTGCAATTCATAAAGTACCTGAAAACCTCGAAAATAGTTGCCCTAACCTCTTAAGCTATACAGGAATAGAAAGATAATGAAAAAAGGTTTAAGAAAATATTTTTTTGGTTGCTGTACCTTGTACAGGACCCAGGTTCAAAACGCCTGAAAATTGCATATATAGGACACTCTGTGACCTTGACCCTGTAACCCAAAATTCTGAAATAACTCACATTTGTGAAGCACATGTATATACACTCCTGTGAATTTTTTTTGGTTCAATCTATCAACAACATTTTGGTCTGAGTAAGCAATTCAGGCTTTAAGAGTGATAAAAAAAATTTAGGACCTAAGCTGTTTGATGAAGGTAATTGCCCTATTACAGTAATGAAGTACTACCCAGAGGACATATATGTGCAAAACATGAATGAAATTGGAGACTTTCTTCCTGCTTTTTTGGGGCGAGAAACATAAATTTACTAACATTCATTGTAAAAATTGCTGACTCAGCGGTCCAGGGTACTGGGAGGTAGGTAGGTCAGCAATTCAGGCTTTATGAGTGATAAAAAAATTCTAGGACCTAAGCTGTTTGATGAAGGTAATTGCCCTTTTACAGTAATGTAGCACTACCCAGAGTACATATATGTGCAAAATATGAATGCAATTGAAGACTTTCTTCCTGCTTTTTTGGGGCGATGCACGTAAACTTCCTAACATTCATTGTAAAAATTGCTGACTCAGCGGTTCAGGGTTGGTAGGTCTTCCCATTGGATAACATGGGAAAGAGAATTTTGGCTCCAAGTTCGAAACTGGTAAAGGTTGGTGAATAGACATGGTATTCTTTGTAAAGTCCTGATTTTTCTCTACATAATGACACCAGTTGCATGAAATTTGGTTGAAAAGAACTCAAGTTAAAAATTATTGAAATTTGTACTGAAAAAAAATTCTAGGGCCTAAGCCTTTTGATCAAAGCCCTTGCCCTTTTACATTATCATAGTACTCCTTAGAGGACATATCTGTAAAAAAAATGGTGAGAATCCAAGCAGTTCTTCTAGTGTTTTTGGTATTTTTTCATTTTTTGAATTTCAAAAAGTGACAAAAAATTTTCAATGTCTGACGCTTTTCCAAACGGAAAGACCTAGAACATATTGCTAGACATATCTAAAAAGAGAACATTTCAAGGATTCTAAATATGTTTTTGAGATTCCTGTATCTCACTTTGGAGCCGAGATATAAGCAGTCAAAAAATGCAACTTTGGACCCCTGTACCACCTAGACCACTTTACCAAATGGGCTCATTTTTGGCATGGTAGTTGTCCTAGGGTAGGACTATAAAAGTTTGAAATTGCAAGTCAATATCATTATTCCTTCTATGGTTTTCAAAAAAAATTTCATGAAAATTTCGAAATACTTTTTTTCAAGAATTCATAGTTCAGTCAGCAGGCTCACCATTTGGCTCAAACTCCTTTCTGCACTGCGTATTTGTCTAAGGTATCTTGAGAAAAATTCCCATGGAATTATCTCTGCCCAGTTTCCTAAAACCGTGCTCTTAAATTTGTTTTTTCTTTTGTAAATTACGCAGAAGTTTCACGAAATTTGGTCATGAAATTTGTGCTGTTCAAAGTGCGCTCTAGCCGTCTATGTGACTTTGAAGGGTTAAAGTCCTGCCTTTATTAGTTTCTGAGTAATAAGCCTTTACTTCTTCAGAAGAATAATAATAATAATAAAGAATAATAAAAAAAAAAAAAAAAAAAAAAAAAAAGAAAAATAAGACGTACAATAATAAGATAAACTTTCCTTCGGAAAGTTTATAATAAAAAAAAAAAAAAAAAAAAAAAAGAAAAATAAGACGTACAATAATAAGATAAACTTTCCTTCGGAAAGTTTATAATAAAGAATAATAAAAAAAAAAAAGAAAAATAAGACTTACAATAATAAGATAAACTTTCCTTCGGAAAGTTTATAATTATACAAATTGAATTTTTTCTTAGAGTGGTCTGGTACTGCTACGCAGTACAGTATCGGCTACAGACCCACCTAACTTGCTAGCCCCAGCACTGAATTCGCGATGCTGCACTCTCAGCTCCCATATTGAGTCTCTGAAGTGAATCACAAGTGCTCACATTATAATTTTCGTCAGATTCCTGATCGGACAGCATGTCAAACATCCCAATTTGAGTATAGCTTTGCACTTTCCTGGTCCTATAGGTCCATCATGGCCCCGGGCCGCTCCTCCACATACACTACAGCTGCAGGCTTTTCCCTTCTTAGATCTTGTCATATTTGAAGTATACACTAAAAACTAGTGCACTCACGTATTTCTGGATGAAGGTCAAAGGACTTGGTAGTGCTCAGTACAGCTCAGAATATTACCAAGAAGCGCCACTCCCTCAACTTCACATTGTAAATGCTACGCCTCCTTTTCCCAGCATGCATAGCGCGCCGGAGTTCTTTATCGTCCCTGGTGGATAATAAAATTCATTTAGAAATTTCCAGTCAAGTGTGTAGATTTGCCAATTTCGCATGAGCAACACATTAAAATGTCATTTCCACATTATTTCATTGTCATAATGGGTGAATGCTAAATTTACTGGTCATATTTACGAGGTCAACAAACACAAAAATCTGAACGCTTCAACGTCCGTATCATGGCATATGACATCATAATCGACCAGTATGATGTCACTCAATAGTCGCCGACTGTTCCCTGTTCTTGATGTCATTACCTCACTTTAACAAACCACCACTTTTCCCCAGCAGTCATAGTGCATCCTACTTACGACAGTGCGTGATCTATAATCTGTGAGATTAATGTTGTTTAATGACGTCATCTATATTGTGATATCATCCCCCCCTCCATGCAACAATGGTAGTGAAATCATCTTATTGTCCTTTTATTTGCTACGGTCATAGTACCCCAACTGTAGGCTCTGTTACTTTTTCTCCCTACTGTACCTAAGTGACATGAATTGTCTTAATGTTACCTTCCCACTTTCTTGTGTTGATTTACATAAAGAAAAAATTAAAGTCATGAGTCTGTTAATTTCAGGATAGTGCAATTTCCAAACAATGAATCCAGAGGAAGAACCGCTCATATCCCCTGAAAATGAATCGCAGAAGGACCCGGTGATCTTTGTGTACAGACGAAGATGGTACATTCTATGCTTGTTCGGCTTAGCGGCAGCGTCGGAGGGATTTGTATGGAACACTTGGGGACCGCTAACTCAATCTGCAGAGAAGGTGTGCAAATTAACGAAACTACACAATAACTTGTTTGTCAATTTCATGATGTTTTGGATCGAAACATATGCTTTAATTTTCAATAAAGTGATTCTGTGGTTTTATAACAGTACCATAAGTAAATGATATATTTCTTATACTAGATGCTAGATTGATAACTTGTAACATTCTCAGAGTAAAGCAAAATTTCAAAAAGGCTACTGAAGTTACTGTTGCAAACATTTGTTGGTTTTAATTGTGATGTCATGTCACAGCGGAAGGAATGACCTCAGTTAATTAACAGTTAATTAGGTGTATAATTTCTCCTCATCCCAATCTTCAATGTCATGAGTTTATTTACCCTAAGTTTTTTAGTTGTAAATACATTAAGTTATGCACTGAAAATAGATTGTAATGCAGCTGTCTTTATATTTTTTCATGATTATATGGTTTCAGGCTATTTTATACTGAAAAATAATGAGTGCACACACTATTACTAATCTTGACATGCTGTTATTTTTCCAAAAGCATCATTTCCATACAGTGAATCGGCAATTTAACTTTATCACTGAATGACTTAGTCATTGCAATAAAACCTAATTACTAATTTTCAGTGATGTATAATGGTGATAGTCGGCACAGATCATGTAAACTGTCCAGAAAACCTTTATTCAACCTGTTGCAAAATACCGCAAAAAGTGACTGGACTGCGGTCAGGCTACCCCAGCCCCCACAGGGCCTAGCTCAGTAGTGGCACGCTGGGCTTCCAACCACTGGGTCCTAGGTTCAATTCCCGGTCGAGCCTATGTTGGATGGCTGTTTCATCCTTCGTCTCATTGTCATGGTCCCTACCTGTCCTAATTAGCCCATCAGGTGCAGAAATACAGGACGTAAAGCCCTAATCCACCACCACCCCAGCCCCCACAAGATGTCAAAAACCCTGAGCAGGATATTTTCCATACAGAGATTTAGGACAATGACTTAAAGTATAATTTATCATTTTTCATTGCATATATTACAGGTTTTTGGATGGAATGATGGCACAATTGCATTGATGACCAACTGGGGTCCAATAACTTACATTTTCAGCACTCCATTTCTCACTTGGCTCATGGACACTAAAGGTGATTAATTTCAAGATAGAAATTGAGGTGTTCTTATATTTTGTAATAATAAAACAGTTTTAATAGTGTTAAATGTTGCCGTTATTACATAGCTGTTACTTATAAGATTGTTTAATGTTTGCCTTAGTCTTCACAAATCCTGTTATCACTCCCTAGCGATCACTGAAGCAGAAAACATTATCAGCCTGCTTGAGCTGATAACCAATTTTATCACCAGCAAACCTGCCTTCTGATTGGTTGAGGGGGGTCTCGAATGGTATAACCTATAATGAAATGCTGAGATATTGCAGCGCCACTTTATATCCATGGCATGACAAAAACTGAAATCAAACATATTAGTGGTTACACAGTGAGTTGGGCATACACTGAAAATAATCATGCTGAAGACCTCATGTGATGTAATCAATGCTTTGTTGTGTTTTAAAACAATGAAAACAACTTTCCAAAAGCCATTGAATATGCCCAACCAGCCAAGAGTTTTGACCAACAGAGGGATTATCCCAATAAGTTAATTACTGTGTTTTATAAACATTCAGGGTGGCAGAGACACTTTGAAAGACTGAAAAAAAAAATTGCTCTGTTTGCCAATCTAACCACTTTTCTGCCAGGCACTATAATGCATCTTCATGGGTGTCCGCAAGACCCCCCTGGATTTTGACTTTTTTTTCATCCGAACAAAAAGAAAAAGAGGTACTTTAAATATTTACTTTTTTTTTATACCAACCCTTACAAAAATATTCAAGATGTTCTCCCCACCCTGGAAAATTTTCTGTGGACGCACATGTGCATCCTCATCTTATCCAGATAAGAACTCAAAAGGGAAGAAGTTCTATAGTAAAGCACGGTCATAAAACAAATGCTTAGTAGGCATAAAACATAAATGTTTAGTTGGCCTATCATTTCAATTTCAATATTTAAATTTCAATTTATTATCGCTACGATTCAATTCATATTCCAAAAAATATATACGTCAAAATAGATTTCTTTACAATAGTGTGGTGAGCGACACCATACGGCGTATTGGCTCTTACAATTAAAGTTATATTGTAGATAGACATTGAAACAATAACGTAATATGCTGAAAAAATATAACATAATAATGCATGTAATATAATAAAGAAATGATGTAATAAACTAAAGAAATATAATATAATAAGAAATATTCAAACAATAATTTAATATAATAAATAAAATAAAATAATGTAATCGTGCATAAAAGTTTAAAAAAAAGAACATAATGTTTAGTTTAGTAGGATAGGCCTATCTTCTAGTTCAAGAAGGCTTAACTGAAAGGTTGCATCTGGAATGATGCTAAGTGTATCAAACCCAAAGTAATGCCAACCAACTTTAAAGCTTGATTGTTATATTGGAATGAGTATGTTATTTCTAATTAATGTATTGCATTAACACAAGGTAGCAGTAAAAGCAGTGTTATTCCCACAAGGTGGCAGGGCAGTAGTTATACCACTAGGGGCAGCACCGTCTACCTGAAGTATTGCTATTTATTTGTGTGCTGGGCAATTCGAATGATATACCTCCTGTACTGTGAAGTTGTTTTATCTCTGATCTGATCTTATTTGTCTTCAACTTATATACATGTAAGTGTTCATTCATATACTTTCATATAACTATTTGCAATTAGTCAAACTTTATTTATTTATTTGGCAAATAGTTTAGACTGTTTATACATTTAACTTGTAGATCTGAATCCATGTTGTGAATTAATCTAATTGTTGGATGAAGGCCATGTCTGGTCAGAATTGTAAGTCACACATATACATTTATTGTTCATTATTATGATTATTATGAACATATTTATTTATTTATTGATATTTATGTGATATATTGTACTTTTAGTTATTTTGGTGTTTCCCAATTTTTAGGAAACCATGAAAAGATCTTTAATAAAGTGATCTAAGTATCAACTGGTCAGTCCTTCATTCCAACACAATTGTCACTCAATATGACAGTGGTCAAAACCTATTGCATTCACTTCATTGTCTTCTTTATACTAATTACCTACCATCCAAAGACTTGCTGGGTTCACTATCTCTCTATGAAATAAATAAACTTTACCTACTATTTAATTTTTCATGCCATTAAAAATCCAATATGTAAATAAACCAAGTGATGACGTCACAATACTCAACAATGGGTGATGATGCCATTTCCATTGTATTTGCAATGTTTTGTAAATAATGCCTGATAGATTCATTAGCTTACACATATTTAGTGTGCCTCAAATAAGGTGATTTTTGGTCATTTGATGAAGTTTTAGAAAATAGTAATTTTGACAGACAGTTTAACTTTAAAGCCCATTCCTAAAGTAGCTAAAGAACCTCTCCCTTTGGTCTCAAAAAAATGTGCCCTCCCCCCCACTCCCTGTATCCACTGCTGTCCATAAAATCTATTGGGGTCATGATATTTATGTGATAGTACCCCCCCCCCCCCCCTGCTATGTTTCCCTCTAAAATCAATGGACCTGAAACACACAGACATAACACCACATTTTACGAAATTGAGTGATTTTGGACATCAACATCATGATGAATGTGTCATTAATGAGTGTAACACTTATGTTATGAAATTCAGGTGAGTGATATTTAAGTTTTCAAGTTTTCAGGACACAGTTAAGGTGAATTTAGAGCAATTGAAGCATATTTGACATCGATATATACATGTTTACAAAATATGTCAGTGTACAAATATAAGACGAAGCTGTGATAAGACTTTCATCTGTATTTTAATTTTATTTTTAAGCATATCCCCCATAAGCTTGCATACTAAAATCCTGCTGTAAATAGTTCCATAATTTAATATTTGTACTTCTGGTTCAATTTTCATTTTTGCAACATAAACTAGATATTTCACACTTTAGAAGGTCCTGTTATTCAGTTTATATTTTATAGTTTATATACTGGAGTGATATATTTAGTTCATTTATATAAAAGAAGGTTAATTTTTAATATCAAAAATGATATTTTGCCAATAATAAGTGTTATATCATTTTTAGGTGTCAGTATTATTATACTAAATAGAAGTTTTATTATAATATTGGTTTTAAATTATAATGTTACAATGAAAATATTGTATATACATGTATTGTATATTTTATTATGCTTATTTCCATGGTTATTATAAAGTCAATTCTTAGTTGCAATATTAATTGTTTTTAATATTTATTTATTTGAAGTTTCTTTGTTATGGTTGTTTGTTGCTATTGCATCATCAGGCTGCATGTAATACAATGGGAAGAAAAGGTCAGAGGTCACTGAGACCGTAGCAGATTAGCAAAGGATATTGTAAAGGCTGCACCTCCTTTTCCCAGCATGCATATTTCATGTGAACAACACATCAAAATGTAATTTTCACATTATTTCATTGTCATAATGGGCGAATGGAGCTTAATATTTACCATATTCACGATTTAACAAACACCAAAATCTGAACACTACCATGTCCGTATCATGGCATATGACGCCATAATCGACCAGTATGATGTCACTGAATAGTCACCGTTTGTTCTCTGTTCGTGATGTCATTACCTAACTCTAACAAACTGCCTCCTTGTCCCAGTATGCATAGCGCATCCTACTTACGAGAGTGTGTGATCTATAATCTGTGAGATTAGTATTGTTTAATATATTGTGACATCATCCATGCAACAATGGTGTAGTGACATCATCATAGTGCCCCTGTAGGCTCTGTTACGTTTTCTCCCTACTGTACCTAAGTGACATATCTTAGTGTTACCTTCCCACTTTCTCGTATTGATTTAAATAAATAAAAATAAAAATGTTGAGTCTGTTTATTGCAGAATAGTGCAATTTCCAAACAATGAATCCAGAGGAAGAACCGCTCATATCCCCAGGAAATGAATCGCAGAAGGACCCATTGATCTTTGTGTACAGACGACGATGGTACATTCTATGCTTGTTCGGCTTAGCGGCAGCGTCGGAGGGATTTGTATGGAACACTTGGGGACCGCTAACTCAATCTGCAGAGAAGGTGTGCAAATTAATGAAACTACACAATAACTTGTTTGTCAATTTCATGATGTTTTGGATCGAAACATATGCTTTAATTTTCAATAAAGTGATTCTGTGGTTTTATAACAGTACCATAAGTAAATGATATATTTCTTATACTAGATGCTAGATTGATAACTTGTAACATTCTCAGAGTAAAGCAAAATTTCAAAAAGGCTACTGAATTTACTGTTGCAAACATTTGTTGGTTTTAATTGTGATGTCATATCACAGCGGAAGGAATGACCTCAGTTAATTAACAGTTAATTAGGTGTATAATTTCTCCTCATCCCAATCTTCAATGTCATGAGTTTATTTACCCTAAGTTTTTTAGTTGTAAATACATTAAGTTATGCACTGAAAATAGATTGTAATGCAGCTGTCTTTATATTTTTTCATGATTATATGGTTTAAGGCTATTTTATACTGAAAAATAATGAGTGCACACACTATTACTAATCTTGACATGCTGTTATTTTTCCAAAAGCATCATTTCCATACAGTGAATCGGCAATTTCAACTTCTGCTTCTTAAAATATTTTTAACTTTATCACTGAATGACTTAGTCATCGCCGATAATACCTAACTACTAATTTTCAATGATGTGAAATGGTGATAGTCAGCACAGATGCGTTTATACTGTCCAGAAAACCTTTATTCAACCTGTTGCAAAATACCCCAAAAAGTGACTGGACTGCGGTCAGGCTACCCCAGCCCCCACAGGGCCTAGCTCAGTAGTAGCATGCTGGGCTTCCAACCAATGGGTCCTAGATCAATTCCCGGTTGAGCCTATGTTGGATGGCTGTTTCATCCTTCGTCTCATTGCCATGGTCCCTACCTGTCCTAATTAGCCCATCAGGTGCAGAAATACAGGACGTAAAGCCCTAATCCACCACCACCCCAGCCCCCACAAGATGTCAAAAACCCTGAGCAGGATATTTTCCATACAGAGATTTAGGACAATGACTTAAAGTATAATTTACCATTTTTCATTGCATATATTACAGGTTTTTGGATGGAATGATGGCACAATTGCATTGATGACCAACTGGGGTCCAATAACTTACATTTTCAGCACTCCATTTCTCACTTGGCTCATGGACACTAAAGGTGATTAATTTCAAGATAGAAATTGTACAATGATAGCAGGAAAAACATAGATTATAAATATATTAATAATAAGGTAGTAATTGTAAAATTATAGCAGGATAAACATAGATTATAAATGCATATATTATAAGGTAGTAATTGTAAAATGATAGGATAAACAAAAATTATCAATATATCAATAATAAGGTAGTACTCTCAATTTAACTCTGTTTATTATCAACTTATTTGACTATAAATGTTTATATTATAAGGTTGTAATTGTACAATGATAGCAGGAAAAACATAGATTATGAATATCTCAATAATAAGGAAGTGACTGTACAATTATAGCAGGATAAACATAGATTATAAATGCTTATATTATAAGGTAGTAATTGTACAATGATAACAGGATAAACATAGATTATAAATGCATATATTATAAGGTAGTAATTGTATAATGATACCAGGATAAATATAGAATAAAATATATCAATAATAAGGTAGTACTCTCAATTTGACTCTGTTTATTATCAACTTATTTGACAATAAATGTTTATATTATAAGGTAGTAATTGTTTAATAATAGCAGGATAAACATAGATTATAATTATATCAATAATAAGGAAGCGACTGTACAATTATAGCAGGATAAACATAGATTATAAATGCATATATTATAAGGTAGTAATTGTAAAATGATAGGATAAACATAGATTATAAATATATCAATAATAAGGTATTAACAGTACAAGTATAGCAAGGATAAACATAGATTATAAATGCATATATTATAAGGTAGTAATTGTATAATGATACCAGGATAAACATAGATTATAAATATATCAATAATAAGGAAGTGACTGTACAGTTATAGCAGGATAAACATAGATTATAAATGCTTATATTATAAGGTAGTAATTGTACAATTATAGCAGGATAAACATAGATTATAAATATATCAATAATAAGGAAGTGACTGTACAGTTATAGCAGGATAAACATAGATTATAAATGCATATATTATAAGGTAGTAATTGTACAATTATAGCAGGATAAACATAGATTATAAATATATCAATAATAAGGAAGTGACTGTACAGTTATAGCAGGATAAACATAGATTATAAATGCATATATTATAAGGTAGTAATTGTACAATTATAGCAGGATAAACATAGATTATAAATATATCAATAATAAGGAAGTGACTGTACAGTTATAGCAGGATAAACATAGATTATAAATGCTTATATTATAAGGTAGTAATTGTACAATGATAACAGGATAAACATAGATTATAAATATATTAATAATAAGGTAGTAATTGTACAATTATAGCAGGATAAACATAGATTATAAATGCATATATTATAAGGTAGGAATTGTACAATTATAGGATAAACATAGATTATAAATATATCAATAATAAGGTATTAACAGTACAAGTATAGCAAGGATAAACATAGATTATAAATGCATATATTATAAGGTAGTAATTGTATAATGATACCAGGATAAACATAGATTATAAATATATCAATAATAAGGAAGTGACTGTACAATTATAGCAGGATAAACATAGATTATAAATGCATATATTATAAGGTAGTAATTGTACAATTATAGCAGGATAAACATAGATTATAAATATATCAATAATAAGGAAGTGACTGTACAATTATAGCAGGATAAACATAGATTATAAATGCATATATTATAAGGTAGTAATTGTACAATTATAGCAGGATAAACATAGATTATAAATATATTAATAATAAGGTAGTAATTGTACAATTATAGCAGGATAAACATAGATTATAAATGCATATATTATAAGGTAGTAATTGTAAAATGATAGGATAAACAAAAATTATAAATATATCAATAATAAGGTAGTACTCTCAATTTAACTCTGTTTATTATCACCTTATTTGACTATAAATGTATATATTATAAGGTAGTAATTGTTTAATAATAGCAGGATAAACATAGATTATAAATATATCAATAATAAGGTAGTAATTGTACAATTATAGCAGGATAAACATAGATTATAAATGTATATATTATAAGGTAGTAATTGTACAATGATACCAGGATAAACATAGATTATAAATGTATATATTATAAGGTAGTAATTGTATAATGATACCAGGATAAATATAGAATAAAATATATCAATAATAAGGTAGTACTCTCAATTTGACTCTGTTTATTATCACCTTATTTGACTGGTGCTATTGTCTTGTGGTAGTGTATATGGTGTAATGCTCAAGGCACTCACCTGCAAAGCACAAGCTGGCTATGGGCACCTGGCTATTGACATTGCAGTGAAATTAATTGTAGCTAGTACTTAGCCTGATGCACTGACTACCGCTGCTCAGCTGTCTCCTGCCCAGGTAGGTGAGAAAGATTCATGCTCGAACAGGCCTATCAAGAGTGTACTTGTAGTCGGTTGAGCTTGTCCATGAGGATAATTGACTCAAAGCCAAATGCATATATATATAATTTACATTAACTGTGAATTGATCACTAAAAAAAGAAAATAGTCATGACTGCTTTATATGTTAGCATACTCTTGTTTATTGGGCACCCAAAAAAAATGGTATACAGAAACATCAAAAATCTGTACTTTGTGTAACGTTTTTGGGCCTATGGTACAGTTTTGACTCCTCCCACCAACCAGTTCTCTTCACTGCCAAGTGGGAAAGTCAGTCATTAGGCATACATCCCTTTCACACTGCAGTCATGTTGGTATTTTGGCCTCATTGACGTCATTTTGATTACATCATATAATTATGACATCATTACTTTTCCATTGTTCTTGCACTCTGTGACCTCACCATGGCCATTGATGATGTCACAATACCATATCTGAGTGCAAAGAGAGGTCAATAAGGGAAAACTGCCAACATGGCTGCCGTGTGAAAAGTTCACATTGGTTCTTCGTGAAGCTTTTAAATTTAGGTCTCAAAGAATTTTTTTTTTTTAATCTATTTCAATATTCTTTTAAAAATACTATCTTTTAGGATTACGCATTTCAACACTTTTGGCAACATTTCTTATTGCACTTGGAGCAGGATTGAGATGTATTCCTGGAGAAAACACAGTGAGAACAGTGTAAGTTATTCATTTACTTTCCGGTAGATAGTTATATATGAAATTGTCAGTACTTGTAGTATGCATTCGACTATACTAACTCATACTAGCTCACATGTTACACCTGCACTCAGAACCTTACATTACATGTTATATTCTATTGCTAAAGGTTAATTCATATCGGCCAAATGCTGAACGGTATACCGGGCCCTCTGTGCATGGGTGGTCCTCCGTTATTATCAGCCACTTGGTTTCCAGTTGAACAAAGAACGACCGCAACAGCAATCGCGACGATAATGGCTAGTTTCGGAGTAACAGGGCCTTTTCTATTTGGTAATAAATGCCTTGTCATTCTTATTGCACAATTAGATATCCATGTCTGAATGAATTAAATATTCATGTTTGAATGAATTAAATATCCATGTTTGAATGAATTAAATATCTGTTTGAAGCATTCGCTTCATATAATGAAAAATAATAAATTAAATATTGAATAAGTTATTTACCATAAAAAATTGGATCTTTTAATGACAGAAGCAATTTCATTTATATAACTCAGAATTCAGAATCATTTATTTCATATGACATATATATAAAAAGTCTTTAAAATTTCTGTTTTCAGGGCCTCTATTGGTAGATGACTTAACTAACACTACAACACACAATAACAGGTACTATTTAACAGTTTACAATGGTGTTTAATGAAAAAGATTCTGGAAATAATGTTTTTCGATAACACGTCTGATATCTTTTATTGCAGCAATAACCTTCAAGTTCCCGCATTTGAAGACTTGTACAATTTCCATAATGATTCTCATTCAGGTACACAATTTTTCTTTTAAAGAAAAGCTGATAAGAGTTTTGTTCTCGTTTTTCAATCATTCATTTCCATTTGTTTTTTGGTAGAATGCTATATTGAATTGAAGAATTACTCAATTGCATATTGCGCAGTATTTATTTAAAGAATACGAAACACTTTCTTTCTACTTTTTTCAGAAATTGACCGAGTTAGGAGACAAATTGACAACTATATGTATATATGTAAGTACCAATGTATAAACCAAATTAAATGATGAATCATGATGTGTACTTTAAAAAATGCTAACATTTATTTATTGATTTGTTACTTTCGGTAACACGTCTGATATCTTTTTACTTGCATAAAGCTTTTAATTATAGTATATTGCCGGTGGATAGCACTGATTTGTGGGATGGCTTATTTTTGGAAGTTACATCAAGTAATACTGACATACTATCACTTCAAAAGAAATTAATTTTGGGCAATATATATAGACCCCCTAGGAACAATGTTGAAAATATTGAAACTTTCATTTCTGAAACAAGTTTTATGTTTGAACAGCTACAGAGGTTTAGAAATGTGTTAATAGCAGGGGATTTTAATTTGGATCTGTTGAAATTTAAAGAAAACCTTAGCATAAGTAAGTACTTTGAGCATTTATTATCACACAGTTATATTCCAAAGATAAGCTTTCCCACACGCTTGACACACCGACACGGTACTCTAATTGACAATTTCCTAATTAAAATCTCTGATAGTTTCTCTGAGACAACTTCAGGTATTATTCTTAAAGACATTTCTGATCATCTCCCTTATTTCATTTGCCTTGATTATTTAAATTATAACAAAGAGCCTTTCAAATTTGTTAAAGTTGTGTCACATTGCAGTAAAGACTTTCAGAATTATTTGGTTAATACTAATATCATGTACAGACTAGACCAGGATGCATCTGCCAACCCCAATGATAATTATAATATTTTGGGAAACATTCTTAAAACTGGTATGGACAAATATTTTCCTGTTAAAACTTTGAGATTTAATAAGTATAAGCACAAGAAATGCCAGTGGGTTACACATGGTATCTTAATTTCCATAAAGTATAAAGATTCTTTGTACAGTCATTTAAAATCTTTGCCAAGAAATCACCCACAATACAATATTAATAAAATCAATTTACAAACATACAATCGAATTTTAAGAAACAGCATTAGATCAGCAAAAAAGTTATATTACCAGAATTGTTTTGAAAAATTCAAAAATGACATGAAAAACACATGGATAATTATAAAGGATATAATCAACAAATCCAAAGGGAAAAAGGATATTTCGAAATATTTTATTATAAATGGAGAAAAGGTTACTGATTCAAATTTGATTGCTTCTCAGTTTAATAACTTTTTTGCCAATGTAGGCCTATCCCTTGCACAAAAGATTACTCCACCTGTCAATAAAAGTTATAGAAATTATTTGTTTAATGCAATAGAATGTTCTTTTAAGTTTTCGCATGTTGATAAAGAATCAGTTGTTAAAGTAATACAGAATTTGAAGCCAAAGGGCAGTTTTGGCAGTGACCGGATATCTAACAAACTGTTAAAATTAATACAAAATGAAATATCTGATGCCCTAACTTAAATTTTTAATCAATGTGTTTCCCAAAATATCTTTCCTGATGCTTTAAAAGTTGCTAAAGTGATCCCATTGTACAAGAAAAGTGAAGAATATATTCTGGATAATTATAGACCAGTTTCTATTTTACAGAGCATTTCCAAAGTTTATGAAAAATTATTACACAAGCAGATAAATGATTATTTCAACAATAATAAGCTTTTTTATACAAATCAATACGGGTTCAGGCAGATGCATTCTACTGAACTAGCTGCTCTAGAACTTGTTGATAGAATTCTGTTTGACTTAGATAAAGGTGAAACTCCTATTAGTATATTTTTGGACTTATCGAAGGCATTCGATACTATAGATCATGAGATTTTAATTGGGAAATTACAATATTATGGTTTTCATGAATCAGCCTTAAACCTTGTTAAAAGTTACTTGAATGATCGGTCTCAGTTTGTTGAATTTGGAAATGTTACGTCAGAACGTGCTTACATATCAACTGGTGTCCCTCAGGGATCAGTGCTGGGACCTCTGTTTTTTATTATCTATGCGAATGATATCTGCAAGGCAAGTACCCTATTCAAGCCCATTATCTATGCCGATGATACCACACTCACTGCCACCTTAAGTACCTTCCAACAAGAAAATAACTCTGTCCAAGATGTAATTAATAAGGAATTGTGTAATATTTGTGATTGGATGAAGCTAAATAAATTGTCGCTGAACTGTCGTAAAACAAAGGCTATGCTTTTTCATATGCCACAAAAATCTGTGTTCTACCCAGATCTTGTTCTTGAAAATGGAAATATTGAATTTGTTGAAGAGTTTAATTTTCTTGGAATTCTATTGGATAAGCATATCAGTTGGAAAAATCATATTAATCTAATAACAAAAAAGATATCTAAAACCGCAGGTATACTTAACAAGTTGAAGCACTTTCTACCCATTGATGTATTATTGAATATTTACAATGCTTTAATTGTCCCTTATTTAAATTATGGTGCATTGCTTTGGCAAAAATGTGCGAATAGGTTACTTGTCTTGCAGAAGAAAGCCATAAGAGCAATTTGTAATGCCAAGTATAACGCTCATACAGGAATTTTGTTTAAAAGTTTGGGAATTTTAAGGTGTATTGACATATGTGTGCTGCAGTGCTTTAAATTTTGCTATAAACTGGAAAATAAGCTATTGCCTGCTTATTTTACTTGTGGTAATGTATTTGTCAGGCATTCAAGCGTCCATTCTTATATTACCAGAGGATTGGATAACTTTGCACTTCCAAGAGTTAGCCATGATTTTGCAAAGAACAGTCCCAGATATAAGTTAGCAAAGTTTTTTAATGAAATGACAAATGAATTTAAAAGTAAAATACACTCTCATAGCATGCATGGTTTCAAACTGTATGTCAAGAAATCGATAATTAATCAATACATTACTGACTGCAATGATCCTAATTGTTTTTCATGTCGACAGTAATTTGTGTCCAGATAAAGAAACTAAGAAATTTATGCAGTCCTTTTGATATTCATGGAGCTTGGATGCCTGATGGAGTCATTGCTACTTGTCAAATACATGTATGGCTAAACTTACTGCCATACTGAGGCATACACATCTACTTACTTGTGACATGTGATCTAACATCTTTTCTTAAATTTTGCACTTCTAGTAGTTCTATCCTTCTACTTCTCCTTATCATTACACCATTTCCAGCTGATTTCAGATCACTTGTGAAAATTTGTCATAAATATCATTTGATTGCATACTATTCTTTTCTTTTGCACCTCTTTGACAAAATAAGAAATATACCTATTGATGATTCAATAGTTTCATGTGGTCAAACATGACGTACCAGTGTTGCTGGTGTATGGCTGATGCTCCCTGACCTATATCATGGGTGGCCTCCAAGAAGTGGCAAATTGCCTTGTGGGGGTCTCCCTCCATACTTCATACTTTATCATCCATTTCATTAATGATATAATATAGCAGCAGCAACATTAAGTGTATGTATGGAAAATAAAAGAAATTCTGATTCTTTCAAACTGAGAAATCATCTATTTTTAGCATTTGGCTACTGTGCTGCCCTCTTCCTGGCCGTGTTGATATACTTTCCAGCCAAACCACCAACGCCACCTAGTGTCACTGCATCAATACCACGACTGGAATATATCAGTGGGATTAAGTCTCTGTTTAGGTATGGGACATTACTTTTCTATGTTAGTGAGGAAAACAAAAGTAAAAACAATAATATCTTGAAATCTACTCCTGCAGGTTATTCTTAAGACTAATTAAAATTGTTAAGCTTTGTTCAGTTGTTTTTAAATATAAAAAACTTTGAAGGCCTATCTTGTCTCTGAATATTTCGAGTCATATAATGAAACTTAATAACTATTTGGTTCAGAGACTTGAACTTCACGAGTGATGAGGTTGGGCTGGTGAACCAATGAGTCTCGTAGGGACGAATTGGTTCTCCAGCCCAACCTCATCATAAGTCTCTGAACCACACTGTTATTAAGTTTTATTTAAATACCGCAATAACCCCTCAATTTTTTTGTGAGAACTATTTTACAGCAGTGAGCAGAAATTTTTCGTTTGTCTATTTGTTCTGCCTTACTATAAACAGTTACCATGGTGATGATATCACCATTTTAAACATTTAGGCAAGCAGACAACAAACTGAAGCATTGTTGGTGTTCATAGTGTGAACCTCATGGTTTTTCTATGAGGTTCACATACACTCTATCAGACATGCCAAGTCTCACGCATTCGGGGTGAGTCTCACACATTTGGTTGCTGTCTCACGCCTATGGACTTCAGTATTTTCTTCATATTTTAATGTAACTCACGCAATGAGGACCAGAATAAATCTTTAACATTTTAATGTACACTGGCTGGACAGAGCCAAAACTCACACATTCGCCACTGAAGAACTTGGCATCCCTGACTCAGTTGCGGGTTATTACATTAAACAAGTGATTTCAGATAATTTAACTTCTAGGTCTGTGGATTGAGGAGTGGCATCATTCAAAACATCTTGAACATTTTGATCAAAACTGCCTAAAAAGAGATATGAATCATTAGTGAAGTTATATCCAAACAATTTCAGGATAATGTCCTGTAACAGGTAAGTATTGTTTGATGAAGTCATCTTTTCTGTGACGTCATGAACGTAACAATTATTTAGTGATTCATCTTATTGTCTTTTCATGTGAGCTACTATGGTTGTAACTCCCCCTTTAGGCTCTGTTACCTTTTCTTCCCATAGGATTGCACCATTCGGCCAGTAGCCACCTAGCGGATATATCTAGAAGCTCAGTGGAAAATTATATGTTGTGACTCTACAGTTACTACCGCGAAAAGCAATGGGGATTTATGGTCCACCATCTTACATTTCTCAACATTGAAACAGTTTCAGCAGGCACTACAGTAATGACTATCAATAATTTCCACTCAATTTTTTATCGAACAGCTTATTATCCCCGAAATAATTACGTGGAGCCAGAGTGTAGTTTAAGTCGAATAGCTGTTTCATCCTTCAAAATTGGTGACCAAAACGTTGGTCTAATGTTGGGCCAATGTGGCCCACTGTCTGATCTAGGAATATTCCTTGGTCTGATAGGCCAGTGTTGGCCTGCTGTCAGCCTGGGTTGGACCAATGTGGCCCATTATGTATTTGTTCCCAATGCTGGCTACTTGACCAGATGGCCCACTGTTACCAATTTGTTGACCGATATGTTGGCCCAATGTTGGTCAGCTGTCTGGTTGGCCTAATGTTGGCCCAGTGTTGGCCAAATGTCACCCAAAGTAAAAATTCAGCTCATTTTCAGGTTGACCCAATGTCGTCGGCTGTTGGTCTAACGTCAGGCTGAGCATCTAAAAGTGGTTATAGAAAAGAAAACATGAATTAATGGCTTAACATTCGGATCTCCCCTTGCATTAAGTGACATCTACAGCACTTGCATGATGTCATGCTCAGACCATTGCATCACAAGCTGGACCATTCAGCCAATCATATGCAGAAAACACCATGTGATGTCACAGAAAAACAAGTTTTCAAACCATGTTACAGTTACGGGAATAATAGAATGGACACAAAGTTACTCATAAGTCAAATCTCAATTTTCTAACCCATAAAAACGCCTCTTGGTACCAATTAACTTCAAGTTTCCTATCTTTCCAATGATAATTCTTTGCCATCTTCTCTTCAGAATGGACATTTGTTATGGTCACATAGAAGCAGCAGAAATTACAATGCCCAAGGAATATAGCAAACTTTAAGTAATTTCACAGAAGTGTTTTTATCAGCCCGGAAGTCAGGGTTTGACTTGTTGCTAACATTTCTGTCCATTTTGTACTTCTTCATTGCACCTCATCTTTGGAATAAACTACTAGAGGATATTAAACTAAGATGTACCAATGATGGAGTTCAAAAAAGGCAAATCCTCATGGAAAAATACGTTTCCTCATTCCAAGCGCCAGTGAGCAAAAATAATTTCCTGAAAGAGGCGCTATACAAATTTATTATTATTTATTACCATTACAGACCGTTTTTGCATTTCAGGAACAGACAATTTTGGACCTTTGGAATAGTGTTTGGAGTTTCCTTGGGAGTATACTTTTGTTTTGCCTCGGTGATAGATGTGCTTCTCAACAAGAAGAATATTTCCCAGGTAAAATAAGTGGAAATTTGAACTAAAACCAACCTCATAGGCTTGAAAGCTCCACTGCAGATGATGTCATGTGAATCCAGGACTCTCATTGGCTGCCTTAGGGATTTCTTTAACCAATGGGAGTCCTGGATTCAAGTGACATCATCAGGCATTTAGGTTCCTAGTCCAAGAGATTAGTTTCCAACTCTATGAGTTAGTGTGCTTTCCTAATGGCATTAAAACAGTGAACTTGAGTCTCACGTAATGTACTCATTTTTGACGTTGTAAATAAAGTCGATCTAATTATCTGTCTATCTAGTGTCTGCACCATGTAATACAAATATCTATGGGGTCTTTTATTCGCATCAACATAAACAATATTATTCGTGTCGGTGAAGGGTCTAGCATATTTGTAACAATAGGACAGATCAAAAGTCTTGAGTCTTAAAAAATGAATTATTATTTAGTGTGTTGTATTAATTTCAGAATGACGCTGCCTGGTTAGGGTGTTATTCTGGGATAGTTGGAAATATTGCAGCACTAATAGTTGCATAGTAGGTAGACTTTTCACAATTTTAAAATTCATTAATTGCATGAAATTCTCAACACATTTATATTTACTAATATTTTCCTCTGTTATCACAATTGACTAATTACAAACCAACTTCAATGAGAGGATATATAGCAAAGTTTGTTGCTTTAAGTTTTGCAGATTTCTTCAAGAGAAGAATGAAGTTGTACATCGTGCTATTTTATTCTTTGGCTTCTGTTAGTTTTATCATCTGTTCAATATCATACTCAGGGTGGTTGATACCATTTACCAAAGGTATGTAATGATTGTTTGCAAGCTTTAAGTCTTTTGATATCTAATTCTGGAACATTTTACAATACCACACTAATTATATTAAAACTGAGAAAACCTTTTTGTTATAGAAAAATATTGCCTGGAACTGTTCTAACATCAAGGTTCAAATGTAGCATATATATATAAATATATAATATAATTTCCTTTTTCAGTCACAGCGTACGTTGTTCTAATATCAGTATCAATAAGCCTCACAGCAGCTACGCCATTGTTTTATGAACTTAGCTGCGAAGCGTCATATCCCGTGGCCGAGGGAGTGACTAACGGGCTGTTGACTTGGCTCAATAATTTCTTTGGCCTGATATTCTTGTTGATTTTAATGTTTACTCCAGAGGATCAAGGTAAGTCTGTACATTATAAAGCTGTTTAGGTAATAATATAATACTGTACTAATAACGCAAGACATGTTGCATGTAATATACAAGATGTTGTCTCAAGTAGCTCCTTCAACTCCAAAAGTCAAACTTGAGATATATGATTTGCGTCAGACAATAAGTAGGGAATTCCTAGTACTTGACGTATCAATACTGGACCCAGGCTGGAGAAAGTAGAAGACCTTCAATGTTTAAGATGTTATGGACTCAAGCCCGTTATGTCTGCTTCTGGCAGCTGGTTATGTTTAATGACATTGCTTCAGACCAGTAGCACAACGAAAAAAGAAAAAAAATCTTAATGACAACATGTACCATTAAATTCCATTATTGTGATATGTTATGTTATAATATACTAATACAAGTATTAAATTGCAGATCGCAGCTGGATGACGTGGACAGTGACTGCAGCTACTGTGATATGCATTCCATTTTTGTTGTTGTTGCAAGCGAGATTTGGTCGTCTGGATATCGACAAACCTGTGGATAATGAGACAAACTCAGATTTAACTGAACATCCAGAAGATGGAATTAGTCAAGATATTGCTCCTATTAATGCGTAGATCAACTTTGCTTTTACTCTGTGATTCTGTGAACTGTAATATTGGTTTTAATCTGAGGTATACATGATCACGGCAGGCATTTATTTTGTATCCTACCATAAATATCTTGGAACTTGTGAGTATGCTAATATCAAATGAGTCAAAAGTCTGTGATTGGTTGATAAATTTGTGGTTCTCATTTTGATTATTCAATTGCACATAATTACAGCTACATAATTAAACGTTTTTTATCACTTTTTAAATTCGTTCAAAAACATGGCATTCTTACATAACTTTATACCTGTTTTTATTGTACTTATTATTCTGGGCCACATGAAAAACCTTTTGTGGATGTGTTACCCAGCCTAAATATTTTTACTGAACAAGCTCCCTCTTGGCAAGATGATGACACACTGCTCATTTGAGGACTACTGGAATTACAATGATGATGAACTTTTGGGCTTTGAAACTAATGGTGAATCTGTATTGGATGCTAGCCAAATATTCCATAAAAGCTCTTCGTCCTTTACTCAGCTGACTCGGCTGAACTTGCCTGGTAAAAAATTAAGGCATTGTCAAAATTAAATCAGAATAAATGAAAGGTCCTGAGATTGAGGACACTCTTGCAGATAATGTGTAGATGTTACTTGTTTCATGCGGAACAAACCTGAGGAAAACAATTTAAATTCTATGTTTGAGAAATACCTTGCTCCTGACAACTGTGCTGGGCTTGAGACTATCAAAGTAAATCGCAGTATCGGGGAATGCATCCCAAGAAATGCCCACACAAATGACTTGCGAATGCAGAGAGTTCATGAACCATTGATCAAGGGAGTGACAGCCTTTGTGCTTGCTCTTGATAAACTGATAGTTAATTTGGCTGCGGCTGATGAAGGAAAATTGGCTGAACAGGCTTTTGATTCTATTATGGAAGGTGCAACCCAAGCTCTAGAAGCATTTGGAGCTGCTAATTTCGAAATGTGTATGAGGCGCAGATGCCGCAGAGAACTAATGCACTTGAAAATTTCCACAGACTACAAACATTTATGTTCTCAGACAACACCTTACACTGCCCAACTTTTTGAGGATATCACGAGAATCCTCAAAGATATTTCAGATGAAATAAAGGTGAACAAGCAGGTTTTCTACCACCAAAATGACGAGGGCAACCATATAAAATCCTGGTTAGGTCAGCACATTTCACCAAAATGTGTTCTTATTTATGTAGAGTTAAGGTCCCACTGCAGAGGTCACATTGACTGAGGCTCTCTTCATTGGAGGTAAGAATGAGGAGGCCTAGGACTTTCAAGGGCATTTATAAGCCCAGGTCTCAGCTATTCTGGAACTGCCAGGCCTACTCAGACTATTAGTCTTCAAGAAGTTTGAACTGATACTGCAACAGCACTTCCGAGTTTGTGGGAGTCCTCTATGATCTTGAAAAAGGAAGAGCCGATTAACCCTCCAATCAAAAGAGTGGAGAGGATAAAAAAGATGATCAAGAACTTTCTAGAAAACAGTTGATTCCCAGAAAAACGACTGTCTCTCATAGCTTACTGGCACATGTGAAAGATCAATTCCCATTAAGCTGACTAGGTGGGTGGATAAGCCCATCAGGTGCAAAAATACAAGACATAAAGCCCAAATCCACCACCACCACCACCACCACCAATCCAAGTAATAAATGCACTGGAGAATTCACTATGTCGACAAAACCAAGTGTTATCAACCACATGGTCACTCCAACTGGAAGTGTTCAACACAATCTGGGAGATGCGGTGATAACAAGTGATCTACCTCTTCACAACAATCACAAACTATTATTGTACGTCAGTCCAATATCAGACAACTCAGCCTTACATGTATGTATGTAGATGTGATGACACTGAATTAGGAGAACTCATGTATGCCTGTCCCCAGATAGGACTACTGAGCAAGGTCATCAACAAATTCGAAATGAGTTGCTTCAGCAGAGCCAGCCAAAATGGAATTGATGGATACCATAACCATTAGGCCACCCAGCTGCTTATATGACCAGCTGTCAACATAATGATGACATTAGACTGCTTGGAGTGCACACGTTTCGCACTTACCCCATCGGTGGGGTCTTTGTCTTGTCTCAGCATAGAAATGGAGTATAAGGAACCTCCAATTTAATGACTCATTCCATCGACATCCAGCTGGGATGTAGCATATGAAGAGTGCCCAGGCTGGGAACCGTACCTGACACTTTCAGCAGATAAGACTAAATGTGGTTAGTAGGTGCCTCAACCATTTAATTAGGCCACCAGTAAAAGCAACATAACAAGCAGCGGACATTTATTCAGTGTTACATCAAGATAGGCACAATCGTGTGGCCAGTTAGACCTGTTCAGAATATGCTTTTCACAAAAATTCATAGCCTGCTGCACTGATTCCCATGCTTTTGGGTCTGAGAAAGCCATAAATAACAACCATTTTGATCTGTGACCATGGGAACCTTTGCCTCAAGAGCCCTGAAGTTATAATGTCGATTTTCGTCAAAAACGCCCAGATTTTAGGGGGGTAGTCTTTCTTCTTCTCTAGCTTCTCAGGAAATAAAGATACAAGAATAAAACTTACACCATGTAGTATCAAGAACGTACAACTTTATTACAAAACAGGTTTCTTTTTTGTGAAAAAACATGAGAATTTGTGTTTCGGAGGTAAAAAAAATCAGCAATATTACTGATTTTGAACCCCCTGAGTGCAGTTATCACACCTAAGTTTACAATCTAAAATGGCACTATGCTGCAACACTTGTCTACATCACAAGAGCATCATTTACATCTACAGCATGAGAGAGTCCAAATGTAGCAATGCTACAACCCATATCTGCTATCTACAATACAAGGCATCATGTACATCTACAAGCACAAGAGAGTCCAAATTTAGCAATGCTACAACACATATCTACAACACAAAGCATCAAGTACACCTACAAGCACAACAGAGTCCACATGTAGCAATGACACAATGCTACAACACGAGACTAAGGCATGACACATCTACAAGCATAGACATTATGCAGAATTCAAGGAATTAAAAGCTAGAAGTCACTTTGTCACAATATGTTGCTGTATGCTGCAAATAATTGTCAGTAAGAGGACACACAATCACACATGCATTAAGAGTCATTCAGTGTGGATTTTTTGAAACTGTCAAATTTCCTTCTATGAAGCTTAACAACCTGAAGTAATTGATTTCTCTGCTCCTGATTTGTTGTTATGACAGTCGCAAAATCAGCCATCATTTTGACGCCACGTTCGGCCACATCATTTACAACTTTGACTGACTGTACAAATTGTTCAACTGCCTTGAAACTGTCATTTTCTGCCCAATTTTCAACTGGCTGACTCATCCAAGTTATGTCAACATCTAGAGCATCAAATATGAAGTGAGACTCTGGGCCAACCAGATCAGGGAGAGTTGTTGAATTTCAATGAGTGGAAATATAGGTTTGCCTCTTCGAAAACTTTCTGGCTTTTCTGTTCTAATTAGTCTGAGGGCTAACTGTTCCTTGAGTGAATTGGTCATTTGGGGATGTCTGCTAAACAGAGCAAATGGTACAATCTCTTGTGTGAGGTACCATGTGTGATGCTTCATTTTGTTCAGGACTGCTGTCGCCAGGTGGGCATCATGTTGTCGGAACTGCAACATGTCCTTCACAAAGAGAAGGTCATTGATGGGTGAATCAGCAGCATTTGTTGTGGTCATCCAGTGACAAGTGTAAAATAGTGCCAGGAAAGTGACAATTCTTTCAAGTTTTTTCTGTATTTCCCTGCTGTAAGCCAGCTCTTGGCTGAACAAGAACATCTTGATGCAATAAATATTGCTGGCCATCCACCGAGCTTGGTGGATTGCCCCAGGACGACTCCAGTGGATGCCCCTAGGGGGTTCTCCTCCAAGCAAGATGATAGCAAGTTCAGCGACTTCCCTGTAATCTGCACGTGGGGTGGTTGACTCCAACAGCTCATTTAGCATCCTCAGGGCATTCTTTCTCTTGTCCTTCAGCCACGACTTTGTCACTTTGAGCACATCTGGTTCATCCTTCCCTATTCCAGCCCACTTGTCTTTCAGGCCTTTGAACCATGGATTGTCTGGACTTTTTATTTTACTAAAAACTGCCTCCCAAGCAGCTCCAACAAGCAATTCCAGAATGTGGTGCCGGCATGCCAAGTAGAACAACTTCTTGTCCAACTTGTCTTCCAGTAACTTTGCTGCCCCCTTGTGCACACCGCTGTTGCTGGCAGTTGTGTCAAATACTAAAGCCACTACATTTTCAGTAATGCCCCATGTTGTAAGTAAATCATATGAGGCAGTTGATTGTGATATGCCAGATGAACTTTCAATGCAAGGCACTCCCAATAACTTTCCTTCTTCATACTCTGGTGACCCGGAAACAAGGACAGCAAGACTCTCTACAGCAATGCCTGGCTCCATTCCTAACACATCCCTAAGGAGTTTACCATCCCAGTGAAGGGCGCAATATTTTGGGGCATTTTTGCTGAAGTTTCTCATATAACTTTGGCTGAGGTTGTATCGAGCATTTATTCGGCTGCGGCGGGTTGTGGAAGTAGATATCTTGAAGTCATTAAGATCTGCACCTCCAACCTTCAGCACAGCAGCAACCATGGATGTAGTCTGGTTGTCAGACAGTGACAAACGATCAGCGGCACTACATATTTCCTCACTTGTCATCAATGTCTTTGGAAATTCCAAAGTAACCATGGTTCCTTTTTTAGAGGGACCAGGTTCTGCTTGCATGTAGTCTTCATCATGGACATTTTCTGTTTGTATCTCATCATGATAGTCTTCATCAGTCTCAATTGATTCTTCTTCATTTGCACCCTCCCTGGCTAATGCACTCTGTAACCTTTCTTCTTCTCTTTCCCTTGTCTGCCGTAGTTGTTGTGACTTGACTTCAAAGATTTTGTCATGGCCAGACATGTGCGCTAGTCTCTCATCTCTCTGATCCATGTAGAAGCAAATATTCTCTTCTTTCTTCTCCTTGGTTAGCAATCTATTGCTTCTTATCTCGTCAATAGCATCGGGTGCTCCAATGTCAAGGAGCTTGTCTAGTTCCGTGCTGAAGGCATGTCGCTTACCATCTGGATCAGTTGACCTTGCTTTATTTCTTGCTAATTTTCTGTGCGATTCATGAATTTTCATCAAGTGCAGCATCGCATTCTTTCTAGTCATAGTCTTTATCCGTGCCATTTGCCAGAATGGAATGATGACATCAATGGTTTCATATGCAATAACATGATTATCTTCAGTATGACAGTCACGTTTCAAGTACAAGAAATATTGAAGAGCCTGCCTGTTGGTAGGGAGCTTTGATCCACTGATGGAAGCAGAGGGATGGCCAATCAAAAACCCTTCTGTGGATGACCTAATTGACCTTGTTGATGCTCTGGCTACTTTAGGCTTTTTTTCTGCTGGTTCTCCAGGGACAGTCGTTTTACCACTTCTAAGCACTTTCTCCAATGCCATGGCAGCGCACAGCACAGCTCCACAAAGTCTGATCAAATCTGAGCTCTTCTTGTCTTGTGGTTTTTAGGCAAGGCACTTGCAACACACTGCTTCAAAGCAATTCGTACAGCATATATATCTCTCGAGGAAACATTTTAGCCCTTCAAGCAGCAGTTCACTGTGTCCATATTACATCATTACAACTTCTAACAAGCAGCAGCTCTAATGCTTTCCAGAATCAATAACATTAGTCAGAGAGGCCTTGAGTTACTCCTTGTGTATATTACTTGGAAGACCAATATGATGATATCATCTATAGATTTATAGGCCCATACTTGTCACTATCTGTACCTTTCACATGCATGAGGCAAAAGTTCTCATTGTCACAAATCACAATTTTTGTCATTTTCTGAAACCTTGAAATATGGGGTATGATCCTTTTTGATACCTAGGTGTCAAAACTGCACTTAATGGGTTCAAACCCAGTCATATTGCTGATTTTTTTAACCTCCAAAGCACGAATTCTTAAGTTTTTTCAACAAAAAGAAACCTGTTTTGTAATAAAGTTCACTTTCTTGATACCACCAAAAAGGCAATTTTATTATCTTTCACATGGTGTAAGTTTTATTCTTGTATCTTTATTTCCTGAGAAGCTAGAGAAGAAAAAAGGCTACCCCCCTCCTATAATTTTGGGCGTTCTTGACGAAAATCGACAGTATAACTTCAGGGCTCTTGAGGCAAAGGTTCCCATGGTCACAGATCAAAATGGTTGTGATTTCTGGCTTTCTCAGACCCAAAAGCATGGGAATCAGTGCAGCAGGCTATGAATTTTTGTGAAAAGCATATTCTGAACAGGTCTAAATTGTTAGATGATGTTAAATGGGAAGAAAAGGTAAAATAACCTACAGGGGGCACTACGACTGTTGTACAGTGTATATATAGATGAGGTCATTGAACAATACTTAAGGCCCCTTCACGCATAGACGGTGTCAACAAGGAGGTAACATGACTGTCCCGGAAGAGTGCGGAGTGAACCGGATTTTACATGGTGCCTTTAAGGATATAACCGGTCTTTACACCATGTTTATTTGTGTGGAACCGTGTAGGTCCTTGTACTCTCCGGCCTTAATGGCGGCGAATTATTCATGCCCGGTTGACGCCGGACGTAGCCAGAGATACCACGAAGTCAATACGGAGATTCCTGGAGATCGGAGGAGTCTACTGGGAGTCTACACGGATCAAATACTCCGGGACCTCCGGCATGAAAAATTTAACATGTTTAATTTTTTTCCCCAGAGTCCCAAGGTGGGCCCGGATCGCCCCGGACAATGATGGACAATGCCGGAAATAAACACAAGGTCTACACGCTATTACCGGAGTTTGCGTCTGATCCGGCTATGTGTGAAGGGCCCTTTATCAGTGACATCTGGTGGAATCACTGGTCATATTTCACATTAATGAAAATACTTAGAAGAGCATCCCAAAAGATTATTGATAGAAATCAAGCATGAATAAGAAAAAGACCACTGAGCCCCTATATTAGATGACATTCACATGCTATATAAGAACTTAGCATTTTACAGAGGGAATCAGCGTTTACTTCGACAACCAAAATGTATGTTCACAAAGGCTTTCAAAAGATATTCAGAAATCAAGCATGATTATAATAAAAGAACCACTGGGCCCTTATATTTGATTGCATTCACATGCTGTATCAGAGCTGAGCATTTTAAAGAGGGAATCAGTAGTCACTTTACCACAACCGTATTTGAATATAAGTACATCCTGGCCCTTTTAGATGAAATTCACATGCTATCTGAACTGAGCATTTTTCGATGGCTGCCCACTGAGCGTAAACTGTCCTTCGCATACAGGTGTATTTACATTTGACTAATGTTCTCCAATCATTTTTGACAATTGATGTCACATCAGGAGTACCAGAAATGAAGTTGAAAGAACAGAAGAATCTAGAAGAATTTAGAAGAAACTGACAATTACACAAACAGGCAAACATGTCTAATCTTTCAATGCTAATCTTTCAATGGGTCAGAAGCTTAGTCAGCTTGTATGACCAGCTGCCAGAGACAGATGTAATGATGAGATGATAAGGCTTTGGATTCCACACCATTTACCCCATGGGTGGGGTCTTTTACTTGCCTCAGCATAATACAAAGCACCTCCAATTTAATGTATCATGCCATTGACATCCTGCTGAGATGTAGCTCATGCAGAGTGCCCAGGCCGGAGATCAAACTCACTATCTTCATTAGAGCTGGCCAATGTGGATTGGTGGATGCCTTAACCATTAGGCCAACCAGCTGCAATAAGGAGGGGCAAAGATGAACCCCATAGGGACCATCTTGGGAAATTGGTAGATTTGCAAAACATTTTGGGTTGCAGAAAAATAGCCATTGATTTGAAAAATTACATATAAATTTTATTCATTAAAAATCACATCTGAAAAAACAATTGCAAGTATCAGTATTTTTGCTACGCCGAGATCATGTATACGTCAGATTAAAATCAATATTACAAGTTCATAAAATCACAGAGTAAAAGCAAAGTTGATTTACGCATTAATAGGAGCAATATCTTGACTAGTTCCATCTGCTGGATGTTCAGTTGAATCTGAGTTTGTTTCATTATCCACAGGTTTGTCGATATCCAGCCGACCAAATCTCGCTTGCAACGACAACAAAAATGGAATGCATATCACAGTAGCTGCAGTCATTGTCCAAGTCATCCAACTGCGATCTGAAAGTTTAATACATTTATTTAATAATTTATTACAAGACAATGATTCTGCCGTTTGTCTTGGCACCCTTCTTTATCATCGGACATTTGTTTGACCACCAACAACTGTTCAGGGCGGTTCCATAAAAAGGCTGGGTGGGGTGGGTGATTAGGGCTTTACGTCCTGTATTTCTGCACCAATTTGGCTAATTAGGACAGGCAGAGACCCGTGCGTGTGTGTGTGAATAGGGCTTTACGTCCTGTATTTCTGCACCTGATGGGCTAATTAGGACAGGTAGGGACCATGACAATGAGACGAAGGATGAAACAGCCATCCAACTTAGGCTCGACCGGGAATCAAACCCGGGACCCAGCGGTTGGAAGCCCAGAGCGCTACCTCTGAGCTAGGCCCCCGCCCCTCCATAAAAAGGAGGGAGGGGTGGACAAAGGTTTTTTGAAAAAGCGGAGGAAGGGGGTTCACAAAAAGAAAAAAAGAGGGGAAGGGGGGGGGGTGTGGTGGTTGGTGGACCAGAATTTTCTTAAAATCTTAATATAGAAAAAAGAGGGGGTGGGGGGGGGGGGGGTCTTAAATATAATGATGAGATGGAAAGGCCTAGAGTCCACACCATGTTAAACATTTTTATTGATCGAAGTTCTTGCAATACTTCAGTTGGATTCATTAATTTTATTTCACATTCATCCACTTGCAAATAATATGTATGCATAAAACCAAAAACTAATATTTTATAAATAATGTGAGGAGAACTCATGTGAGGAGAACTCCCTGTGAGATATTTCTTTACTGCTGTTAAACAACATGTCCCAACCTATTGTCTCATGCAAATCACATCAGTCTTTTGACTTTCGGATTTGAAGAAGCTACCTTAGACAACTTCTTGTATGATACATGCAACATGTCTTGTGTTATTAGTAGTATTACATTATGTACACAAACAGGTTTATAATGCACTCACCTTGGTCCCCTGGAGTAAACATTAGAATCAACAAGAATATCAGGCCAAAGAAATTATTGAGCCAAGTCAACAGCCCGTTAGTCACTCCCTCGGCCACGGGATATGACGCTTCACAGCTAAGTTCATAAAACAATGGCGTAGCTGCCGTGAGGCTTATTGCTACTGATATTAGGACCACATACGCTGTGACTGAAAAAGGAAATAAGATGATATATTTATTTAAACATATCATAAATTTTGTTATATGCTACATTTGAAACTTGATGCTGTAACAGTTCCAGGCAAAATATTTCTTTAAAAAATTGTTTCTCAGTTTTCTAATTTTTATAAGTGAGGTATATTTTAATGAACATAAAGTTAACCCCTCATATAAGACCAACTGAAGGTTTATAGACCAATTTGCTGAATCCCAAAAATATTAAATATGTTGTAAAATGTTCCAGAATTAGATATCACAATACTTCAGTGAGTTTAGAAAGACTTAAAGCTTGTAAACAATCATTACATACCTTTGGTAAATGGTATCAACCACCCTGAGTATGATATTGAACAGATGATAAAACTAACAGAAGCCCAAGAATAAAATAGAATGATGTACAACTTCATTCTCCTTTTGAAGATATCTGCAAACCTAAAAAAGGAATAGACTGAGTTAACATCTGGTTTAAGTTGGTTTAGGTTAAACAATTTACTGATAGATAGTGAAATTGTAGAGATATATTGCAATTTATTAAAAACAGAAAATAATAAAGTTTGAGAAAAAAAAAATATATATATATATATTATTTTGTTGAATTTGATGGAATGCCGCAAAATGTCTTGTTTAAGAATGTTTGTTAAAAAAAATATATGACCTTCCAAGATGTAATATAAAACAATGGGTACGCTTGTGACCATTATCAAATAATAATACAATGTATTTATTGCAATAAAAAATATATCTGACTAACTTATGATTATAATACTTACCATGCAACTATCAATGCTACAATGTTCCCAACTATCCCACAATAACACCCTAACCAGGCAGCATCATTCTGAAATTTAAAAAAATTGAATATGAATCTCTGAAACTCATTTCCACTGGCAAAGTTTACAGTGGGACTCTCCAATGGCTCAGAAATGTGTGGTTATTCATGTCCTTTCTGATTGGTTGCAATAGGAAGTTTTTGCACAATCAGGCGAAGCCTCACAAAAGTCTACCATATTTGGAAGATGGTGTAATAGCGTCATACTGTAAACTGGTGTCTGATTGGCCAAGACACTGGTTTTTTCCCACCAGAGGGCGACACCTGCAACTCGCCACACTGCTTTCTTTCTGCTGAGAAACTGCCTATTGCTCCAGGTGGCAACAGGCTAAAAACACACAATATCAGGCCATCGGAGGCAAAGGGATGCTGTGACAGCTCCACGCACGGCGATCTCTGAATCAGATTTATTAACCCAACTTTCACCCCATTTAGATGCTACATATGGGATGTTCAATTTACGTACCTGAGATATATTCTTCTTGTTTAGCATTACATCTATCACTGTTACAAAACAATTGTATACCCCCAGGGAAACTCCATACACTATGCCGAATGTCCAAAATTTTCTATTCCTGAAATATATAAACAATCAACTATCATACCACAAATCTGATTGCTTCTTGCAGTAATAAACCAAATGTAAAAGTTTTAAGGTTCTTTTGAGGTTAAACAATGAGTATCGATTATCAAAAAAAATATCAAATATGATTTAATTATACATTATTACATATCGCTGACAGCTCCTTTTTCTTATTAGATAATTTTCAATGGTATAAGAGCCTCAAAGAGCCAACCTGGGTTGGGCTGAATTAAGGGGCTTGCAAAGAGGGAATAGGACCTGTGTTGGCAGTCACCAGATCTGGCGAAAGGGGTAAAAGCCTCTACGCAGGCCTTTAAAATAAAATTTTCACTTGGATCTTTAATTGGTCACAGTTAACTTTAATCAACAAATTTTTTTTGGGTATCTGACTCTAAATATCTTGGGATGAGAAACATAGTGTTAGTCAAAACATAGGCTGCACGCCAGCAAACCCTCAGTGAATGCCCACATAGTACACCAGCATCATCAATATTGTTCAAGAAACCTCTGTAACAACTGTAGTTGAGCACTTAGACATTATACTGCCTTTATGTACGCCATTCTCATTCATCCTTGGAAGGATATCACGATAATGAACGTATTCCAAATCAATTGGAAGCAAATTCAGATGGTGTTTCTGACAGGGATGCTTTTTGCGCAACTTAGACAATTAATATCAGATATCTATTTTATCTATTTTGTTACCATTCAGTACATGGACTTTCCCTGTGGTCTGTCAAGTCATCATGCTTTTCTTTGTCACTGAGGGTTAAAAGGCAATAACAAGGCTGAGCAATTTTCATTCCTATGTATAATCCCACAGAGTAGAAGCGTAAGAGCTCACTAAAAAAAAAGCAACACTCAAAAAATAAATATCTCTCTTGCCTAAACAAAGACTTAATCCCACTGATATATTCCAGGCGTTGTATTGATGCAGTGACACTAGGTGGCGTTGGTGGTTTGGCTGGAAAGTATATCAACGCAGCCAGGAAGAGGGCAGCACAGTAGCCAAATGCTAAAAATAGATGATTTCTCAATTTGCAAGTAACAAAACAATAAAATAAAAGTGAGCATTTGAAACGACACATCATGATACATCGTTAAATTTGGTTTATACATATGGTACTTACATATATACATATAGTTATCAATTTGTCTCCTAACTCGGTCAATTTCTGAAAAAAGAAGAAAGAAATTGTTTCATATTTCTTTAAATAAATACGGCACAATACGGAATAAAGTGGTTCTTCAATTCAATATAGTATTCTGCCACCAAAAAACAAGTGGAAATGACTTTGAATAACTTGTACTTTTATGCTACAGCTTAATCTTAGCAAAAAGGCCGAGAAACACAACTCTAATCAGCTTTTCTTCAAAAGAGAAATTTTTTACCTGAATGAGAATCATTATGGAAATTGTTCAAGTCTTCAAATGCGGGAACTTGAAGGTTATTGCTGCAATAAAAGATATCAGATGTGTTATCGAAAAACATTATTTCCGGGATCTTTTTTATTAAACACCATCGTAAACTGTTAAATAGTACCTGTTATTGTGTATTGTAGTGTTCGATAAGTCATCTATCAGTAGTGGCCCTGAAATTAAGGTATTTGTAAATTTACAGTATCACAATGCACAGCAAGCTATTCAACTTTCAAAGGAATTTGTTATCTCTGCAATCATGATAGAGCTATCTTACCAAAAAGAAACGACCCAGTTACTCCGAAACCAGCAAATATCGTCCCGATGGCAGTTGCGGTCGTTCTTTGCTCAACTGGAAACCAAGTGGCTGATAATAACGGAGGAGCAGCCATGCACAGAGGGCCCGGTATACCATTCAGCATTTGGCCGATATGAATTAACCTTCAACAATAATATAAATGTGAGCCAATATGAGTTAGTCCAATGGGGAAGAAAAGTACCACCAGAGGTCACTAGCTGAGACCGTAGCAGACAAGTATTGTTTAATGAGGTCATTTATATTGTGATGTCATCCATGTTACAATTATGAAGTGATGTCATTATATTGTCTTTCTATCTGCTACAGTTGTAGCCCCCCCCCCCCCCCCCCCTGTAGGCTATGTTCCTTTTTTTTTCTTCCCATTGAATGCATACTATAAGTACTGACAATTTATATATATATAACCTTCATGATAAGTGCTCATTATATATCAGTATTACCAGTTGTGTTAATTGCACTAGGTGCTTAAAGATACATATATTTATTATTAGTTCATTACCTGGTGCTGTATATAGTTATTTACGTTTTTATTATATTGTTTTAGAAAAGAAAATATATAAAATTCTTTATTTCATGCCTTTATTTTATTTTAGTTTCTTTATATGTATATATTATTATTTTCTTCTCTTCCTATGCTTTTTTTATGACACATGTATCTGCACTGATATTGCGTTGTCAATAAAAGAATATATATATATATATATATATATATGTATGATTTAGTGCGAGATCCCTGAGTGATCATTCTTCGTTACATCTGCATCTCTTCATATGTATTTGTAAGCATTGCCGATTATTCAAAATAAACCAAGCAATAAAATTTTGATCATGTCACAAGAAAGTAATTAAATAAATAACTTACACTGTTCTCACCGTATTTCCTCCAGGAATACATCTCAATCCCGCTCCAAATGCAACAAGAAATGTGGCCAAAAGAGTAGAAATCCGTAATCCTTTAAAAAAAAAAAGAAAAAATATTGAAATCCATAAAAAATACATTATTAAATTTGCCAATTTCTGTGCATTGTTATATCTTGATGCAATGAATCACCTTTAGTGTCCATGAGCCAAGTGAAAAACGCAGTGCTGAAAAGGTAAGTTATTGGCCCCCAGTTGGTCATAAATGCAATTGTGCCATCATTCCATCCAAAAACCTGCAAAGACAAATTGTAAAGTAGATTTAAATATTTTCATAGAACTGTCTTTGTGGAAAGTTTCCTACAGATTTGACATCTTGATGGGGAGTGGGAGATTTGGTAAAAACAATTTCTCAAACACGCTTTTCAAGATTTTTTTGGGAGGGGGATGAGGAGGTGAAGAAATAAAATTATATAATCATTGTTATGTTTGTGTTATGAGTATAATTCTAAATATTGTAAATGTAATGTTATGGAGTGATGACAATGTAGTGTCTTGTTGTCTGTCTTATGTCTGTCTTTGAATGTCTGTATGATTGGCTAGCTGCATGTCTGTATGATTGTCTGTATGTATGTAGTATGTAGTCTGAATATATGTGATGTATCTGTTTTCAGATTCATCAATCAGTTGCGTGATTAAAAAATAATTCAACCACACATACAACAGTGAATAATAATCACTCCATTTGGTCTCTTTCACTCTCTCATTTCCACTCTCCAGGTACAAGCGCATAATCACAGGATGCACACTTTACACCAAATGACACAACCCATACCAACATTCACAACAACTTACAGATCTCTCACACAGAAACGCAAACATATCAATCATAAGCCAGAATCAGCCTCCCAAGGGCAATAACTCACTAATACTATGAGAGTAGACAACTTAAAACTAATTTAAAGATAAACTTAATCCCTCTTAGAATTGATTGTTGTTAGTTGTTTGTCATCAGGTGGTTGATTTTAAACAGAATATGTATTGTCTGCAATGAGTGTATCAGAAGCAATAGTACTCCACTGCACATGGATCTTATTTTTCACAATGATAATATTGAATGGTCAGGTATGTAGATCAATTTAGTTTTTTTCCAAATCATAGAAATACAAATCTGACTATAATTATAGTTTTAATAATGAAGTGGTTGTAATAGTGAGTGGTCTAAATAGTGGGGTGATCTTGATTGTGAGTTGGTCTTATATTGAGGTGTTTGTATAGTAGTGAAGTGGTCTAAATTGTGAGATGATCCTATATTGAGGTGGTCTTAATTGTGAAATGGCCTTATATCGAGGTGTTCTTATGGTAGTGATACAGTTTTGATAATGAAGTGGTCTTAATAGTGAGGGTCTCAATGGTGAGGTGGTCTTATATTAAGGTACTCACTCTTATGGTAGTGACGTTGTTTAATAATAAAGCAGACACATAGCTGTTACATATAAGATTGTTTATTGTTTGTCGTAGCAGTCACAAATCCTTCAGTTTTTGACATAGTTATCATTCACTGGTGATCACTGAAGCGGAAACATTATCAGCTGATAATTGATTTTATCACCAGCGAATACTGCCTTCTGATTGGCTGAGGAGGGTCTCGAATGGTATTATTAAGTTAATTTGTTTTAGATAAATGAACTCCTTTCATTCCATTTTTTTCTTAAATAACTACCTCACAATCAAGATCCCGCCACTACTAAAACCAGCAAATTCCGCCAAGGGTAGCTTCAATAGCATTGAGGATGTTTCAAGCTATCAATTAGGTCAGTAATACTAACATTATTTGGTACAGTAATGCACTCCCAAATTAAAGAATATCTTTTATCTAAACATCAAAACTTAAGAATTACAAAACAAAATTTTTTTTTGTAAGATTTTCTTTAATTTGCACACCTTCTCTGCAGATTGGGTTAGCGGTCCCCAGGTGTTCCACACAAATCCTTGCGAAGCTGCGACCAAGCTGTACAAGCATAGAATGTACCATCTTCGTTTGTACACGATAATCTGTGGTTCCTTCTGCGTTTCATTTTCTGGGGGTATCAGCAGTTCTTCATCGGGATCCATTGTTTGGAAATCGCTCTATTCTGAAATTAACAGTACATGCAGGCATCAAGACACTTAATGGATGTTGAACATTTTATCATAATCAATAACAGGGGGCAAAAAATTCAAAGTAGGCTCACTACAATAACTGTGTTTATATATAAATGCAAGTTTTTAAGTAATTCAGTAGACAATGGAATACTGAAAGCAATATATACAACAAAAGACCACAGAAGTTCTGGTAAAGAAGTACTGTTTAAAACTTAAAACCTGTAGTGATTCTTACAATTGAAACGCTGCTGGGCGCTAACAGTCGCCCTTGCTCAATTTCACTGACTGTCACTTCATTAACTTGCACTGACAAAGAACAATAAGTCAATAACTGATGAACTTTAACCCAGTTTTGACAGTCATTTGACAGCAGGAAGTTTACAATTTTATCAATGGCCAAGAAATTCACTCATATCTCGCTAGGTGGCACAGAAACGACTGCAGCGCCATCTTCGGTGTTTTGCATAATTTTCATTAACATGGCTGAATTTTGATCGCAGAGGACCGTTCTCATGATTCGTGAGTTAAATCGATCATAATGATACCGTGAAATCTAAAGACTTGTGCGATTTAAGATGGCAGGAGGGTTTGGGTGAAGGTTTCTGCCGGTTTGGAATGGAACAGGGTGACCTACGCTTGTTTTGTGTCTGAAAATCTGAAGGGGACCTTGTAATTTGAGGTGAGTGTAATACTGTAAATGTGCAAAAATTAAGGGGTTCTGCTGGATAAACACATGTATACCGTATGCTGAGATGTGACCACATATGAGCTAGACACACATTGGTAGACCTGCCCTTTATTTCATATCTCGGCAATCACTATGGTTCATTCTGATAAAAAGTCCCTGAATCATGACATCAGTGAATGACTGTCTTGTTGTTACTTGTATACGTACCAGCTGCATCAGGCACTGTACTGATAACATTTTGTTTATACTTACGTGCTGATTACAAAACCTATGAATGTCAGCATTACATTTATATTTCGATGATTCAAAGACGTGTTATACTTGTCCGGATCAGTAATTAAGCTGGATATAGCTAGACATGCCAAGTCTCGCACATTCGGCATGAGTCTCACGTATTTGGTTGCTGTCTCACGCCTGTGGACATCAGTATTTTCTTCATATTTTAATGTAACTCGTGCAATGAGGACCAGAATAAATCTTTAAAGCGAACCAACACAACAACTCCCAGAGAAGGGACCGAGTCGACTCCCCTCCAATGTCTGTAAAACGTACCTACATAGTAACTCTGGACCGTTTTTGCGCAGTTGTAATACACTTTGTAAGGAATAGAGAGAGTAGAAAGTTCTATTTCAGCATTGTTGTCAAAGTTATGTCTTGCAACCGCCATCTGCCTCAGCAGCCATTCAGGGACTTGGCTCCCATCATCCTTTGCAACTGCAAATACAGCCTGGGATGGGAATACCCCTGTCTTTCTCCTCCTCTGTATTGTATATCTTTGGTGGCATGGTACCAGAATGTTGTAAAAACTGGCCAAAAAAAGCTAAAACTTGCCGAAAACAATGTTGCAAACTTCGCTTCAATGTTTATCGCACTACTGCGCATACGAGATGACGTCAGAGGGAAATCCCATCCTGGCACTTCACATATGCTAATGAGAAGTTTGAAATGGCCTGGAGAGCTATGTTCAGGTCGAACATAAATATTTGATGCTAATATTTCTCACTAATGGATAGATCGTCTTGGGTTCTGAGCAAATGAATAAATTTAATCACTGGACCAGACTTAAAAATGCATATATAATTCTGATTGGTGAACAGTCCCTGTTATTCTGCAATGGTTGTGTTGGTGCGCTTTAACAGTTTAATGTAAACTGTTTGGAAAGAGCCAAAACTCACGCATTCACCACTCAAGAACTTGGCATCTCTGATATAGCGTATGAAAAAGTACAGTTGATGACACCACTAACGTGACGACATCACTTGTGTGATGCACACAAGAGATGAGCAATTATTATTGCAAATGATATATTGCAGTGCCATCTTTGGTGTTTGCTAAATTTTCATTACAGTGGCCGACATCGAAGTTGTGGCCGACACCGGATTTGTGGACTTCAATAGTGACGTCCAGGGGCGAATTCAGAACATTTTGACAAGAGAAAGATTTAGAATAATAGCGATACCTAGTCCACAAATCCGGTGTCGGCCACAACTTCGACGTCGGCCACTGTAACATGGCTGAATTTTGATCAGAAGTCATAATATATAGTATGGACTAGAGCAACTTTTCTAGCTGTTAGGTTCATTTCATATGTAAATAATTGTTCTATTCTAATAATGTTTTTGTCAGTTTTTTGGCAATCACGTTATAGATGTTGCCACACTGAACATTTGTACTTGAATTGCTGTGAGTATTATTTTTATTCTTGTCGTGGCCTCTTACTTACCTTTTTTCTTAACCAATTTGATAATGGGAGTCTTGTGCCTGGCACCTAGAAGAGATTAGTTTTTAGATTAAATAATCGATGTATTATCTGCATCATTGTATAATTATAGTCAAGTGCAACCCAATCTCTAGCCCCAATCTACAAATAAACAAGTCCTGTTTTGTTTAGAATTTAAACTGATATATATGTATCATTAATAAATAGAGCGTTGACTTGCTTACGATTGTTTCATTGGCCAGGTGCAGGCCTTTTACTGCATTGTGGTCATTAACAAGATAGAGCGCTGGCTGGTTAGTTACCCTTCAATCCTTCAGCCTCACTTTGATGCACAAGAGGCTAAAATATGAATTTGTATTTCTGGGAATACAAGGCAATGAGTGCATACAGACATGTTCTACCCATCTCCAGAATCGTCTTTGATAAAGGAATCCATTGGTTTGAACAAAATGACTACTCGACAAATTTAGAAAACTGAATTTAATGCTTTTATTTTTGGATAGCCCCACTGATACCATGGCATTGGTTAGGACCTTAGATTAGAAGGAAATTCATAGCTCTACTGCTATCGATTTTGCAATCAAAGGTAAAAATATATTCTGTAATTGTTGATTTAAAAAAAAAGAAAAAAGATGACCTCTTTCAGACAGATTTAATGAAGTGAAGAACACATAATAAAAACCATATAATATCAAGGGTCTCGGTAGACTTTTAAAATCATTAGCTACTGTGGCTAATCGTGTCATCAGACAGTGAGCAACAATTCTAACTCAGGAGCCACATTTTCCCGATCTCTTCATTTCTCAACATTTTTTTGACAGGTAACTTGATAAACATGCCTTTTTGGCATAAAATGGGAATGGTTCACTACGCAAGTATTTGTAAGACATTTAGAGAAAATATAATTTAGGATAGACATCTGATATTTTTTTGAAATGCTTTTTGCAATGCAAAGAATAATGCATTTAGAAAACTTACCAAAATGGTTTATGCTTTTGGTGAAACAATTCAATTTATCTAATATATTTAACAAATTAATTGTAACAAGGCTCAAACTGAAGGATAACTGCGTTTGTCTCAATTAGTTCAGTGATTGTTCTTCACTTTGGAACTTGTGATGCTGAATTGCAATTAACAGTTGACACTCAGTGGCTTACAGTCAATGACCAATAAGGCCAATTGACATTTGTTCAAAAATAGAAAACAATTTAACTATTTAGCCACTGCGGCTAATTCAGGGCCAATGCCTTTAGCCACATCAAGAAGTGTGTAAAAGCAAACACTATGAATCATTGATTGCACGCAGTAGTTTACAGTTAGGGTAAATTTATAATTTTCGGGTGAAGTTTGGATTTGGTTATAAAAATAAATATTGAAGTAAACCAAGAGGAATGAGTCTCGGGTACTTGCCCCTTACCCCCCCCCCCCTCCCCCCCCTCAAACAAATTCATGTGACAAAGGTCACCTATATAAGCCCGTGTGGGCTGGGAGGTTTTTCTAGTTGCTTTTTAATTGTACTTTATTTACTGAATATGTTTACCTCGTATGACTTTAAATAAACAAATTTACACATACATACAACAAACTTCATTTACATTATCTATCTGGGTTGGCCATTTACAAAAAATTTAGAAAAATAGCTAATATTTTCAATAACAAACAAGGAAAGATAAATTTAAAAATATAATTTTTGTGAACAGCTCAGATCTAAATAAACCAAAAAACATGTTATTAGCAACATGTGTGCCCTCGGGTACTTGCTAGTGTATAATTATTTATAGTATATTGATATACATTGTTATTATATCCCACTTCGTCAATACATATCATAGGTTCGGAAGTGCACAGCAGGTCCTCGACGTATCAATAACAAAGCTTCAGCTGGTTTTATAGATTCCGGATAACTGATACTGTGTGACCGCAAAGATCTTCCGCATAGTTCAATAGCCACAATGATGCAACGCTGAACTCAATGATATGGCTTGAACATAATTATGAACATAACAGTTGCAAAAGAAATGTATTGATTACAGATTAGAAAATGTCACAAGATATATTTTTGCGTGGTTTACCATAGTCGAGCTTTGTTGTATATATATATATATATATATATATATATATATATATATATATATATATATATATATATATATATATATATATATATCGACATCAATGCATGGTATTTATAGATCAGATACATACAAGCATCTTCCTAAAACCAAAGCGCCATCTTTGCGTAGCTATGCCGTAGGCGAGTGGAGATGACATGTATACAAGCAAAAATGTTCAATATTACATAGGCCATTGATTTAATCAAGCTGCTAACACATTCTGATTAGTTTACCTGGTTTTTAGGTCGCGATGGGTCACGGTTTACACTATTTCCGAAAATTATCTTTTTTTTATTTGACAAGTATTTAGACAAGAATGATCGTCGACCGTAATCGCCAACAAATAATAATTCATTTCACGGCCTCTCAGCCAATCAGACGTCTCGAATCGTGGAAATAAGCATACTCAAAACGTCGGATAAGAGTTGCAACGCCAAAAACGGAACCAACCGAAGTTCATAGTGTAACAGCGCCTCCCCTCCGACCGTCATTCTATCGCTGCAAGCAAGGGTGGTTGCACCCCGTGTGAGTAAGTTGTGATTTAGTTTCTAACATGGTGCTCGCAGGCTTATTTTCCAAATAATGAAATAGTTATAAACCTCCCATAGGATTATTAACCTTTGTGGAATTATTACTTCGAGTCATGTCCAAAATATTTTTTTTTGCTTCAGAAGAATATTTTACCAATATTAAACTATCCGGCAGTGCTCCACATTACCGCGACAATATTTGAGGACCTTGAAAAAAAAATGGATTTAAAAAAAAACAAGAGAATTTTTTTGTCATAATATTAATCAAATCAGTAAACACAAATGTTGAAAAGGCCTATTTGTCATTTATTATCTGTACTTAGACCAGACAGGAATTTGTTGTGTTTTTGTGCTTGGACATTTCACATCCTTGATTAAACAGGAATAGACACATCGATTTACAATGCTAAAAGCTCAATTATTTTATGTGAAAAATAATCATATGATTATTGATATTAACTACTCAGGTGCATTGGTAATGTGAACTCCACAGTTTTAGAGACGTGTAGATGTTATAGTAGTACAGAGAAACTTCCCCAGTAACAGTCACCACCCATGGGAATAGACAGATCTATAGATAAATAGATAGGATAGAAATGATAGGATAGATAGACAGATAGCCAGACAGGCAGACAGATAGCCAGACAGATAGATAGATAGATAGAAAGATAGATAGACAGATGGATAGACAGACGGATAGATGGATAGACAGATATGTACATAAATAACAGACAGATAGATAGATGGATATATAGATAGGTACATACTACACAGATAGATAGATAGAGAGAGATAGAGAGAGAGATAGATAGATAGACAGATGGATAGATGGATATATAGATAGATTAATAGATAGATAGACTGATAGATAGATAGATTGATAGATAGATAGACTGATAGATAGATAGATAGATAGATGTGGAAATTGCAGTCCTCTAAGGCAAGTTATTGCCGCTATCGAGACATTGACATTGAAGTGGTCTTAATTTTTTACCTTTTGATAGTGATGGACTGTTTGTGAAAGGTCCAAAAATTAGTCTCAATAAGTACCAGTGTTCTAGCTAGACCATTTGAGCATGGAGCTGCTCCATGACCCACGCCCCTTGTGTCACGCCCCTTGTGTCACGCCCCAAGCGCCAAGCCCCAAGTGCCATGCCCGACACTCCGTGCGCCATGTCCGTTTTCATGAGCGCCGTGCCTGAAATTAAGTGAGACCTTTCTTCTTTTTTTTTCAACTAGCTGGGCGTCCTATATGAGTCTATTTAGGTGCCCTAATTGTCTTGTGCGCCATGCCCAATTAAAATCCTAGCTGGAACACTGAGTACAATAGCGAGATTGTTAGAATGGTGAGGCGATCGTAATGCAATGTCCTACGGTGTACAAAATGATATCGATCGTGAGAGACTATGTAACAGACAGATAGACAGATAGATGGATAGATAGATACATACTACATAGATAGAGAGAGATACCATGTATCCGAATGTGTTTTAGATCATGACAATGACTTACAATCATCAATCATGTTTTGTATTAATTAACGCTTAAATCTTTTATATTTATAATTTTGTACGAAGTTAATGTACGATAAAGATATTAATTATGAAATGTACACATAATAGTGATCGATATTGAGCATATAGTGGTCATATTAAATTACACAATTATAATTTTCCTGTGAATATATTATACGAAACGTGTGGGCAGAGCACTTGTATGTGAACGTTGTATTTCTGGATGCGGCCTGTGTATAAATAAGATACCGTGTTCATACCGTCATTTGGTTTTGATTGTTCCGATAACATCCTCGTCTCTGAATTCACCATGTGTAATTGCTATCTGTTATCAGTATACCTAATGAGGTTGTTAACTATGAAGATATCTCATGCCAGAAGTAGTCTGGTAGATGATGTTTTATGTGTACACGGTATGTAGTACTTCAATACAGTTAGTACATTACATAAACAATAAATGACATTAGCATACTGTGGGGGATGTGCACTAGCTTACTAAAATGCTGTAAAATTGTGCACACCCCTTACATTATAAATGGGGCAGGGGCCTAGCTCAGAGGTAGTGCTCTGGGCTTCCAACTGCTTGGTCCCAGGTTCGATTCCCAGTCGAGCCTAAGTTGGATGGCTGTTTCATCCTTCGTCTCATTGCCATGGTCTCTGCCTGTCATAATTAGGCCAACTGGTGCAGAAATACAGGACGTAAAGCCCTAATCACCCACCCACCCCTTACATTATAAATAAAAAGAAAAAGAGGCTATTTAAATATAGTGACAAATAATAAAAAAAATAAAAGAAAAAGAATGAAGTGACATATATTACATAATTACACACTGATATTAGGCCTAATTGCAAAGTTGATATATCGATTGAGTGTATTTTAAAATTTCAGTCAGGTAACATAGCGAGAAACATCAAATCATTTCCATTGGACCTCCTTTGAATTAAATTTATTTTATTTAAAAGTTGTATTATCTTCGAGAAAAGATCTAACAATTATGGCGATGCTTGATCAGCATCTTTTAATTACCTCTCTTTATTGAATTCATTGAGGTTTATTTACATCAGACCAGGTTTGGGTACTGTGTACTGGTAAATCTACAATAAATACAAATTGAATTTAACATTATATGGAGCGATTGTATAATATATATTACATACGAATTATATATTATGTATATATGAATTATCATAATGCAGCTATAATGCATCAGCTACAGCATTGACTGATGCATAAAGTTGTTAAATAAATATAAATAACCATTACCATTTAGGCAAATAAAACGATGAAATAGTACTTACAAAGACATGTGAGGTTCTCATCACACACAAGTTGACATTAATAATAATAACAATAATTTTATTCGCACAAAATTGTACAAGAACAGTTGAAGAGTTATATGAAAAATTTACAGTTTAAGTTAATATGTTGAAATTAAATAGATTAAAGATTTTATATCGTCCATCGTAAAATTTGGCAATCTTCCTTTGACAATGAATTGACTGACAATATGAAATTTGAATAGCTTAGAGCGGGAAAACACCTTTTTACAGGAACTATAAACTATTATAAACATTGGGTGACAGGAATGACAAAAAACCAGCCAACTGCAAACAAACATTTTCACACCTTATAGCTGTGCATAACAGTTGCCGTGTAAATAAACAGATGTTTGTTCATCGATGTTGCATTTTATGCATACTATGAAGATGACCGAATAAGGATAAGGATAAAAAACCAAGGTGTGTTAAGTAGAGGAAGGAAATACATGAACATGGTGAATAAGTATGTTCAGAGATTTAATGAAGGATTTTGATATATTTTCAACTATCGCATTGCAGGAACGATATGTAATATTTTTGTACCTGTGAAAATGTACGGTTTCGTTGTAGCGTCAAGGGGTTAGTTTTTGTGTTTTGCTTATAATTAAAAACCTTTCCGAAACTTGAAACCTAACTAGCTCAAGAACTAGCTCAGGTACAAAATATTTTTAAAACTTTAGAATTATTTTTTATGATAATTTAATTGATTGTGGTGAAGTTTTTATTTGAGTCGTCGCCTACGTAAAATCAACTACTGTCGTAACTAGTTTGTCCAAGATAATTAAAGGTCTCTTTACGTAAATAAAATTGAAAATATCTCAAGTTATTTATGATCATATGAAACTCATAAGGGAAGAAGTGCAATAGGTTTTCTTTGAACTTTTTGATTACAAACTGATGTGTTTTGAAGAAAAACAGGCGACTATACAAAATTAGTAATTGATCAAGCTACTATACAAAATTAGTAATTGATCAAGCTACTATACAAAATTAGTAATTGATCAAGCTACTATACAAAATTAGTAATTGATCAAGCTACTATACAAAATTAGTAATTGATCAAGCTACTATACAAAATTAGTAATTGATCATCAAATACTTAGACAAAACGACCGATGATCGAGTATAATCGATCATTGTGAGACAACTACTATTAAGATCATCTCACTCAGGGATGCAAACGCCACAAAAGTTTCCGGGAATTTTAGAAATTTTCAGTGGAAAATTTCCGGGAATTTATGGCCGCAGGAATTTTGGGAATATTAGGAATTTTCAAAATGAAAGGCTTATATTGAAATATTTTACATTCTTGTCGGCCTTACTACAATTCTTGTCTAATGAGAGTTAATTAAAGTTCTCACTACAAAGACCACCTCACTATTAGTTACCATTAAGACCACGTGTCCGTTTTGGACATAGGTATATTGCTGCCATCATACTTCACCTCTCCATTGAGACCACCTTGCTATTAAGACCAGTACAATTTGCAAAAAAAATTGGTCTTAATAGTGAGATTCTACTGGATATTATATTAATACAGTTGTATAAGCAGTAGAATTGTATTGGACCAGAATGTACTAACCAATATGACCTCTGACCTTGAATATGACTAGTAAGGTCATGGTATTCTACAATTTACAATGACTGAAGGTCATAGTAATATTCTATGATGTATTGAATGCACAATGGGTTGTGGAATGTAGAGTGTACTTCGTGTGTGTGTATTGTGTATGAATAATGGCCCCAGTAATGCGTTAGAACAAATTGCCTCATTATTTTCATGGTTAGATATTGGTGCCAAATATAGAAGCAGATATGATGCATTTTAGAATGAGTCTATTGTACAGGGTTAGATAAATTTAAAAATATAATTTTTGTGAACAAAGTCTGATGTAAGTCTTACTTTTGTTTTTGTAAAAAGTAAGGCTGGTATAAAGTCTTAATTTTGTTCAGAAAGTCTTACATTGACTTATTTTCATGCGAATATACTTGGAAAACCAACACTGGTGATTTTGGTTATGAAGGTAAACCTGCAGGAACCCTAATTGTACTTAGTAATATATATCATATCTTGCAAAGTGAAAAAAGGTAACAAAATATTCTTTGATGAATACGTGATGTCAGAAAATTTGCTATTTTCTGTTAATTGTTTATTTATTGTATTGCCATTCATTATGAATAATTTCATATATATATATGAAGTATGAAGAACACCATTTCACTTTGTATATTGTATTTGAACAGTGTTGAACTGCACAAGATTATGGAAATTCTGGTTAAGTAAATCTATTTCCGGAGTCATAGACTTATAGCCCGCCGTGCTTGTAGAATAGTTCTGAATTACATATTTCCAAATGCTTTCCCACGGAGAAGTGGATTAGTTTCGAATGTGTGAAAGTCATATTCTTTTTACCAAACAATTTAAGAAAATAATGCTTATTAGAATAAGACTTTTTGACCATATATATATATATATATAATGAAGTCCCACTATTTAGACTCTATTTTAATCTTTAACCAATTCTACAATTTTATTACATAATTTTATTATGTTCAATTTATACTTATTTATGATTTTATCATCTGTAAAGCACCTAGAGTGATTTTAGATATTTCGATGAGTTGCTATAAAATATACATTATTATTATTATATATACAATCAGTGCTATTGGACAAAATTAATATTAGTCTTCTGATTTATATCAAGAACATTAAATTGTAAAATTCTGATTATGATAATCAAGTACAATGTAGTGACCCTTTAAGTAACTAAACTAAGCTCTTGTGAAAATTTTCAAAATAATTTGACCTTGTTAACTTAAAACCATTGGACCGTGTAGATCAGGTATATAGGCCAAAGTATTGCCATAGTAAAAGGTTTTATTATTTTGTTAAGAATAGAATAGTTAGGTTGTATGGCTATCTAGGTTACGAGTCCTCAGCATGTTGAAAGGTAAATGTTGTATTTTGTTATGTAACGTAAACGTATTATAAATTCATATTATATCTATATCTTAAAAAACTAGCAGTTTGCATCCAATGTTAGTGAAATAATCACGTAAATGTAATTGGGTTTTGTAGAATGGGCTCAGCGTACATTTCAATTTACACCCTTGGCAGGCCTGTTCTGGCTTGAGCCTTTCTCAATATGCTCAACTCCCTAGGGAGTGTACACCCAGGGTGCACCCATCACAGTGCTTCTTCAGTCAAGCACTTTACAATTGCCATCACTGCTTATAGATATAAAAAGCAGTATTATTGTATTGTATCACTGGTGTAAAGATAGCTTGTATTACTATTGGCGAAAGGCAGACGTAATGATGAGATGATGGTTACGGCTGTCAGCGAAGTTGTGGGAGATAATAACATCAGGGGGGGGGGGGGCAGATTTATATCTATAATAATGAATAATTGTTCTTTTTGTACAGAATGTTTTGCATCCTACCCTGAACATTTGCACAATTTTCTACTCGTAAAAAACTGAACTTTTCACCCCTTTGTTGACCAAATATAGCCTGTTTTAGTTCCGTAATATTATGCGCATTTCATAAAATCACCCAGCATTGTTTGCTCTCCGGTAATTTCTTTTGACGATGTGATGTGTATAAACATAATTTTCATATTTTTGTTTATTAATTACATGATTAATGATAATACGCTGATGGCTATGTGAATGATGCAATATTTCGCTTTAAAATTTATATATTTTTGCTTTTTTTTAATGAAAGAAACAATATTTTCATTGTTATCTTTATGCATTAATTGCAATGATGTGAATATGTTGCCGAAAGTTGACATAAGCATATTGATAAAACATGAAATACAGCTGTGTTGATGCATTATTATCCATTAATGGCAGGAAGACTGAGGGACTTGGTAGTTTTGTCATGCCATGTGATATATTAATTAAAGGGAGTCTGGAGTTCAATGACGTGGTGGTGCAGATATGTGGACATGTTTCAATCATTTGTTTGCAGGAGTTTACTGATAAGATGTACATCTCATCATGAATTTGACTTAATAATAATAATAATGTCTATGTATTTGTATAGCGCCTGTATCAGAATTGGATTCTGCTCACCCGCGCTTGGCATTGAGTATGGAATCAGGGGTCATTCTGAGTTGGTATCTTGAGCTATCTTGGTATCAGAGTTTGGTTTCAGAGTTTGGCATCAGAGTTTGGTCTTTGGTAGCCAGAGATATCTGATGTTCGCTTAGCTCTTATTTATTATCTGATATTTTGTGAGCGCTGATCACTGCCAATGGCAGCTCACAATAAACATCACAATATGAATAAGAGCTGAGAGCGGCGTGTGGTCAGTCAGAGTTTCTCGGGCTAGGTCTTTGGCAGCAGAGTTTGGCATCAGAGTATTTTGTTGTATTAGTTGAAAATGATCATTGTTGTATTAGAATGTTTAAGGTATTTTTAATCATATTAATCTTATCAGGTGGCACCTCTGTAGCGACGTGTAATTGTCTTTGGGGTGTCAGTTCCCACTTTGTATTTATTTTGATGTGATAATCTTTTTGTTTTCTTTGTGTGTATGTGTTAATATTTGTGGGTGAATAAATGCTATTCTGACTCCCGACAGTCACACTTGGTTGCTGATGCAATAATGTATTAATTATACTAACTAAACGTTATTACCATGGCAACAATTGTTCTATTATGAATTGCAGAGAGCCAGAAGTTCACAATGTGGTGATGCGGCTGGATATTGGAGGCAGGAGGGTAAACATGAACGCTCGGCGCTTGGTGGGTCTCCTCTGCATCATCGGATTCATCTGGATCGTCTTGATGCTCGGGATGCTGGGGGATTTCGGAGAGAGAGAAAATTCTGCTGCACTCAAGGTGAGATGGGGAATATTATAGAGTCTATCGGGGTTGGTAAAAATCATTTTTAACAAATCAGGTTTTATTTATTTTTTCAGATTTTTTAATGATCTAATAAGGGCCTAAGTACTAACTAGCATCACCATTTTCCAGCATTTCTTCGTTAACTTACTAAACTGTGATCTAAAAATGAACATAACTTCGACTTATTTAAAATTTGGGTCTTAGAAAAAAATTGACTGAATAAAAATCAAGTTTTGTTAAAAATAAATCATGATTTGTGTTGTAAAAAAGGCGTTTCCACCCGAATAAACTTGTTAAAAAATTAAAATCTTTATTTTAAAAATTAAAATCATTTTTTTTAGTGGGCCTATTGGTCACCACAAATCAATTGTACTTAAGCAGATAATGTAAACATCAAGTGTTAACATGGTAAACAAGAAAATCTAATTATGGTATAACATATTTCTCCTAATTTGGTAACATTAAAATACCATTCTACTGGTTTTCAATTGTAAATAAGTAAATTTATAATGAAAACTTAAAACAGGAAAATTTGGATTGACAGATGATACACTTTTCTTTATACAATTCATTTCTGATTTCATTATATGGTTCACATTTTTTACACAAATTATTTCATTGAGTTATTGCATTTTACTTTCAGGATGAGATTCTACAACTTAGTGAACGATATGTGAAAAATTTGGCTAAAGAGACCGAAAATACCATCGATGGTCCATATTCGGGCAGACTAACTGGCTACGGTGAGTGGTAAACAGTAAACTGATATTTTACATCGCAGCCTAAAATCTCTTGAGGCTGTTCCATTTAAAAGAGAAGGTGGATCTGAAGATTTGTAGACTACCCTCCCCTCCCCCGATATCAGTTTCCCCCCTCCTGATATCTGAAAAATCTTCTGGTCTGCCCCCCCCCCCCCTCTCCCCTACTTGGTGGAAATATTACAATATAAAGGTTTGGTTTAATGTGTAATTGGAATACATAATGAGAATCAGTAACCACCCAATATTTACTCAGACAAGAATACTTTGTAATGGTCGTATGATATGTACACAGATTTATAATTATACAAGATTTGGCTCGTGATTATGTACAGTAAAGGTGACAAATTTGGTATTTGAAACAACTGCAAACGGTTGATTTCGCTAAGGGCTGTTTTATTTAAAAGTGTGGGTTTGGGTGCGGACTGGATGATATTCGAAAAAGCCGAGGGATTATTATTGTTTTCCAAAAGAGAAAAATATGAGGTGGAGGTTCACTAGTATTTTCTTTATATATTTAAGCAGGAAAAAGAGGGGTAGCAGGAGTCTTAGTAAAAAAAAATCAGGGTGGTGTGTCTGAAAATGTTCCTGTGCGTCCCCAAATGACACTTCAGATGGAACAGCCCTGAAAAAATGAAAATATGGATTATCACATTTTATAATTTTACAGATTTGAAGAAAACCCTGGCAGTTTTGCTTGACAATATGATGGAGCGGTTATCTCGATTAGAAAAAAAAGTTGACGATGCTTTGGCGAATAGTACATTAAATGTAAGTATAAATGAAGTGTATGAATTTTTACAGGGTTTCCGCGAGTTATTACAAAGTCTGATATAAGACTTACTTAATTTTTGTAAAAGTAAGGCCCGTATAAAGTCTTAATTTTGTCCACTAAGTCTTGCATTGACTTATTTTGATGTGAATGTACTTGGAAAACAAACACTGGCGATTTTGGTCTGTGTTAGCCTAAGGAAGTACCATCTGCCCTCTTGTGGACTTTCAGCAGCAATATGAACTTTCTTTAAATACACAAGAACTGCGCAAATTTTATTGTTTAATAGCCAATATCCAATTTTTTTTTATTTGACGATGAAATTAAAAATATTGTTGTGAATTACTATAGTGGTCTTATTATTCCTGTGCACACTGCACATGGTATTATAATTAATGTCTTATTAGGGTTTAACTTCTTATGAAGGTAAATCTGCAGGAACCCTGTGTAAGTATCAGGGATATAAATTTTATAATTTTCGCAGAATTTTTAGTTTATTTTTTATACACAGGGGATAATATTTTTATGGTTTTTGCAGAATTATATTACCATCGTTAACCAAATATTTTATTTTTAATTATTTTCAAGGGAAACTCCGTTCAATCTCTCCAATTACTTGAACAGGAAATACAAGAGACCATGAACCAACAACCACCTGCACCAAAAAAAGATCTACCGCCTCAAGAAACAAAATCACAGGATAATGACGCGGTTGACATTCATAAGCCTGTTGATGCCAGAGGTGAGATAGGAATAACTATTTCTACATTTTAAATACTTCAGTTTATGTGAAAGAAATTACACATTTTTTTACTTACTAAGCTAGGGTAATACTAGTTCTTTAAAAAATAGGTTGCACTGCAGCTAAACCCTCAGCGAATCCCACATAGCACACAGGCATCATTAAAATTGTTATGTGTTCGTCCGACAGGCGGGAGGGCGGCCGTTACACTTTCATTTCCATAGCAGAACTCTTAACACACACTTTCGTTTCTAGAGCTGAACTCTAACACTAATGCACTTACCCTAATGAGATTTTATACAGTAACACTCTAAAAAATATATTTCGGACAGACATTGATGATAACAAAAACCAATTTCGAACTTTGTTCGCTGAGGGTTAAAAAAGAAAAAACGATTACCTTTTTTAGCGCTTGACTGAAATGAGTGGACTTTTTTGATGCTTTGAATTCAGCCAATGATCGGGAGTAAGAGGAGGGACTTCAGAAGGGCCAAGAACTGAGCCACCAAGTGTGTAGATTGCCGTTTATTGTGGCAGATTTTTTGTTAATAGATGAGGAGTAAACTCTACTTTCAATTCTTACATACTCTTGATTCTATTTACTTCTGGAGTTGTTTGCGCAAAAATTTCTGGCCTCCTTGTTTTCTGAATGAGCTTCATTGCTAATAACTTTGGTGTGAACTACATTGGCTGCTTATGGTCTAAATCTTCATATCTCAGTCTGCACCACATTGCAAAAATTCTCTCATGCGTAATCTCTGTCGTTAGCCTTGCGAAACTTGGGATATTTTGCTGGGAGGACTTGTTTTATGAACGCATGAACTGGGTCGTTTTAAACCGGCTCATGTCAGGGTTCCCATGCCTACCGGGAATCCGGGAAAACCGGGAATTATGTAATAACGCTTTCCCGGTCGGGAAAAGCCTTGAAATTGCAGGATGTGTGAGAAAGCCTGGAATTTACCGGGAAAATGGTTCTTGTAATTTCCGCCAGGGGCGCTGGTGTTCGTTGCGCCCTCTTCAGGGATATGTCAAAACTATCGTTTTTGGCTCTAGTGACAGTTTGGCAAACTATCTTCAAAAGGCATCTACACCCTTATTATTAGTCCGATTTTCGTCAAATAAAGATTGAACTATTCAGAAACAAGTCTGGAAATTATATTTAACATTAGGTTTTTTTATACGTTGAAAATTGGGGTTGGCAGCCTGGAAAAACCTGGAAAAAGCCTTGAATTTGAATTGGAAAAATGAGTGGGAACCTTGTCATGTGCATGCAGTCATTGCAGTGTTCAGTGAACAATTAAAACATTGAGTATTAGAAATTCTCTGATTCAAAAGTCTGCAAAAAAAATTTATAAAAATAAAAAGAATGGTTTGCTTACTGCTGTTCTAGCTTAATTAGTCTACAATTCAGTTGTTCCGGATTAGGGAGTGAAAATGATAGCTGTCTCTCTTTTATGTTGGCAACGCAATGCTAAAAAAAAAGACAATGTTAGGAATAATTTTTGTGCACACTCTCTATGGATATATATATATTTGATGAATACATTTTTTTTTATTGATACATTGTTGCTTGGAAACAGTCAACATTGCCAGTTGATTGCTAAGTAAGTTATTATTTTTGCAAGTGTGTAAAAATGTGTTTCTGCTGTTTTGGTCATAAGTTTTTCTTATTTTTCTTTTTGGTCAAGAGTTCTCTGATGTTTATTAAGGATATGGATTGTTATGGATTGTGTGAGGTTAGAATATATCTCAATGGGGAGAAAAAGTAACATAGCCTACAGCAGGTGGCACTACGACTGTAACACATAAAGAGACGATAAGATGACATCACTACTACATGGCCAAATGTGCCACGTGCGTTTTCCATGAGAAGGATAAACGCATGGTTTTTAGCTAATTATAATGAGGCAAAAACCATGCGTTTATCCAAAAACATGGAAAACGCACGTGGCACAATTGGCCATGTAGTCCTGTAGAATCATTAGTGATTTACTATTCAAGGCATTTTACTAACAGTAACATGGAGTTTGACATCCTTGAGAATTTTGAGATATTCACAAAAACAGTTGCCATGGTAACACAAATTTGCATTTTCAATATTCCACTGGCACCTGTCAGATTTGGAATAGGCACCCTTAAATTACCCAGAATCAACAAAAAATAGCTGCCATACTCCATGTTACGCTTACGGCTTACCCGACATTTTGACAAAGTTCTACTGGACTATACATAATTGCTACATGCATGAAATCACAGAATAGATGACATCATCAAACTATACTTATCTGCAACGGTGGCAGTGACCTCTTGTGGTACTTTTTCTCCCCATTGATACTTTTTGAACCCAGTGTGATATTTTATTCAAATTATGAAAGTTTACTGAAAATCGGTTCACATTTTTATACGTTATGATTTTAGGTAGGATCTAGTTATATTTTGTACTGAATCGGGATATTATATTCTCACTGAAAAAATGTCAAGATCTGGCAAACTGAATTGAAATGGTTATTATGAATTGAAATGGTTATTATGAATTAGTATTAATTATGTCTTTTGATCTCTGATGCTGTTCCGGGATAGTACCTTATTCTCTGGAATATCTTTGGCAGTTTAATGATTATCTATAATTTTTTTCAGTTTGTGTTTTATTACTTTGAGTTGCTCTACATTTTAAATATCATATACTACTCAGAATGACATGAAATATTTTCGCTAATCTATACTACACAATATGGCGACCACAGTTCAAATGATCACCCAAAGTATTCTTGTATTTTTAATTTACATTTAACTTATCAGCAGCGGCTATATGCCTTCGAGAAGGAAAATTATATATGTACAATGTTATGAGCAGGGTTCCAACTGTCATGGAAAATCCTGGAAAATCTTGGAAAAATTGGCTTTCATGGAAAGTCATGGAATTATGGAAATTTTAGAAAGGTCATGGAATTTTAGAAAGACAAATAAAAAAATAAAAACATTGTTTGCAATAAAGAAGGGTGGTGAGGACGGCTGTAAGGGATGTGTGTACTGTGGTGGCCGTTATAATTTGCAATCGTTGATTTTGTTTTAAGGATTTTATTGAAAGAAAGTCAGGGAAATTCTGTGAATGGTCATGGAAAAGTCATGGTATTTAATTTCATGACTTCTGTGGGAATCCTGTATGGCAAAAAACAATAAATAAATAAACAGGGTATCCAGATAATTTGAAGTCCTAAGATCATAGTAGAGAGTGGAGAGAACTTTCCTCACAGGGCTGCACTTTCAAACCTCTAACTCTTTCTTATCGAGATCATTCTATGCAAATTCACGGACATGGAGTGATTCTGATCTAATTTTCTCATTGTATGCACCACGTGGACAGATTATTTACTATTATGTACTGTTAGTAAAAGGCCTTAAATAGTAAATATTTACAGTTTGCCTCGTTTGTCTTACGAGGCAATCATCACGGTCTAACGGTGCTATTTCATTTGTTGTTTTGAAGTTGATTAATAAGTTTGAAATATTACTCAACAATGTGCAAGTAATTGTGGTAGCTATGGACTAGTTTCCGCTAACAAACTTCCATACTATATTTTGTTTCAAAGTTGTAATACATTTGTAACAATAAATTCTTTTTGAATCATAAATAAATTATTTTTTACCATTTTATATTGTAGCGAAATTATAAATATTGACTTGTATGTTATGGCTATGAATATTTATGGAGAGTAAGCATAGATTTCATGATGATGTTATAATTTAATTAGACACTATTAACGGTTATTAATGGCGTTCATTTTGTGTTTCAGGTTTGATTATGGGGGAACAAGAAATTTGTGAGATCTCGGCCAAAGAATTGGTTGTTTATCCACACTGCAAAGGAAAAATTGCCGTAAGTGTTATACATCTATAATTCTATTTCAATTCCTGTAGTCCAGGGAGTTCCCACGAGATGATGCTTGTGTCGAGTCAAATTGTGCCCTCCCCTTGGATGGCACTGTAAGCTGTGCTAGCCAAGGGGCTAAAATTGTTGTTTTTCTTCTTACCGTTGTTCCCTTTCTGACGTCGCCATTGAGATCGCCCATGGCAATGAAGTGTTTGTACTGTTGATAGTGGTGAAATGTTGTGATGATCTTTATTCTTGAACTTTTCCATTGATTCACCATTTTGGGACCTCTGCGGTATTGAAATTGATATGGTCCAATACGTTTAGTTTCATAAAATATGGTCGACTCTAGACAGCTGTAGCTACCTATTCCTGGCTGTAACTATAACTGACTGAAGTCAGCTGCTTCTGTCTACTCCTAGCCTATAGTCGGCTTACACCTACCATCACTGAAAAAAATAGAAATCTTGGTAAATGTAAGAAATTTATCTGATATATCATAAATATGTATGTACAATAGACATGCATCTTTTCAATGAAAAATGACAAATATGCGTAACTCTCAACTTATGCACCAAATGGTATTGCATGTACTTTTAGAACTTTGAATGGCCAGCTATAGCCAGACAGTTCTGTTTAGTGGCAGGTAGCATCGTATAGCAAAAGTTGTCTAGTTTTTTCTAGGTTTAAATTTGACAGGCCTTCTTTATGAAACTATCTGTATTAGTATGATTCAAAATAAATGTCGACTTGTTTTTCGGTCACATTTTGTCACAAATGGCATTGGGCAGCACAAAATTGACCCCAACTACATGGCCAAATGTGCCACATGCGTTTTCCATGAGAAGGATAAACGCATGGAAAACGCATGGTTTTTATCTAATTATAATAAGGAAAAAAACGTGCGTTTTCCATGCGTTTATCCAAACGCATGGGAAACGCACGTAGCACAATTGGCCATGTAGGGGTATGTAACGGTTCATGATATATCGATTAAACCGGTTATTTCAATCGATACGATTACATGAATCACTTTATTGGGTCAACCGATAATTGTTCGACTTCTTAAATCCGTCCATTTCCATGCACAAAACTCGTATTCTGTGTTCGTGGGTGATATTATGGTACCGCCATTATACCTTGTTGAATTTAATTGGCGCCATCTGGTGAATTTTGCATGCACTACCGTTTGTAAACTTAATTCCGTCTTTTCAAGTTTTCGTATTAATCGATATATCGTGTATTGATTGTCCGATCAATAGATACGTCCCGGATCGTTTGAAACAAACGATATGGACCACTAGTCCCAACTTTCTAGCTGATACAGCTTAATTTCTAGCTGATAAAAACACTTCTGGGAAAGAAATAACTTTAAGTGTGCTATATCATCCATTAAATTAAATAATGATGGACATAAGAGAAATATCTCCATAAAGAGTGACAGGCGACCGTTTTGATATGCTAAGTTATTTCTTATTTAGTTAAATAAGAAATAAAATAAAAACTGAAATGAGACATTCGATTTTCTCTGAAATGATTACATGGGAAATTGCGTCCTATTTTTGGTACCCGTTTAGACCCCATTAGTTCCGAAAATCAGCATGGCGAAATTTTTTTTTTAGATTTAGTTGTGTAAACAAAAAGATAAATTAATTTTAATATAAACATACCGCAAATGTGTAACTTACTGAAACTAATCTAAACAGATGAATTGAGCGCACTCCTATTTATAGTCTGAAGAATTGTTTTGATTGGACTAGAAGAATCGGATGTGATGTCATCGGTAACTTTAGTACGATTATAATTCCTGAAATAGAAATCGTAGGAAGACCTGAAAATTAATTATATTGGAAATGTCTGCATGGTTTTCTCTTTAAATTTATTTCAGTGGATGAAAACACATTGGAAATCAGATCCTTGCTATGCAGCTTACGGCGTTGACGGGACGGACTGTTCATTTCGGGTTTACCTGAGCGAGGTTAGTGACGGTTAATTGATTTATAAGTCTGCTTAGCGTGAGAATTTGCCAATAGAATACACCTGTACCTAATAGCCTACACCTGTATCTAGTCTCATGTTTCTGCTTTGAAGATAAAATATGATACATTTACAATATTTCTATGTATTGATTGATATGTCAAGCTGGTTAGAATACATAATTTGTGAATGAAAGGTAGTTATGAGGCTTAATTGAATTGCATTCATCATGAAAATGTAAGAAGATTAACAGCCGTTTCCGAGCTAATTGACCAATGTTGAAACCCGCTTTCATTCATTTCTACAAAACGGATGGTTATTGATTTCAAAATGAGGGATTTAAAATTTTATCCTATTTTGTTGCCTTCAGAAAAAGCTATCCTAATCGTACAGCTATTCATTCAGGGGGGAAAAAAAAACGCAAAAAAAAAGTTAACTTTGCGAAATTAATTTTAATCATCCTCAAAGATCTGGTGAAGTTTTTTAGCAGTCGTACACAAATTGTGACACATTATCTTAGAATTTTGACACATTATTGATCACTGGCATGTGAAACTAGGGGACGATCCAGATATGTCCCTCCGAAGTTAAAATATCAAATCTCCAGTGCTAGTATCAAACATCGCATCACAAAAATGGTTAACACAGCAACTTCAAATATCATAGAAAAACTATGCACTCTCAGTTCCATGGATTTGTCAATTATCTCAAAAGGATGTTTGTCAGTGCATACCAAACTACATGCAAAATTCATAATTGCTATGTATGTGCATAAAAAACGTAGGAAAAATGCTAAATAAGCATTAACTGCAAAACACATTAAGATAATCATATTATATGGTGGCCCACATGCTAGCGGCATCCAATGCTGTAATGTGGGGCTCCATGGGCTCTCATAATGTATTTTTTGTATAATTCATACTGTACTGTATTTCTGTCCGAATATAAAAGTCTTCTGTATCTGTATCTGTGAATTTATTTTATTTTATAAATTTCTTTGATTATTTACTTTGAATATTCATAACATTGCATCATTGCGTGTAACTTGAATGAATTGAAATGAAATTTGTTTCGTTTACTGATTTCTGAGACAGATGCAAGCTGCTGACGATATTTTCCACTTGATCTGCCACTATCTTCTGCTTATTAAAATTACATAATATTTTGTGTATTTTGTACTCTCTTTATCTCAAATGAATATAATTATTTATTTCACCAGGTCGAGTCATTTTGTCCAATATTACCTGCAAGAGTCAACGAAACCAGAAAAGTGAAACCAGTTCTATCGACTCAATTGGTATGTCATGATTTTTAAATTTTTTAAATTTTGTTTAAAATGAATTTTAGCTGTTATGTCATTTTCTCAATGTCACTGGGTCTGAAGCTTAGTCAGCGTATATAACCAGCTGCCAGAGGCAGACGTAATGATGAGATGATAAGTCTTGGAGTCCACACCATGTTACACATTTACCCCTCGTGCATTTTTCTTTTGGAGAACCCTCCTCTCTCCCGCTTTTTATAAAAAAATTCTGGCTCATCTTTTTTAAATGGAACAGCCCTAACATAAAAACAATAAATTAAATAACATTTGAGCTGGATTTCATTAGATTTCTTTGTTTCATTTTCAGGCAAAAATGAATTTTGACCTTGGAGGATTAATGAAAAAACTTCAAGACCCTGGTAAGGATTGTAAACTTTTTATTAAAATTAAGTTATTGGCAGTTTTAATTCATTACCAAAGTGATATGAAAGGCAAAAAAATTATGATGGAGTTCCAAATTAAGAACAGAATTTAATACAAATACCACATTATTAATTTATCAAACACGGAGAAATAAATTGCAAATGTTGGCGAGGTATAGATGTTACATAAAGGAGGCACAACATTAACTGAATTAATGACATCACAAACAGAATAATCACCAACAATTGAATGACATCATAGCTGGCTATTATGACATAATTTAACATCTTAGATGGCGATCTAAGTATTGTCTACTTTTCCCATGATTCCCTGCGATTATGACTGAAATTATTTGAGTGACTTCTCTGATTTTTATTCTGTGTTTGGCAGAGACCTCTAGGGTTGTTTAATTTCACAGTTAATTAATTAGTGACTATATCTGCCCCCTACAGGTCAGCGCAAGAACTATGAATGGATGAGAATGAGAATATCTCGCTTATGGAATCGTTGGGTTACAGCCGGAAAAACACTGGAACAGAAACAGAACATGACTGGTATTCCTTTGAAAAAGGTATGTAAAACAATATCATGTAATATGGTAGTTAATCTGCATAATGGTTTGATTAAGAGCTTTGCATTGCATTGGTATGATAATTCATACATATACAGTTCTTAGTATGCGATTTTCCCAGAAAATTTTTAGATGATATGGCGACACTCCATGTCTTGGAGGTGTCCCCTCATGAATATAATTATTTCTTGTATATATGTTATGACAAAATGTAGTTGATATATGTAATATTAAATAAATGATTCTGATTCTGATTCATAGCTTTGCACCATCTTAAGAGTTTTAATATAACAACAAAAGACCAGTCTGATAATGAAGATAAATTTGCATTTTCAATCTGATCTAATGAATAAATGAATGTTCGAGACAGTCAATAGAAGGGTATATGTCAGGCATATAAAGTCCTTCCTTTCTTTTGGAAATGTTTTTCATCATTGTTAATTATTTTCAGCAATTTTACGATAGCTGTGTTATTATAGTTCGGCTACAATTTTTACAATTTCAAAGTACAGCCGTGGTTTGGTCACATTCTTATTGCATAAAATCAAAAAGAAGAAAAAAATTAACTGCTCCTTTTATAAATATATAATAATAAACTTTTTAATTTTTGTGGATGGTCGTTACCATTTATGCTTACGAGTGTCATTATGCGTTCTAAATATCTCAACACTAAATCAAATTTTTAAGAATTTTCACATTGTGTTGAGGGTTGTCGCTGTAGTGCAATATATTTCCCCCTATGCAGGTGGTAGTCCATCTGGGTTTATTGACAAAAGCATCAGGCTGGAAATTCGCTGAAGGAGCTTTCAAGGGTAAAGAAAGATATTCGTTGAAAAACATACTCATGTAGATGATATATATATGCATGAAGTTTGTCATATATATGTATTGTCGGGATTCTAGTATGATATGAATAGGGATAAATTCTTCAAAAATCTGTAAAAACTAAAACAAATTCGACAAATTGAGACTCGATTTATCTTAAAATATGTCCCGATTTTCTTTCTTGACATAATTTTGTTGTAATTTATCCCTATTCAGTCATTGCACATTGAAATATCATGTCATACAAAGAAGGAATTATTGTGGCTTATTTACAAATTGGTCGTTATAATGCTTGATGTAGTTTTTTAATTTGATGTTTTTGGTCTGACAATGAGGGAAAGGAATTTACTAACGAGAAAAGGAATTTACTAACGAGAAAAGTACTAACCTATGGAACAGAGTGTATTTGTGATCTATATCAATCTGCAACAACAAATTCATGACTAAAGTTTTAAAATACTATTTCGTTTTGCATCCGATATCACTCTTTTTCTGAGAAACGAAATAAAATGTATGGAGGCTGGGATTATTTGATTCAAATGGTCAAAGAAATGACCATTGGCTCTATTTTCTGTTTTCTGGTGCCTTTAATCGAAAAAAGAAATTCTGTCAGTTTCCTGACCAAACCACTAGAGGGCTAGGGTGTTCGTAAACCACCTGGTGGACAATCTGTGAATCGCACTGGATTTGTGAAACTTGGGGCTTCACTCAGTAAACGATAGTATCATAAAACCGATATTCTAATAAGCGTATCATATGATATATATCGATGCAAGAAAACTACCAACATTTTGCGATTGATTTCCGTTAGAGGGCATATACGGCTCTACGTGGATCAACTGTGCTGCCATCTACGGTATATGACAAATGCTATGTTTCATTTAGAAACAGCACAAGATAATAAATAAATGCTTTACTAGGTTTTATAATTAAATAATTTTTATAATAGTATTTGTAATATAGTCAAATTCGTTCGCTCGATTATAAGTGTATCATGATATGCATCGTATATTGAATAACCGTATTAACGATACGTATCCAATTGGAAAAATGTATCGATATGGAGCCTCAATCTCTGATGAGAATGCTGAGGTAACGGCCAAGCTATCGGATGGAGCCCGAGTGAAACTTATCTTTGAGCACGATGATTTGATGGGTGTACTGAAAGCGTCACGACCCAAACAGTGCAAGAAAATGAATGAAAAAAATAGAACTTATGCCCTTCAATTATGTTTGATATGACATGTTACCATAAGCTTATTGTGAAATTTTGCTGTATTTTTGTTTATTTTTTGTTTGGTTGGCAGATTGTTATATACATAGGCTCGCTCTCCAAGGCTTCTCATTTCGACTTAGTTGAAGGTGCACAAAAGGGTACGTTAACCATTACTAACTAATTAGTTTTAAAAAACTTGCAAAGTTGTACAAAAATGCAGTTATAGAATGTGTCAATGTGGATCTGATCAAGATGTCAATATTGTTGAGAGACAAAACTCGCAATTTTTGGATCAAGTTTGGAAAGTTATGTCACCGTATTTTTTACCCTAGTGGCTAGGTAACCGGCACCACTAATTTGTTCTAGACCCACTCGACAAGAGTCTCAAAATGGAATGTTTTGCACCAGAGAAATGTAACTTATTGTTTCATGTTTTTAGAGATCAGCCAAATTTTTTTTTGCATCTGATTTTGTATCTGTACATCACATTTACCGAGAAATAGGAAATAAAAAAACCTACTGTATAGAAGCCATTTTTTTGTGGAGAAATAAATTTGTACAACTTTGTTTTTGACATTATTACACATCAGTGAATGTTGTAGATGTAATACTATACTCACAAATGCACTGAATATGTTCAAAGTTTTACAAAAATTAATTTAATATTTTATCACTAAATAGATCACAACTAAAAATTATTGTCATTTACTGTCCATTATTAATTTTTGATGATGTATAGATTAAAACAATGAGTGCGCAATGGGTTTTCATTAAAATTTACTTTTTTTTGGAAATTTGGAAAAATATGCAAAATATCAAGAAACCTATCATTTACCTCTAAGTTACCGATAGAGGTTTCTCAATTTAGGTGAACTATGATATGTAAATAAGTAATTACGCAATGTGCAATTAAAAAGTTTGATATATTTTACGTAGCACAGTGACAATATAATCGGAAAGAAACAAAATGCTTTTAATTAAAGGATTTTTTGGGACTTAATGGATTTAAATTAATTTTGCAGCGAAAATATCTTTACTTTTGAATTGTTTTGGTTGAATTGTTTTGGTTTAATATAGTTAGCTCGATGTTTGTGCATGTGCCATGTTTGTGCATAGTTGCATTTGTACCTTATGTCTTCAAGTAACACTTATAAATTACTAACGAGTAATATAACATGCATGCATTGATGCATTGTGATAGCAAGTTTTATCTGATAGTGAATGAATTCAATGTATTAGTAAATGAATTTAGTGAGGCTTGTGAATATTCAATTCAATTTTTGATAGATTTGAATTTGTTGTTCAAACTTGTTAAAATATTAGGACAAATGCATTCGTTTGTTGAAATATTCAGTTAATTGTTTTTCAATATATAATCAAACCTTAATGTACAGTGACACTTTGTCATAAGGTTGCCACTATTAAGACTTCAACCTCACTATTAAGACCACCTCATTATTAAGACAACCTCACTAATAATACCACCTCACTATTATGACCACCTCACTATTTAGACCACCTCACTAATAATACCACCTCACTATTATGACCACCTCACTATTTAGACCACCTCACTATTAAGACCACCTCTCTAATAAGACCACCTCTCTATTAAGACCACCTCACTATTAAGACCACCTCTCTATTAAGACCACTTCACTTTTAAGACCACCTCTCTATTAAGACCACCTCACTAGTAAGACCACCTCTCTATTAAGACCACCTCTCTATTAAGACCACCTTACTAGTAAGACCACGGTGGCACCTCACTATTAAGACCACGTCACTATTAAGACCACGTCACTATTAAGACCACCTCACTAGTAAGACCACCTCACTATTTAGACCACCTCACTATTAAGACCACCTCTCTATTAAGACCACCTCTCTATTAAGACCACCTCACTATTAAGACCACCTCTCTATTAAGACCACTTCACTAGTAAGACCACGTCACTATTAAGACCACCTCTCTATTAAGACCACCTCACTAGTAAGACCACCTCACTATTAAGACCACCTCTCTATTAAGACCATCTTACTAGTTAGACCACGGTGGCACCTCACTATTAAGACCACGTCACTATTAAGACCACCTCACTAGTAAGACCACCTTACTATTATGACCACCTCACTATTAAGACCACCTCACTATTAAGACCACTTCACTAGTAAGACCACCTCACTATTAAGACCAACTCTCTATTAAGACCACCTTACTAGTAAGACCACGGTGGCACCTCACTATTAAGACCACGTCACTATTAAGACCACCTCACTATTAAGACCACCTCACTATTAAGACCACTTCACTATTAAGACCACCTCACTAGTAAGACCACCTCACTATTAAGACCACCTCTCTATTAAGACCACCTTACTAGTAAGACCACGGTGGCACCTCACTATTAAGACCACGTCACTATTAAGACCAGCCCACTAGTAAAACCACCATACTATTAAGACCACTTCACTATTAAGACCACCTCACTATTAAGACCACCTCTCTATTAAGACCACCTTACTAGTAAGACCACGGTGGCACCTCACTATTAAGACCACGTCACTATTAAGACCACCCCACTAGTAAGACCACCTTACTATTAAGACCACCTCACTATTAAGACCACCTCACTATTAAGACCACTTCACTATTAAGACCACCTCACTAGTAAGACCACCTCACTATTAAGACCACTTCACTATTAAGACCACCTCACTAGTAAGACCACCTCACTATTAAGACCACCTCTCTATTAAGACCACCTTACTAGTAAGACCACGGTGGCACCTCACTATTAAGACCACCTCACTATTAAGACCACTTCACTATTAAGACCACCTCACTAGTAAGACCACCTCACTAGTAAGACCACCTCTCTATTAAGACCACCTTACTAGTAAGACCACGGTGGCACCTCACTATTAAGACCACCCCACTAGTAAGACCACCTTACTATTAAGACCACCTCACTATTAAGACCACCTCACTATTAAGACCACCTCACTATTAAGACCACCTCACTAGTAAGACCACCTCACTATTAAGACCACCCCACTAGTAAGACCACCTTACTATTAAGACCACCTCACTATTAAGACCACCTCACTATTAAGACCACCTCACTATTAAGACCACCTCACTAGTAAGACCACCTCACTATTAAGACCACTTCACTATTAAGACCACCTCACTAGTAAGACCACCTCACTATTAAGACCACCTCTCTATTAAGACCACTTCACTAGTAAGACCACCTCACTATTAAGACCACCTCTCTATTAAGACCACCTCACTAGTAAGACCACCTCTCTAATAAGACCACCTCTCTATTAAGACCACCTCACAATTAAGACCACCTCTCTATTAAGACCACTTCACAAGTAAGACCACCTCACTATTAAGACCACCTCTCTATTAAGACCGCCTCACTAGTAAGACCACCTCACTATTAAGACCACCTCTCTATTAAGACCACCTTACTAGTAAGACCCCCCCTCCTAAATTTTTGCGCCAGATCTGTCATAGCTATTAAAATTCACCTGACTATTAATATTAAGACCACTTCACGATTATAAGCTCTGTTAATTTTTCAAACTTTAATTCTAGGAGGTCCTCTGGGTGAACTGGTTCAGTGGAGCGATATCATTTCTGCCTTATATATCCTCGGACACGATTTGACGATAACCAGTGAAGTGGAACAACTACAGGCGTAAGTACTGATGCATTCTATGCAGTGAAGTGTAATAGTGACATGGGGGGGGGGGGGGGGTGTAGGAGTAATTTGTGCAAAAACGTGTTGAATGCAGGACTATATTTTCGGCATTGTAATCTGGGCCGGATTGGGTCGACCAAAGCAGCCCTGGAAATGAGGATGAGGAATGGCCTACACCGGAATTCAGAAAAAGAAGAAAATCTGTTTTTTTAATTTTTTTTTTTAAAGCCCAGCAACCCACCGTCTGCTCAATCTGGCCCTGATTGTAATATTTGTGTGTTTATACATGTTAATTTCATTTATTTATTACTAAGTCATAATTAAATAGATTTGTTGCAGACTTTCTTTAAAATTTTAGGTGGTAATGACACTCTGTCAGTTAGGTGTACGTACATTTTGCATGGTTCCAAATCTGTGATTATAATTCCCAAAAAAAAACTTCCAGAACTAAGCCCACCTAAATATTACGACAACTTCAGTGCTGCTTCAACTGATGGTCTTGATTTTTGGTGTTTTCTTTCCGTCTTAATTTCTCTTTAAATTTTAGCTTAGTTCGCAGACTTCTATTCGTGAGGAAACACCAGCCAAGCGGATGTGCAAGTGGGGTCGCGACATTGGGTGACCTGATTTTCACTGATCTGATTGGCTTTCGTCAGTTCAAACGACGTTTTAAAGATATTTATAAACAGTATAGGTTTGTGCAACATTCAATGGAGTCGGCGGGCACTGAATTTGTTCTAAGGGGTTTGCTTAATGTCTGTAACCTTGGAAATTGTTTGAATAATGAATTTTAATGATATGTCATCAAACTTAATTGGAATTTATTGGAAAGACCAAAGATTAATAGTTTAGTCAGAGAAATCTCAAAATTCTGGTCAAATTTCAGTGAATTAGTTTTCAATATGAACTCCTTGTTTTAGTAAAATGTTAACTCTGGAATACTTTCTGAAGATTCGTTACGCAAACCCTGTTCAATGTATAGTACTTTAGAATACTATAACATAGCAATCTATAATTAATATGGTATTCTAAGTACTGATTGTAATCACAGTATATATACAGCTTGAAGCCTTATTCTAAATGCCTTGTCATTTAATGCTATGTTGAAATCACTGTAATGTGATTTTTGGATTGCTAACGCTTTTTTCGAGCTGGATATTATTGCTCGTCACATACTGAAGAAAACACCACATTTTATCATTTGCCTTTATTGATAACTTAATCAATATTACGGAAAAGATTTGAGAGTCTCAAGATATATCGGTTGGTGAGACACATTGTGATAAAAATTAACAAGTCTATATATGGTACGATGATTAGTTATGACTCGCGGTAAATTCTGTTGCATATGTGGCGATATTTAATTGCAATTAAAAAGGGTGGAGCATAATTACCAAAAAAGGTTCGAAAACAAAAGTTACCTTATATAGAAACGATTTGACCCATATAGTCAAGCTACCCGCAACCGATTTATATTTAAGACACTTCATAAATTTATCAAATTGTATTGTTATTGTACACTTCCATTTGAATGGGGCTTCTAGCTGAGTATGCATTTGCACTAATTGCTCACATTTTACTCATTTCATAGGATACATTAAAGCTGGGAGCGGATTAATAATATGCAGTTTATGCCTAAGATTAATTCTACTCGGAGGTGTAACATAATGTTACGAAATTCGGATTAGATTCCCAACTGCAGTTTTTCTGTATTTCCCCCCAAAACATAAAAGTATTACTGATGGGTAATTTTTTTTTTTACTCAAGATCCTATTTAAACATCTCTCTTGTTCACATGACCAGTTGCTGTTTCTTAGAACCTTCGCCATAGCAACAAATATATGCTGACCCTACTTTCAAAGTTTGTTTTGTAGGTTTTCGGTGTACCACAAGGGGGCCAGTTTGGTTTCGGCCTGTAAATGAAGTTTTTATTTGTGGTTAATCATTGCTCAAAACTCCAGTATTATTTCCTTGCATTTTACAGAATTCTAACAAAATTGCCAAGCGCCGAAGCACAATGTCAGAGCCGAGATAAATTACCCATCGATATGATATACACAGACATTGTGGGCTTGTCCCAATTCAAAAGAAAAGTAAAAAATGGTTACGGAAAATTCAGGTACTGCTATTTTTTTTTTTAATTGTGTACTTTGCGTAATTACTTGAGACATATTTAAGACTTGCTCGATTCGGAAATCAGTTCCAGTTAGTTGCACAGTGGGGGCCTAGCTTAGTGGAAGCGCTGGGCTTCCAACCACTGGGTCCCGGATTCAATTCCCGGTCGAGCCTATGTTGGATGGCTGTTTCGTCCATCATCTCATTGCCATGGTCCCTATCTGTCCTAATTAGCCCATCAGGCGCAGAAATACAAAACATAAAACCCTAATCCACCCACCCACCCAGTTGCACATAATAAAGGCCATCCACATTTAGAAACTTTGCCATATTTTCTGCTATAATATCTATTCATTTAACTTGAGAATATCAGCTTTAGAAAATTTTCACTAAGCATGAGCTTTCGCACCTAAATGATAATATAATATACTTATGTTCTTATTGCCATGTTGCAATTTAAAACTTTATCATATTTTAAACTCGAGCTTACCAAGCACAGCTTGCTTGAGACAGCGCACATGCTCAGCAGCCAATGCAATGACCATTAAAATGATTATTTTTGTGCGTACATGGGTATGTGATGTAGTTCATAACACGGGGTTTTTGTACCTGGTTTAGCCGATAGTTATATAATATATTATATACTGAAATGAGACTAATACACAGGTACAAAAACCCCTTGGGTAGATAATCCGTGTGTTATGATCATGTGGCTAGTAGTAGCAAGAAAACGGCTACATTCTGATACAAAACAAAATGCTAAAAATTATAAATTTGTGCATATACCATATATGGTATTTAATATGTGTTTATAGGGTAACCAATGGTAACACAAAGTAACAAGGATTTATATAATATATAAACTTACTTATTAGGCAGTATAGAAGTTCAGTCAAATGTACATTTTTCACTAAACTACCTAGAAAGTAGGTAATAAGATAGTAAGGAGTAATTAATAGTACTAATACAACTCGCTGTCATTATGGTAATTTTTATTTAATGCAGGATGTAAATATATTTAGTTTTAGTCACCAGGTGTCTCTAGTAGGAGTGCGATTTTGTTCATTGTCACATCGTTTGGAATGTTCATAAGTTTTTACGTACAATTTCCACCAAAATATTTTCGCTTAATTTCTTATCGGTGACCTTAATGTTCAGAAAATAAAGCTTTTGTGTCTTGGTTTCAAAATCAAAATTTTGAATATTAATTAAGTCAATTTGGAATGTTTCAAAAAATTCTCATGACCTAAAAGAATTGTAAATGTACTATCATTTTAAAATTTTAGTTTGATAAAGAAATTTAGTAAAGTAATTTTACTGAATGTGATATTCTCTTATTGTAGTTGCCTATTACGAATCATCGATTCGTTTGGCACTGAACCAGCATTCAACTGGGAGCCATATGCAAAGTCGCACAAACTAAAAACGCAATGGGGGATGCAAAACCTGCATCCGCAACAGTTCTTCACTATGTTTCGTAAGTATATTAGAATCCATAATTGATATTCATTTGTTTTTCAGTCATATTTATGATAAAAAAGCTAAAAATTTAGAGAAATATTACTTCCTCTTCCATGTCATCAGTCAACTATTGCTAGTGGCAAGAACTTGCCTTAGAGGGCTGCACTTTCCATATCTATCTATCTATCTATCTATCTATCTGTCTATCTTTCTATCTATCATCTATCCATCTCTCTATCTATTCTATCTATTCTATCTATCTATCTATCTATCTATCTACCTATCTACCTATCTATCTGTCTATCTATCCCACAGAAGTGGTTTTTTTGTGCTATTGCATTATGTAGCAGTATTACTGAAAATATTCATTCGAATTCTACTGTAATTGATGACATAACTGAAAGATAAGGTAGATTATTGTTGGAGATTATTAAAATTAGTGAAATGTATCAATTTTTTGGGTCTATTATAATTCTGGAAACGCTAATTTATAATCTACATTTACAGTTTAAAAAGACCTGAAAAAGCTTTCATGATTACTACCACCAATCTGTTTATACTTTCATTTTCCAGCTCATTCGCCAGACAATTCTTTCATGGGGTTTGTGGTCGAAAATCACATTAATGATTCCATGATCGCTGGGATCGAGCGAAAAAATATCGCTGTCGTTTATGGGAAGGCGGAATACATGTGGCAGGTGAGTGTGAAGACATGATTTAAAGAAAGATGGTTTGTTGAATGGAAAATATGATGTTTATGAAAAATATTTACATTAAAAACAAGGATTAAAATAAACAGTGACATAAAATCATGGAAAGTACAACTTTGCTCCAGTTGTGAAGCTCTCAATACTATCACAGTTTTTAAAAATCTCTGGCAGTAGATTCCAAGCAGTTGATGCTCCATATATGGAAGACCTTTCGTACATTCGAGTTTGACATTCTGGTAATACAACATTAACGAATATGAATGATGTTATTATGAAAACTGAAGACCAACAACCTTGAAAAATAAATTAGTTTTTGGTGACAAGAAACTTTTTAGAGGGTCAAAGAAAGAAATATCAAAACTTTGGGGTTTTTTTTTTTGGGCTAATGAAGAACTATAACAAATTTTAACAATGCAATGGAGAGAAACACCATCAGAGGGCACTGCCACCGAAGCGGGTCAATCACAGATGATGTCATCGCTTAATATACACAAAATTGACATCACTGAATTGATGACGTCATCAAACAGTTGTTATCTGCTTCGGTGGCACTGAACTCTGGTGATCATTTTCCTTCCCATTTGAAGTAAATTTCTGGATTCAAGTCCAGTATAAACCCGTCATATGCTTGGATGCAACTGATGACGTCACAAACTTGTAGAACTTGTAGAAGTTGTTAGGGTGTAACTTGGGAGTTGTTGGCCTCTCGTTTGTTTCTTTAGGTCCTCTGGATCCTTTGCAGCATGCGTCGCTGCGGGTTATGTTAATGTGCATGTCTGAAGATTGATTAAATGCATCAATGTGTTAAAAACCATGTGCAAACAACACAAATAATCTAAACCATACCATCAATACAAAACCAAAGAAAAAAAAATTACTACTTCTTCATTATTATTTTTTCCCCCACTAAACTACACAAATGTTGCACTAACTGCACCAGAACTAAAAAAATATGGTCAAAATCACAATATATTTTTATAATAATAAACCGAATCACTGCAATGTTACTACACCATTGGCACTATTTAAGTTAATATTAAACTTGACCCAACTTCATAACCACATTATTTCTTTCTATTAAACAGGGAAAGGAGAAGTACTTAAGTATTATCAACAATTACGTTGAAATTCACGGAACGGTCTTCCCGGGAGATAAGAAGACTGCTATCCCATCTTTTGTAAAAAACCACGGCATCCTCAGCGGCTTGGAATTGCACAAACTTCTGAGACAATCTAAGGTTTGTAACCAGTAAAATTTTGCTTTTTTCCGTGTGATAAAGAATCTGAAATATTACGGTATTCATGTGAATATTCATTGGAGTAGGCATTTTGAGCATCGACAATAATTGATATAACCAACGAAAATGTTAGTTAACTCCCGATCATGAGGGACATAGCTAATTTATACTCCACTAGACATATTTGCTAATTTGTTTGGTTAGTTTGGTTTGTTTAACTGCTGTTATTAGTTCTAGCTATCTGTCTATCTGTCTGTCTACCTATCTGTCTATCTTACTATCTATCTGTCTATGTATAATCTATCTATTTATATATCTATATTATCTATCTATCTATCTATCTATCTATCTGAATTGCTACATTGTATTAAATATGGACCTTAATACATGTACATACAGGTTGTAAAGTCACTAATACGTTCTATTTTTCTTGCAGATTTTTATTGGTTTGGGTTTCCCTTACGAAGGCCCCGCCCCATTGGAAGCCATCGCCCATGGCAACGTGTTCATCAACCCCAAGTTCAATCCACCGCATAACTCGGAAAATACAAAATTTTTTAAGGGGAAACCTACAGTCAGAAAGGTCAGTATAAAACACGACATACTGGTCAAGTAAGTCATTGACCGTCTCCTCTAAAGGTCCCAACATGCAGTGTCTATGCTAGTGGCAAGTAAAATACCCCACCCATGGGGTAAATGGTTAACAGGGTCGACTCCCAGCCTTGTCATCGCGGCCCAAATATCATATCCAACATGAAATTGTGAATGCCTATAGATGCAGCAGTTTCATTGGTTAATCCCTGTTCTCTCAACCAGTCAAAACATTCATTCATTGATCATGTTGAATATAGGGCGGGGGCCTAGCTCAAAGGTAGCGCTCTGGGTTTCCAACCGCTGGGTCCCGGATTCGATTCCCGGTCGAGCCAAATTGGATGGCTGTTTCCTCCTTCGTCTCATTGCCATAGTCTTTGCCTGTCCTAATTATCCCAGGGCAGGGGCCTAGCTCAGAGGTAGCGCTCTGGGCCTCCAAAAGCTGGGTCCTGGGTTCGATTCCCGGTTGAGCCTAAGTTAGATGGCTGTTTCCTCCTTCGTCTCATTGCCATAGTCTTTGCCTGTCCTAATTATCCCAGGGCAGGGGCCTAGCTCAGAGGTAGCGCTCTGGGCCTCCAAAAGCTGGGTCCTGGGTTCGATTCCCGGTTGAGCCTAAGTTAGATGGCTGTTTCCTCCTTTGTCTCATTGCCATAGTCTCTGCCTGTCCTAATTAGCCCTGCAGGTGCAGAAATACAGGACGTAAAGCCCTAATCACACACACATCATGTTGAATGTGCTACTTGTACCGTCATTGCATCATTACATCTTCCTCTATGACACATGCTATTACTGATTATTAGACTGGAAGTTTATGAATCCAGTTGGAATTATTGATAATGTATGTCATGTTGGTAGAGTCGGGCACATTCTATTTTATGTAATTCCTTGATTTCCATAATTCGGAGAAAAGCTACTAGAGGTCACTTGTCAACATTGCAGATAAAAGACAATAGGATGATGTCACCAAATAATTGTTACATAGAAGATGACATGTGACATGACATAGATGACATCATCATGAGCTATATCCCAGCTGTAGGTCGATCGCATGAGATTTTAAATTGGAGGTGCCTTGTACCCAGTGTCTATGCTGAGACAAGTAGAAGACCCCCAACCATGGTGTAAATGTGTAACATGGTGTGGACTCCAAGCAGCCTTATCATATCATCATTACGTCTGCCTCTGACAGTTGGTCATATAAGCATCAAGGCATAAACATTACATATCATCTACGTAGTCAGTGACCCCTGGTGGTACTTTTCCTCCACATTGATAGCAAACCAAAGAGTATCATAAACTGAAAGATTTATTTTTGTTATTGCTCTCTTCCAGCTAACTAGTCAACACCCGTATGTCGAAGATTTTATCAAAGAGCCACACGTATACACAGTCGATATAAATCAGCCTGATCAAGTGAAACAGGCGATTGAACATGCCCTTAGAGAACACCAGGAAGGAAAAGTAAGTGAAATGACTCGAAACAAATTAGAAATTGTCTATCTAGATATACCATGCAATCAATGGCTTATTCATTTTATGACTCACTTTGTCAATAAAATATTTCGAAGTTTTAATTACAGTTCGTTCACTGTTCAGACTGGTGGCGCACCTATCTAATCCATTAAGCATGTTTAGGGGGCTTTTTGATGTTGGTGATGTCACAATAGAACATAACTGCTGGTGACACAGTTCTGATTGTGTCAAGTTAGAATTTAAAAGAAAATCAAATGCGTCGAGTTTAGTTGTATATTTGTTAAATTTTCACAATTGCAGGTGCAGTCCTATCAACCTTACGAATTTACGGAAGAGGGCATGTTGCAGCGTCTTAGTGCCTACATTCGCCACCAGGATTTCTGCACCCGGGACGCCCCCTTGTGGCCACCAGAAGACGCGGTCACTTTCATCGTCGGCCGTCAGGGTCAGTCATGCAAGGAGGCATGTATGTTTAGCAGTAAGTGGAATTGCTATTTCAACTTAGTTCTGACATTTTTTCAAATGAAATGTCCTTGTCCAGTCATATCTCTTCATTAATACCATGTGACTGTTCAATAGTTTGTTATATTGGATTTTAAAATAATTATTTGTATAGAAAAACTTATATCAGAAAGAGAAAGTTGTCATGTCATTCATACCATGTGACTTTTTGTACAGAAAAACTTATATCGGAAAGAAAAAGTTGTCATTCTCACAATGGACAATGTAATGTCACAATTGTTGCATAGACATAGACAAAATGACTGAGGTGTGAACAGAGCCTATCAGAGGAATTTGTCAGGGCTGCTCCTTTTTTTAAAAAAAAGGGGAAGGGGGGGGGGGGGTTGACAGGAAGGTTTTTTAAAAAGGGGGGGGGGGGGGTGTTCTCCAAAAAAGAAAAAAAGGGGGTGGGTGGGTCTGTCAAAAAACCAAAAGGAGGGTGGAGGGGTCTGAAAATTATCCTGTCCACCTTCCTTTTTTTTAATGGAACAGCCCTAACTAGAATATAACAAATAGTGGATGGAAGTTTGTCCAATGTAGAGTTTTATTGGATTCAGAAAAGCTATATTATTGGTCTCCTTGCCACTTTTTTTATGATTAGTTGGAAAAATTGATAGCTCTAATTCTCCGTTTTCTCAAATTCACGTCTAGTAGGTGTAGTTTGCACAATATAACAATAATGTTGATATTTTGCCTATTATTTATTTCAGGCATGATCTGCGAACCGTCACATTTTACTCGTTTAAACTCGCAAGAAACGTTGGAGAAGAACATTGGTACTTGTAACAGTCTGAAACGAGTGGAGGACATTTATTTCCCAGCATTTAGACCCGACTCCAGTCAATGCATACTACAGCAACATCCGATGTTATTTTCTTGTGTCGGAGAACACCCAGACTTAGCGAGACTTTGCCCTTGTCGTGACTTTATCGAAGGACAAACGGCCATGTGCAAGAAGTGCTTGTGATAGTAATTTCAACTAGGATGTATTTTATAATATTTATGATGATTTTATAATTATCACTATTATACTATTATATTTTTAGTCTATTTTTCAATAATTTAATGGAATAACTTTCATTGTTGTAATGACTTAAACGGCGGCGACAACAGGATCGCTGTATTGCTGATTCAGATAATTAATTTTATGCATTAAATGGTTTAATTAGGATGGAAATTGTCATATTAAGTACTGTACTTGTTTTTTCTTCATATTATCATGATTTTATGTCTGCGACCCGTTTTTGATTTTGTTGCTCAATGTGCCAGCTAATTGGTTGTTGTATTGTGCTCAGTGTCTATGCTGAGGCAAGTAAAAGACCCCACCCATGGGGTAAATGAGTGACATGGGTGGACTCCTCTCTCTCTCACCTTATCAATCAATCATCGATAGCGGCAAGAACTTGCCTTAGAGGGCTGCACTTTCCATATCTATCTATCTATCCATGATGATGCCCTGATCAAATTGAACATACCCACAGTTTACTAACAAATAATTGGACTAAAAGAGACAAAATATAATAGAAATTGAGGCATATTATGCGAGATATATTGATAACTGTAGTCTCTACTTTCGAGTAAAGATATTATTTTTGTCAAATTTAAACAAGTTTCAAAAGTAGTCAAACAAGTTGTTAAAAGGCATACATAGCTCTTCGAAACTTCGGGGAGAATTTATTATTACTTTTTTTAATAAAGGAAACACAAAATGGATGTACATAATCAGTTAGGTAAATTCTTGATAAAGTTTCTGAAATAGTCTATTCTTTCGCATTTTGATATTACACTGAGTGGGCAGTACTGGGTATGGAAAAGTTTTGCCGATAGACAACTCCAAACTGATGCGATTAGCTGGCGCACTTTAAGAATAATTTATTGATTTTACGGCAACAGGAGTAAAAAATATAGTTTGTAACATTTTTAGTTTGTCATTGATATCTGTTTGGTTCTATGTTATTATTTCATTATATCTGTATTTTATATTGAGTGAATGAAATTTATTTTAGTCAGTTGCAAATTGTATAATATGGTTTAGCCAATTAAGTCTGAATTTTTGTCCTCTGCAGTAACGATTGTTTTATGTCGACTGTGCTCTGTATAATTTGGACATGTGATACAGTATTGAAAAACTAAATTAGGAAAAGCTCGTTTGAAAGAAATCCATTTAATCTGTGTTTATTACGAAAAAAATGTGCCTTCTGCCTCCAATTATCTATTCCGTTAGTTATAGTATAATCCAAAATAAATATCCACTGGTTATTTTGGTTTTATTTTGACATTTATGTCATGGAGAAGCACAAAATAGATATATAAATGTTACCAAAAAGTCAAAGCCCAACTTTCTAACCCATAAAAACCCCTCTCTGTGCCAATTAACTTCAAGTTTCTTATCTTTGCACTGATAATTTTTTGCCATTTTTGTCATCATTATGGCTATTTGTTATGGTCACAAAGAAGCAGCAGAAATTACAATGGAGCATATAGCAAACTTCAAGTTATGTCTTTCCCAAAAAGGGTATTATCGGGTAGACGGTTGGGAGTTGAAGTGTTGAGAACATTTCTGTCCATTTTGTGCTGCTTGCTGCACTCATGTCATTTATGTCATTTATGATAAAATATTACCAAAAATCAAGTGGATATCAAAGTTGCACTGTCTGTCAAATTTGCAATTTTCTAAGATGCTATCAAACAGTTGAAAATTACCTTTATTAATCAAGGCACACTAAATTTGTGTGAATTAATGACTTCATAAGACACCCTCATCTCGCCAACTACCCTAGATTTTTAATGTGGAGTTGATATAAACAATATCGTTGAATAATGTTTGTCATGTTCAGAATTTATAGGTGGTTAAAAGTCCCTTGTAGTTCAATTAACTTATTTTTATTTTTGTTAATTTAATTAGCGAAGTGTATACATGTTTTTTTTTAATATATATATACATTGATTTGCACTTCATAGACCAACCTGACACATTGTGTCTGTTGCTCATATGTTCATAATTCATTTCATGTTGTCATCAATTCTTTTTATTATTAATTTAAATCTCTGATGATAAATGTCCCATTGTTTTGTATGTAAATATGTTCACCTTGAACTTTGCAATACTCTGCGAATGTCAAAAGCTTTATAAAGTGTGTCACAGTGTTGTAAATATGGTTAATATTTTTTAAATACCGTTGTACAAAAATTGAACGCCGCTTGTTAATAAATTTGTACTAAACGTATTTTCCTGATTTCAAGCTGGGTCTAAAATAAAGAGATGCTCTCATTTAGTAGCCTGGGTAAAAAGGTAAATAAATAAACACAATTTAATCAAATAAACACCCGTCCAAAATTCGACACTAGGACGAAGGGTGTCACGGACAGATTGAGACCCTAATGTGTTATCAAGAAAATATAACATCAGCAGTGTCGCTAGGGCAAAGCTGCACAGGTAACTGCAGTTACCCAATCACAAAATGGCTGAACAAGTTCCAATCCACCTCTATACAGGCTGATCATGAAATAGCATTGCTTCTCAGTTCATCATTTCTAAAAAGATATAAACATTTATTCACATTTGGAAGCTGGTACAGTTGTCTCTATTTTGCCAGGAGAAACTCAGGGCTGTTCCATTTTTTAAAAAAAGGTGGAGGGGGTGGACCAGAATTTTTTGTAAAAGCGGGGGATCTCAAAAAGAGAAAAAGTGGGGGGTGGCTGACCAGTACTTTCTTAATGTAGAGAAAAGTGGGGGTAGGGAATGGGTCTGTAAAAAAACCAATGATGTGGAGGTATAAACATTTAATGGTGACCCCCCCCCCCCCCCCCACTTTTTTTTTTAAATGGATCAGCCCTAATGGATTTTGAGAAAGTCTGAGAGCAGATTGGGGAGCATTAGAAATTTGAAAAAATGAGTTACCAGATCTTGACAGCCACTGTTCAGCTCCAATCCCAGAGTTTTTCAGTTGAGGTGCTCAGCTTGATTTGACATGTCCTCTAATAATATATCTTACAAAGAAAGTTGCATAAACCTTGCAAAATTAACTTAAATTCAGCTGAGATACGTACTGCCAGTGCCAGGTAGCTACTGTGATTGGGTAACTGCAGTTACCTGTGCTGCTTTGCCCCAGTGAATGTGTTCTTGTACAATGTTCATGATTTTGTGAAGTTTGTAAATGAAATCCCTGTTTTTCTATGGCGATTATGGGATCATATTGACTTTTTCAAGAAAAAGAAAAAAATGACTTGTGTGAAGTATTATTATGCCAACTGTCCATTGTAAATATGAAATCAATACATTTTAAAATATTTTTTAAATATGTAAATTTGCTTTGAAGTATTGAAAATTGTATTTGATGAAGTCCACGTGTCATTGAAAGAAATTCTTTAAGACAAAGAAATTGATGGAGTCACTTTTTGAATGGGCATTCAATAATTTACATAGTTTTCTATCTGTGCAGGATGCCGGGTGCTGGTGGGGTGCTGTGACTGTAGGAAGCACCACCATGTTTGTTGAATATTAAAATTAAGTGACTTTTGTTGTCAGATTTTGTCATTATATACACTTATTTGTAATCAGGAGAGCTCAAAAATCTTTTGTGACGCCTACTGTTAATATTTGTGTTCGGCGTTAAAAAAGAAGTTTTGTTTGTTTTGATAAGTCCCCTGTAGATAGGAATTTTTCTTTGACTGCCCCGATATTAAGACCACTTCAGTGATTCCCAAGAGTGGTCTAAAATGTGATGTTCCAATGTATTTGTGACAACAAGAAAAAAATGTTGAAGCTTGGTCCAACAAGATTTAAAAATTAAATATTGGGTTAATTTTAATGGTGCACACTTTATTGCAATACTTTATTTATTTATTTATTTATATAGGTGTCTTTATTTTTTAACCATTTAATATACTAATTAAAAATGTTTTAAAATAACCTCATGTCAATAAATGAATATGTACATGTTTTCAAAATAAACTCGTCACATATTGTTATACACATTTGTCTTTCTTTTTTATTCTACAGTATTACATAAATTGTGTGGTGCACAGGACATTTCCTTTGGTTACTTGTTGGTTAAGACAGAAATACCTAGGTCATATATGTGCCCAGATTTACCTTTTTGCTGAAATCAATGACACGCATAAATACCCCAAACTAAGAACTTATAAAACATTTAAAAAAGACATGCGTATAGAACCTTACCTAAATCTAGGTTTACCAAAATCACTTTATTGTAACATTGCCAGATTCAGGCTTAGCTCCCATAACTTGAATATAGAATTAGGTAGGCATAAACGTCCTGATGTCCCCGCTGAAAAACGTATCTGTAATAAACGTAACCTGCAACTAGTAGAAGATGAATTACACTGTCCAATGATCTGCCCTAAATGGAAAGAAACAAGATTGCCCCTTATCGAGGTAGCATTTGAACAAACAAACACTTTCACAGTTATGAGTGTAGAAAGCCAATGCCAGGAATTACTGAGCAGTATATCCCTAGCAGTAAATTTTGCACTAGGCCAATTTCTAAATTTCCCCGAAAATAAAGGAATGACTTTGTTTTCTCCCAATTTACATAAAGAGACCATGACCTCTGGTCCTGGGCGATGGGTGGCCCCCTGAATGTCACTGCTTGTGTGTGCATGTCTGTATATATATATATATGTTTGTGTTGTAGTGGCTTTTGTGGTTGGTGCTATGCCTTGTGCTTGTAATTAATGTACGGTGACTGGTGCTGCTTCTTGTGTTTTATTTTTTTCCATTTATATTGTACATTTGTATATATTATATGAGATGATCATTGAAATTATCGCACGGTTTAATCAGTTTATTGTGAATTTATGTGGAGAGACATTACAATATTTTTTGGAGACTATGTAGATGTTTAACCATCAGTATTATTTTATATTATGGTGAATATTAGGCGCTCTTATTAATTAAAAATTGTACATTGTGAAAAATATTCATTGAGTATATATTATAACTTCATATTGTATCATTCTTTCATTGCTTTCTTTACTTTTCTTTACCCTTTTCTATTGTACATACTTTTTGTCCTTGATGTTTTAACTGACACGTGTATCTTTTTTGAAATGATTTGTACAGTTTATATATGATAACTTTTCATTTGACATTTTGACTGTGTCTAAAATTAGTTTATTATCTGCCATGTGCGTATATTATTCATCGTTTACAGAGGGCGCCACGTTACATAGATATTTTTTCTTAGAATGGCTCAGAACGCCACCTAGAATATTTTGCTTCCATTTGGAAACCTCTTCATGGAATATTGAACGATTTAATCAATGGAAGATGCAAGCTTAAGTAAAAATACAGTTTCTATTATTTAGTACTGTGCCCAGCTATAGGTAGGCCTATATTAGTTATAGGCCTAGGCGCTGGTCTAGCCTACTCTAGGCCAGAGATTGTATAACGTATGTTATACAATCTCTGCTCTAGGCCTATAGATATACCCATCTAAGGAGAAATGATTTATATACTCTTTGATTTATTTGAATTATTATAAGCATTAATTTACTTACAAACGTCAAAACATTCTTTTGCGGGTGGTTGCTCCATAAAATCACTGAAGCATGACTGGTGGTGACCTCTGTGACCTCAGACGAAAATGAACAATCAATCCTTCTAGCGGCGGCTTCAAGAACTAAACCTGATGGCAGGTTCTTCACTAGAATTGTGGAGGCGAGTTGTTCACAAGTGGAATTACTGAGTTTGTGACAGTTTTGTTCAGGATTTGGAATTACGGACGAATTTCTGAGGCGCAGGACATCCCTACAGCCATGTCCCGGCCTAGTGGACAGCCGGGAATGTCTTCTAAAGTGAGTTGATTGTTTATTAAAGTTTGCAGAAAGTTTTTAAAGAGCTGTGCACCTGATTTTCGAGATTGGAGGGACTGTGTGTGTGACACAAATGTCCAAAGAGGCGTAGAATTTTGGGACAAGAAGAGGGGGGGGGGGGGGGGTTAGGACTAATATTAGGCTTATGTGTAAATAGGCTATTATTTTGACCGATTATATATATATATTTATAATGTAATTATCAATTAATTAATTTTTTAATTCGAAAAAGAGAACTATTTCAGATTTAAATCCATTATTTTAGTCCTATATCTCTAGGAATATACTGGATGAATTCATAAAAAAAATTATATAACTTAATTAGACTTGCTGCTATATGTAATTGCCATTGACTGCCCTAATATAGAATTGATATACTTTATCTGATTTTCTTGAAATACGGAATTTAGTTAAAAATTACATTCATATTTCATATTTTTGTCTACCTGTATATTTAACAAGTGTTATTCAATATATCTATAAATGTATATTCCTGTTTTGGGAAAAACACAGTTCTATCTACAACACTGTAAGCCTACTAGGGCCTGTATAAGCTACTATATATATATTTACATTATACCTTTTGAAAAGAAAAAGGCCAAAACTCTCAATTAATGCCTAAAAAAAATTACCATTATTTTAAACAGAATTGCAGTACACAAGTTTAGACCTTGGTTTTTTTTGTTATGGCATTTTGATTAAGTGCCCAGGACTCCAGGATGTGTACATACTCCTATCTTGATCCGCATTTTATGAGCTGATCTGACCAAAATATAGACTAAGCAGATGTTGTAGATAAGAGAAATATGCCATTTCTTTAGACACTTTTATCTGTATATTAAAACTATATTTGTATTGTGACCATTGGAGTCCTTTTGGTTTGACTGGAGCTAAAAAAGAATTGATTAATTATGATAATATATATGCCTAAGTTCAGTGACCTCAAAATAGTAAATTTTAAGTGATATCTAACTATACAGCTGTTTGTTATATTATAAGATAGGTCAAAATTTAAGTGATTTTTTTTTTCAAATTTAGATAAGGTAGCATTTATATACCTACACTGTATATATGTGATTGTTTATATTTATTACTCTAATAGTGAGGTTGTGTTAATAGTGAGGTGGTTTTTTATAGTGAGGTGGTCTTAATAGTGAGTTGATCTTAATAGTGAAATTGTCTTATATTATTGTCTTAATAGTGAGGTGGTCCTATAGTGAGGTGGTCTTGATATTGAGGTGGTCTTGACAGTGAGGTACGTGGTCTTGATAGTGAGGTGGTCTTAATAGTGAGATGGTCTTAATAGTGAGGTGGTCTTAATAGTGAGGTGGTCTTAATAGTGAGGTGGTCTGAATAATATTTATTTAGTGAGATGGTCTTAATAATGAAGTGGTCTTAATAATGAAATGATCTTAATAGTGAGGTGGACTCCCAGTGGTCTTTCTATTGAGGTGTACTAAAGTGGAATATCACTAACTGGATATTTTCTAACAAATAACACTATATCTTTAGACACTAGACAAATAGTAGACATGGGTCCATAGCCCTGTTCCACACATATCTATCACATGACTAAACCTGGTCCCTTGTCTGGGCTGACAAGTTCCACAAATTCCTTTGGTTGATAAAACCCCTTTTAAAGCAATGTTATGTTGGGGTTCTAAGCTACAAATAATGATATTATATAAATAAATAAATAAATAAGGTAATTAATTAAAAATATCATTTAAGAATATCAGCTAAAATATCATACCATATGAATGAACTTTCAAGGCATGATATTTCATTGACCTTATTGTTTATACAGTTTTGAATTAAAAATATGAAATGTACCACAAAGTAAAGTTAATTTTATTTGTGTATGTTATGAATATTTGAACTGTATTGTATTAAATTCCAATAAAAAACTTGAAATTATGGTAATAAAATCACATTATTGATAGAGCGCCATTCAGCCAAAAACAAATCATGATATTCTAAATAAATCATAAGAAGGTTTTGATTATAATATACCATATTTATTTCATATTATACTTCGAGATAGAATTCAATATTTTGTACTGATGTATACTGCCATTATATTATACCTCTTTCTTAAGACTACCTCACCATTAAGATCACCTCACTATTAGGACCACCTCACTATTAAGACCACCTCACTATTAGAACCACCTCACTATTAGGACCACCTCACTATCAGGACCACCTCACTATTAAGACCACCTCACTATTAAGACCACCTCACTATTAGGACCACCTCACTATTAAGACCACCTCGTTATTAAGACCAACTCACCATTAAGAACGTCTCGTTATTAAGACCACCTCACTATCAAGACCACCTCCCCATTAGGACCAGTAAATTTCTCACCAAGGGTGGTGGTCCTAATGGCAATGTTCCACTGTCAAAAGAAAATATCAATATTTTTGGGAGAATAATTTTCATTCATAGTACTTGATTTAATATAAGTATAACTTCCTTATGTAATAGTAAAAAAAAGTTCGCCATATGTGCCATATGGCCCCAATATATTAATCACACCAATTATATCCATGTAAACACATTTGCAGGTCATGGAAATTATTAATTATGGGCTGTAATTATTATGCAACCCATTGACACACTATAAAATATCATTATGTTTTACTGGTTTACTGTACTGTGAAAATATGTTTTTGGTGTTTAGTATAGCATATTATTTATTATATAGCCTGCTTTAGTTTTCATTTTTAAGGTAGATTAATTATAATTGAAGTATAGTATTGTAAAATCAATAAATTGATATATGATAAGTAAATAGAATATCAGTGCAGGGCTGGGCACGAGTACAGTGAATGTACTAGAGTACGTATACAAGTACCAACCAATGCTGCGAGTACAAGTACATTCATACAGGCTTTGACCAATGTACTTGAGTACAATTACAAGTACTTTCAAATGTACTCAAGTATGAGTACGAGTACTTTTGTTGAATGTAAACAAGCTAATTTGTAAACATATGGCAATATATTATTGTGATATTTTCAAATATGATAAATTAATTAATTACTATTCTCTACATAGGCTTTTTGATCAATCATAAAAGAGCTACGTCATCATTCAGACAAAGATAATTCTGCGATTTCCTGGGGAATGTTCCTGGTTTTTAACACCCGAACTAGGATTTCCTTTTTTCATACAACGGTCAACTATTGCCCAGGATATTAGTAAAATTCCTGGGCCTAATTTGGCCTATTTATAGATAATTATTTCATGGTTCCAGGATTCTTATAAACAAAGTAATCACTTAAATGATGTAATAAATGATGTAATATTGGTGTGTTAGCAATTTTGTTTTACGACTTAAAAACTGTTTTATATTGTGCTAATACTGCTATTTATGTATTTTTTAAATATGAAAGGCAACTTACTTTTAGTTTGCTGCCACTGATTTAAACGTAGTTGGTATTTAAAGAAACTCTTCCTACATGTGTATACTCAAACCACCAAAATGACTTTTAAAAATATATAGGCATATAACAAGGTAATAAAATTTATTTAAAAACAGAGTTCGATAATAACAAATTTTGACCTTGGGATAAACTAGATTGTCCCAGGATTTGAATGACGGAACAGGGATCCAAATTAATGTTTTTGATTAGTAAATAGGTCATTTTTGTAACTGTATCACACACATATTGTTGGCATGGTAATTGACATATCCCCATTCTATACACGCAACAGGAATATTTCTAGGTTAGAGTTAAATTTTATTATGTCAAATCTCCAATTTAATTCGTGACCTAAAATTTTGATGGTTCTAAAATGAGGTCAAATTTGTGTGTGCAACCTGTTGCTAAGGTAGTGAATAGTCACTTTTACGACTTTGTAATGGGTCATTTGTCATCAAAGGGTTATTTTACGACAATAGCATTGTTTGATTTCACCTGTAGAGGGAGCTGTAGTGCTCATCTTTTGGTCATGTGACAGTCTAGACGTTCTAATGACGTTCAATTTAAAAACCATTTCCTAAAAATTGCTCATTTGTTCCCAATTCAAATTCACTTAATGTTGTACCACCATTCAAATTAATCATTTTGTTTTTTTGATGTTAACTAATAAAGTGAAAAATATTCCGGGTAGCCTTACTAATGATTACAGGTAAACCCCCTCATTTGCATATTTATGAGATATAATTTAGACATTTCCTGATGTTTTTGACACTAATTTGTTCTCTTGTGTTTGATATGATAATGTTGTCACTGAGTGAAAAATTTTAAGTGTCTTTTTGAAGTCTAGCACAAATTAGCATATTTTGTATCAATTAATATATGAAAATGAGATTAAGAAAATTTGAATATTATTTCAAATATAATATAATTTCTTGTGAATACAACACTAAGAAATAAACATGTAAATATCATATGAGCTAATCCAACCATGGAGGTATTATACCTCCATGATCCAACATATGAGGAACTGCCAATGAGATTCTGAACACTTTATGATTAAATTCAAACTAAACATCTTTTTTACTCAATTATTGGGTACTTGCATCATAGTCTGTTTTCTATGTTCAATATAAGAACCATATTGCACAGAGCAGCCTCGAAGTGGGAACAATGACCCATTGTTTGTAACAGTACTCCAGTGTAGGAAACTGAAAAGTCATATAGTCTTAACCACAAAAATTCCAAGTTGCTTTTTAGAGATCAAGTGTTGTGAACTTTACATGTATTATTATAGATGTGCTCTGTGTTTGGTTTCTATGCTGAGGCAGGTAAAAGACCCCACCTACCCACCCATGGGGTGAATGTGTAATATGAGGTGGACTCTAGCTATCTATATCTATCTATCTATCTATTTATCTGTATATCTATCTATCTATCTATCTATCTATCTATTTATCTAACTATCTGTATATCTGTCTGTCTATCTATCTATCTATCGATCTATCTATCTAGCTAGCTAGCTAGCTAGCTATCTATCTAGCTATCTATCTATCTATAGCATACTTTAAGCAAGTAGAGCTCTCATTTTATTATTCTATTTTCCTGATTTTCACTGAAATTAGAGTTTTCAGTACAAGTGACAGATATTTTGTGTCACAGACATTACATGTAATTCAAATCACTGCCATTGACTAAAAAAAAGAAAAAAAAAAGAAAAAAAAAAAGTCTATATATATTGTCACTTGCATATAACCATGGAGTCACTAGAGACTCCATGATATAACCCATTTATCAGGTTAATGTACCACTGTTAAAAAACAGCATTAAGTTCCATTGAAAGTGATACTTAATAGATGAATAGATAGAAAGGTAGGTAGATAGATAGATATAGGTAGGTAGATAGGTGGATGGATAGGTAGACAGGTAGATAGATAGATAGATAGATCAGTAGATATATATTATAGATAGATAGAAGGATAGATAGATAGACAGATAGATAGATAGATAGTCAGATAGACAGATATATAGTTAGATAGGTAGATAGATAGGTAGGTAGATAGATAGACAGATAGATAAATAGATAGATAGATATATTGATTGATTGATTGATTCTTGAATATATATATAATTGATTAACGAATAATTTGATTTGCTTGATTGATTAATAAAATATTCATTATATATATAGATTTTATTGACATGTAAAATATCATAAATGATACATATGTCATTCAGTTAAAAGATAACATGAAAGAGACATTAATGTAAGTACAGAAAGCAATAAAATTTCAATAATCAAGGTTCCAGCCACCAAGTTAACTTATAATACGTGTTTAAAATCCACATACACAATAGAAAAAAAATACAAGCCGCTAATAAAAACATTTCACTCTCAAAGTCCAAAACATGACAAGCACATCATAACTAATAAACTAATAAACTAAATTAATAACTGTGTGGATACAGGAGATGGTTTTCTCTACACATCAGCTTGAAGGAGAAACTTTCCTAAACTAATTAATAACTCAGGTTCCTTGTTTGTCATTATTGCTGTAAACTTAGTTATATCATCTAGAGACAAGAAGTTGTTAATAAATTTAGTTGCATTCAAAAAAAAGGTTAACACGGTGTTGCTCATTACCAGGACAGACAATCAAACAGTGAATTTCGTCTTCTACAAAGTTTAACGTACACTTTTCACATATTCTATTTGGAGCAGGAATTATTGGTTTATGGTGTCGACCTGTTTCAATCTTCAGGCTATGTGAACTTGTCCTAAATCTAGCTATTTTAGTTAACACTTTGCGAATTTGTTGCAATTCAAGATAAGGTTCTATTCTACAATCAGTTTTAAATAGTTTATATGTCCTAAGTTTTGGTTGTTGTGAACTGTCATTTATTGCATTTATAAGTCGCTCATGTTCGGCTTCATAGAGTCTTAGTTTCACTGTGTTAGAGATATTATCAATGTCAAAGTTTCTGAGGTTACTAATATCATATTCAATGTTGCAGTTATTTAATACATGACACACTTTACTGAACCAGTTATTTCCATTTATGATCAAATCTTGTTTGATGAGCTATAATTAAACTATTTCATCAATATATTGCACTCAAAATAGTACCAGTCACCATAATACTGGACCAGTGATTTCACCAGGAAACATTTTCCATTAAAGCCCATTTAAACCACTTTTAGTGTTTAAACATCCTCTAAACTCTAACCCAAACACATAAACATCAATTAGCCGTCACTTTCTAATTTCTTCAACAATTTGAGATCTCTTTCTTAGCTTTTTAATAGGATTACCTACGATCTTTGTGTGGGCTCTTATCATTTAAGTCCTTAAGTCCCAATATAAGTCTTAATGTAAGTCAGTCGTGTATTGTTAAAGTGTTAGGGACGTTGACATTTTTGGGGTAAAGGCTCTTGCCCTCAAATTAGGGGGTCAAAAGTCATCATTGGAACCCCCCATTGTGGCGTGTGTTGCCTTATAAGGGACGGGGTGACATATTAGTGGACGTTTTTTTCGGGGTATTTGGGGGGAGGAGGGTAGAGTTATTTAGACTGGCATTTTTGCTTCCATATAATAGAATAATATTAATACCACATTATTCCGTTGAAAAATAATATTGCTATTCCATTTAAAAAAATAATATTAAAATCACATTATTCCATTTTTTAATTAATGGTAATTTAATTCTGAATCTTTGACATTATGATATATACGTTTCTCGACCAAGTGAAGTAGCTATAATCATAATATATCATATCATCATAATTTATGATGATAATTATTGGGATAGGGTCTTTAATTGTCATTATTTTGAGAAGATCTTAATTCTAGATTTTCTTAATATTTGATTGGAAAAGTTATATTGGATGGAAAAAGATATATTGGACAGAAAATGTTACTATATATTGGATTGAAGAGTTATATTGGACAGGCAAAGTTAGAAACTGTCTCATTTTTTATTTGATTACTACTTAAATGAATGGATTTGTAGAAACTCAGACTTTCTAATAATCTGTGACATGTCTTTAGAGAATATAACATTTGAAGGGTGGATAGAAAGCCGTCCAATATAGAGTTTTATTGGATTCAGAGAAGCTATATTGGACACATTGCCATCCAGTATTTGTATAATTTAGTTCTTGTCATCAAATGCTAAGAGTCTAAGATCACCCTAAAAAAAGGTCTTATTTTATCATGTTTGTATAATCTAAAAAAAAGTTAAATATTAATTACAAAAAACTGGTTGATTTGTGTGATTTCAATATCTATCAATACCATTTATAACCTACTTTTTAGTTTTCAATACTATTCATGAATTATCCTACATCTTTTGCACTTGTTGACTTGTCTGCAGGATAGGCTAGTTGTACTCTGCGGTACTTACATATGTATATTACATTCTAATACATTCTACATATCCTGTAAAAGTACATTTTTTTTGCCAATACATTAATTGTAACAATATTTAAAGTAACCCCACAATAAATACCAGCCTCGGGAATCACCCCACAATTATGGCCACCCATGGGAATCACCCCACCATTAAGCCCAGCCTTGGGAATAACCCCACAATAAAGACCAGCCTTGGGAATCACCCCACAATAAGGACCCACCCTTGGGAATCACCCCACCATTAAGACCACCCTTGGGAATCACCCCACAATTACGGCCACCCTAGGGAATCACCGAAGTAGTCTGAATAATGATATTGTCTTTTAATTTTGAAAGAATTTCACAATTTAGAAATTCAAGTGGGCTTTATATTGATTATCATGAGGTGGTCTTAATTAAAGCCGAGGTGGTCTGAAATATTGGGGTGTCTTAATATTGAGGTGGTCTTAATAGTGAGGTGGTCTTAATGGTGAGGAGGTCTTAATATTGAGGTGGTCTTGATAGTGAGGTGGTCTTGATAGTGAGGTGGTCTTGATAGTGTGGTGATCTTGATAGTGTGGTGATCTTGATAGTGCGGTGGTCTTCATAGAGTGAGGTGGTCTTGATAGCGAGGTGGTCTTAATAGTGAGGTTGTCTTTATATTGAGGTGGTTTTAATATTGAGGTTGTCTTAATTGTCAGGTTTCTTTGTATAAATTTGTATTTGTAGAGTAGTCTAATTAAGCCTTAGTTCTTTTAATTTCTATTTTTGATAAGACTTAAGGAATTTGCATATATTCAGTTCTGATATCTAATTTTTGTGAAATTTTATTTACAAAATGTAACTCATGCTTTTAAGATTAACAAAATTAAAAATTTTTCCTTATTAGCATGTAAAATGCAGCAAAGCCATGCTAAATGTTAATCTCTGTTAATACCAAGTTTCCTGTGTGGTATAAATTGTTTGAAGTACAATTTGACATTAAATCCTATTTGTTTACCAGCTTAAAGTATAAACAAAGGAAGATAAACAATAAACAATGGCTATTGTTGCAGGTTGGTGGTCCAATCAGAAAACAGATAATATCCATATATATATATATATATACTTAATGCAAGAAAAAAAGGATGTATTTATCATTTGTTTATTATACACTCCAGATATTTTTGGTGTATTTTAAAACTAATTTCTGGTCTTAATGGTGAGGTGGTCTTATTGAGGTGGTCTTGATAGAGAGGTAACATAGTATGAGAAGAATAAAATTTGGTCTCACAAAAAAAAAAAACAAAAAAAAAAACTGGAATTCTTTTTTTTTGAAATTATGAACCTAGACATTAAATCCATGCTTGATGCAAAATTTAGTGCTTTTAATTTTGAGGTGGTCTTAATAGAGAGGTAAAATGTAATGACATGAATATACAACTGGCAAATAAATTGGTCATAATAGCAAGGTAGTCTTATTTGTGAGGTGGTCTTTTAGCAGTTTAGTGAGGTGGTCTTAATAGTGAAGTGGTCTTGATAGTGAGGTGGTCTTAATAATCAGGTGGACTTAATAAATAGTGAAATGGTCTTATTGGTGAGGTGGTCTTAATGGTGAAGTGGACTTAATAATGAGGTGGTCTTAATTGATTGTGAAGTGGTCCTAATATTGAGGTGATCTTAATAGTTAGGTGGTCTTTATATAGAAGTTTCCTTGTCTATTTATAAATGTTAATGCAGTTCATTCACTACTACTACGTACTATAGTATAGAGTTCTACTTTGGCGACATTTTGAGTGCAAAACAAGTGGAAAAGCAAGGAGAAAAGTATTTGTTACAATTTGTAGGGTGGGAACAGAAGGTGTAAACATTCTATAAGTCTTGATAAGCTGCTTTTGGAATGAAATGGCAATTCTGGAATGCTGCCAACTTGTTCATTTCGTGTTTTCAAAAGTCCCAAGTAGGTTGGGTCAAAGTTGAGTATAGTCTCAAAAGGGATGGGGGAGGGGGTGGTAAAAATAAATGTTTATAACTTACAAGTGAGTGCACCCCTGTTTAAAGTATATTATTATATTGATCGTGGGCCTTAGCAGTTGGTCTAGTGGTTAAGCAATTTCTGAGGTATCCAGCTCCTTTGAAGGTCCTGGGTTCGAAATTCGGTCCATGCACTAGCTCTGCATCTCAGCTGGGATGTCAATCGCAAGGTGGTGCCTTGTACTCGGTGTCTATGCTGAAGCAAGTAAAAGACCCCAACCCTGGGGTAAATATGTAACATATGGTGTGGATCCACCTTATAGGATTCATATATATATAATAAATGTCCTCATGGGTCTTGCTTAAGTCAAACCCCAACTTTCTATAGCTAGATATATTTCTGGGAATAAATTAAAAATAATAATTTTCTTTATTTTCATTGCAATTTCTGCTTGTTCTCTGTGACCATGACAGAACGTATGGAAATGCTGCTCCAAACTTTTTATGAAAAACAATTGTACATTTATTATTGTTAATCATGGATCATACTGCCATCATCTCATCATTACATCTGCCTGCGGCTGGTCATATAGCAGACAAATATATATATATATATATATTTGTCTTATTTGACAATTTATTCATTATTGTAAGACCAACCCCTCCCCAGGTTCAAAATAATGCCTACTCCCCATGCACTACTTGGCTGCAATACTAGGCCAAGAATTCAACCCAGTGGACACCTGTTGTGAAAATGTATTTCTATTCTTTGGCATATTTCACTATCATAAGTCACATTGAAATAGGGTCTTACTCGCTTATTATAAAGTATTTTGGAGTATATAAAAGTATTCTTTATAAAAAGGACTTTAAAGTTGCACTGTCTGTCAAATTTGCAATTTTCTAAGACGCTATCAAACAGTTGAAAATTACCTTTATTAATCAAGGCCTAAATTTGTGTGAATTAATGATTTTATAAGACATTATTTACTTAAAATAAATTATACATTGAGAGAAAATCCAGACCAAAACATTGGAAACACCATGGAAATGACATCATCACCATTGTTTAGTATTGTGAAGTCATCACTGGGTTTATTTACATATTAAGTTTTTTGATGGCATGAAAAACTAATATTTATATTATTTATTGTAAATTAAAACTGAACTGTTGACCAAAAATGGGCATAATGGTAAAATATATCATGAAACAAGAAGGCAGTATTGATTTATATCATTATTTAAATGTGCAAATTTGACAGACAGTGCACCTTTAAGTTGTTGTATTTATGTGTTTCCTATAACTGGACTTTCGTTATAGGAGGGCGCTCGTTATACACTAGTCCTTCTATATTATTCTGTCGGTATAATGTAATATTTAGTGGATTTGAATACTGAATAGTTGATAATGATATTTAGATTAATGAAGTATACATCAAGAAAGGAAGAAATTGTGTGAAATTTTATCATTGAAACCCTGCTAGTCTTAATAGTGAGGTGGTCTTAATAGTGAGGTGGTCCTAATAATGAGTTGGTCTTAATGATAAGGTGGTTTTAATAGTGAGGTGGTCTTAACAGTGAGGTGGTCTTAATATTGAGGTGGTCTTAATAGTGAGGTGGTCTTAATATTAAGGTGGTCTTAATATTGAGGGGGTCTTAATAGTGAGGTGGTCTTAATATTGAAGTGGTCTTAATATTGAGGGGGTCTTAATATTGAGGTGGTCTTAATAATGAGGTGGTCTTGATAATGAGGTGGTCTTAATAATTAAGTGGTCCTAATAATTAAGTGGTCCTAATAATGAGTTGGGTCTTAATGATAATGTGGTCTTAATAATGAAGTGGTCTTAATGGTGAGGTGGTCTTAATAATGAGTTGGTCTTAATGATAAGGTGGGTTTAATTATAAGGTGGTTTTAATAGTGAGGTTGTAATAATGGTGAGGTGGCTGTAATAGTGAGGTGGTCTTTATACTGAGGTGGTTTTAATGCTATGATAGTGAGTTGGTCTTAACAGAAGGGTGATCTAAATACTGAGGTGGTATTCAGTGAGTAGTGATATATCTTGCGAATGATCTAATATCAAGGTAAATCAATTGTTTTCCATATAGAAACATATATTAATGATGATGCAGTAATTAGTCATGCAGGTATTTATTGTATTCCTATTATATGTTAATCAAAATATTTACATTGTCCAATGCTATGTGTTAGTTGGTTACACTTATAACATAATAATTAGCAGATGGTATTTTCATTATGAGAAATATGATCATATAATGTATGGCTAGCAGCAAGTTATGTATATATGTATATATCATATACACCTAAGGTATATGTATATAGAAATGTCAGGTTTTGGTGAATTTGCTGACAACGGTCTTATTGGGAAGGTGGTCTTAATTGCGATAGATTTTAATGGTGAGTAAATGTTATTGAGGTACAGGGAACCTCACCATTAAGACCATCATTGGTGCAAATTCTATGCATGCTCCCTGATATTTTGGTTAAAAAAATTACAAAATATCAGGGAGCATGCATATGGTATGAAGTCATTTTACACCTGCCATCACATTTTGAAGTGGGGACAATTTCACTAAAGGCATGTAGAAGAACGATAAATTATCAAACAAACAAAACAAAGGTCTTATTGGTGAGGTGCTCTTAATAGTAAGATATAAGTGAGTTGGTCTAGTGACTCCATGGTTGGTCCATGGAGTTACTAGAGAAGGAGGGGAAAGCTCTGTTATCTCACATGTACATGACTCCATGGTTGGTCTCAATAATGAGGTGATATTTTAGACAAGTATACTCCTCTCCTCTCCTCTCCTCTCCTCTCCTCTCCTCTCCTCTCCTCTCCTCTCCTCTCCTCTCCTCTCCTCTCCTCTCCTCTCCTCTCCTCTCCTCTCCTCTCCTCTCCTCTCCTCTCCTCTCCTCTCCTCTCCTCTCCTCTCCTCTCCTCTCCTCTCCTCTCCTCTCCTCTCCTCTCCTCTCCTCTCCTCTCCTCTCCTCTCCTCTCCTCTCCTCTCCTCTCCTCTCCTCTCCTCTCCTCTCCTCTCCTCTCCTCTCCTCTCCTCTCCTCTCCTCTCCTCTCCTCTCCTCTCCTCTCCTCTCCTCTCCTGATGACAGAAAGGGAAGGGAGAGTCCCCACCTTACATATGTATTTGCCCCATGGGTGGGATATTTCACTTGCTCCAGCATAGACACAAATTACAAGGCATTGACTGCCAATTGAATGTCACAATATGCTCAAGCAAAATCCAGCTGAGATGTAGCTTATGAAGAGTGCCTGAGCCAATTTTTGAACTCAGGACCTTTAGAGGAGCAGTATACCATCTCCAGGATGTGCTGTATTTCTAACGCTTTAAAATACTCTATAACATTTTAATTACTTAGATTAGAGCTGAGGTTTTTAGATTAGAATCTACTTCGAAATACTTTCTATGTAATATTCGTGTGAAAATACCCTTCCATCCATACAATGGGATGCATAATAAGCTTACAGCGTTTTTTGTGTCATTTTTTCCCAACTCATTTAAATGCATCATTAGTATTCACTCGATGTATTATGACGATTCACGTGAGATACACAATGCAAAGTATTATCGCTTGGGTTATGTGATGCTGTCCGACAAAGGAGTTTTCATGGAAATTTAGCATAATAGTTCTGTTTCAAGCTGTCGAGTTTCGAGCACAGCTGTCCGCCGTGTCCGGGATGTCTAGTGGTTTAGACATTGTCTGGCACTTCGGAAGGTCTTGGGTTCAAATTCCAGTTTGTGCGCTCTTCGTGAGCTACATCACAGCAGCAAGATGTCGGTCGCACGAGATGTTAAATTGGTGGTGCCGTAATATACTCGACTGTCTATGCAGGGGCAAGTAAAAGACCCAACCTGTGGGTAAATGTGTAACGTGGTGTGGATGCAGAGCCTTATCTCATCATCAGTGATTCTATATAAGCTGACAAAGCTGTGATAACATTACGCCATGTTAGTTTTAGTCCAAAGCTTTATTTCACAAGATCAACACTAAGTGGCTGAAAACATATTTCATTCTATTACCAAATATTACAACAAAAGCTTCAAACCAGTACACTGTGTGTCGTCACCTAACAGCCCCGCAACCTAATTATGGACATTCTTTACTAGTTTACCTAGTTAAGCAAAATGATTGGTTAAATTATGTAGGCGATAGGCTGAGTATGGACTTAAGAAATCTTCTCTTAAAAATACAAAAGAAATGGATTCATATTTTTTGAGTTTAGGCAATTTTTCTGTATTGCCTGCTTGTCGGAACGAGAATTGCATAAACTCAGCACATCAACATCTAATCATTCTGTAATTTCATTGTTAGACCTTTAATACCATAAGCAAAATGTATGTATTCATTAATTTACTTTAGTTGAGTAAACGTGCAAAACATGTACATAATTAGGTCGCTGGGCTGTGAGGTGACGACACACAGTGAGTAGCACTGACAATACAATTCACCTTGTGATGTAGCGGATTAAAGAAAGGTGCATTAAACGCATGATTTGGAATCGGGTAAATAGTGTTATGTTGTGCATGTTCGCATGACATTTTGATCATGAAAAATGACATGGAATTGGACACGATTGGAGCATGTCATTCACAGGTTTATTCTCCATGGTGACATGTTCAGAACCATTCTTCAAATTGTTACATGACCTTGACAGGTGGTCAGGTGACCTTGAACGACCTTGGCAAATGATCAGAGGTCATGCGAATGACCTTGAAATGTAATTAAAGTTTGAGGTGACACTGTTCCTGTGTTCTGTATTAATAAGTAAGAGTGGTTATAAGTATCAATTGGGTGTTGAGTTTACTGCAGAATTGACCACAATTTTAGGTGAATTTGTTGCCATTTATTGTGTGTAATTCTCGGTGAACTGTTGTAAACATTGGGAAAGTACACTACAGGTCAGTGGTTTGCTATAAAATGATAAACTGATAAATTAGAAATGGGGTCATGGCAGATATTCAATTTCAGCCAGCCAGAACCCCCTAGATACTAGATAAAGGTAATTGCATCACTTAAGGGCTGCACCAATGCATATCAATAGCTGATTGGTGTAGTAATTGTTGCATTTGTTCATATTTATAGCATGGTCATGGGTTCAATTCTCATCGTGTGTTCGCTGTCAATATATGCTGTGGGCTAATGTCCATGGTGCTTGCCTGCTAAGTTCTGACTGCGCGGTTGTGGGTTTGAGCCCCCACCATGGCATGGAGGAACTGAACAGATCCCCTTTAACTCTTTGCTCCACTCCACCCAGGTGTAAATGGTGGGCCGGATATGGACTGTGATGGCGATTGTACAGTTTTTACTCATTGTTTAGCCATCTGCAGCTATGTGTAGGTAATTCTGTGCGATGGGCTGTATTCTCTCCAGGGAGTTGAGAAAGACTCATGCTTGAACAGGACAAAGTCACCCCATAGGTGGGCTCTTTTACATGCCTCAGCATAGACATTGAGTACAAGGCACCTCCAATTTAAGATCTCCTGCTATCGACACTACTTATTGTTTATAATGACTGCTGAAGTTCACTGAGAACCTTCGCTCTATAGTAAGTAGTTGGTAGTTGAATTTTATTAGCTCCAATGGACTGCAGCCACCAAAAATGTATTATTTGTGTTTTTATTGTTTGTAAGGACAGCTGAAGTAAGTGCAATCCGAAAGACTGAATTTACCAAAAATGCACCGGGGGTGGGGTCTTTTACTTGTATTGTTATTGTTTGTGGCCCTAATGACCGTTGAAGTGCACGGAGAACTTTCGCTTCTGCTAGTAGCTGTCAATTGAATTTCATTATTAGCACCGAGAGACCATAGCTCCAAGCAAGAACTCATAGATCAGGTGGTAGTTGAGTGTATGGCCAGAGGGGCCAGCTCAGTGTCCACTGTGGACAAAGATCAGAGAGCTATGGATGACCAGGTGTCATTTTGTGAGTGATGTCAGACTTGTGAAAGTCCACCCTTTTGAAGTGGACTAGTAATAAATGTACCCAGTCAGATTGCACTGACTTATCATTGGCATGTACATGTCATACAGTCGCACGACAGTTTTCGACTTCCCATGTACCTAATCGGGGGTGGGGGCCTAGCTCACTGTTAAGGCGCTGGGCTTCCAACTTCTTAGTCCCGGGTTCAATTCCCCCGGTCGAGCCTATGTTAGATGGCTGTTTAATCTTTCGTCTCATTGCCATGGTCCCTGCCTGTTCTAATTAGCCCATCAGGTGCAGAAATACAGGACATAAAGCCCTAATCCAGCCGCCATCCATGTACATAATCTTCGATGATGCCTGCAATGCTATGCTAAATGTTCAATGTCTCAATGCTACTGGGTCTGAAGCTTAGTCAGCTATATGACCAGCTGTCAGAGACAGATGTAATGATGAGATACTGATAGTAAGGCTGCTTGGGAGTCCACTCAATGTAGTAAATAAGCTATCTATATATATAGTATTTATTGCACACCGATAATACTATATAAATATAGCTTATTTACTACATTGTGTGGACTCCAAGTCATAACATTAAAGTAATTTTTCTAACATTTTATGCATTAATCATTCTGGAGTACTGCGGTTCAACTAGTTTTAGCAAGTTTGCTTGGTTTAGTGGCAGATAGCGGAGTGTTTAATTGAATTGAAAATAATTTATTTGGCAATTAAACAAGAATACAGCATGATATTATGTTATTTTTGGCATGCTAAATTTAAAATTATTACATATATTCTATAAGTGTTAAACTTGCCAGGAGTGCCTTAAATTGATACAATATTAATATTATAATACTAGATGAAAAAAAATAAAAAAAATAGAAAGGAGAGAGTAATAATAATAATTAAATAATATGTTTAGATAGTGGTCTAATAATGGTCTGGCTCAGTCTAGGTAAGTGTAGCTCAGTCTAGCTCAGTTTAGCTCAGTCTAGGTCAGTCTAGCTCAGTCTAGGTCAGTTTAGCTCAGTCTAGGTCAGTGTAGCTTGTAAAAGACCTAACATAAATTATGAGTTGTACTGCATACTGAACTGACATCAGGTTTTGAATTATACTAGAGAATCTGATGCCATCTTGAACTAAGTTACTTCAATTACATTTTGACTATGCATCAAAACTTAATAGCATCTCACCATTATTTTAGTGTACATAATATTATGAATGGTGATTCTTATCAAATTGAACTTTCCGCTTCTTGAGGATGCATTCAATTTGTCAGTTGCTTTATCGCATTACAGTTAACGTTTATTTGGAAAACTTTTGCTTCTTGCTTATTATGTTCATTACTTATTAATACTTAATGTCTCAATGCTACTGGGTGTGAAGCTTAATTCAGAATATAAATAAAAGATATATGTATTGATGAGGTGATAAGGCTCCGAGTCCACACCATATTACACATTTACCCCATGGGATTGGTCTTTTACTTGCCTCAGCATAGACACCAAATACAAGGCACCTCCAGTTTAACGTCTCATGCGATCGACATCTAGCTGCTGGGATGTAGCTCGTGAAGAGTGCTCAGGTCAGGGATCAAACCCAGGACTATCAGCCGAACTAAATGACCTAGGATACAATCAACACGTTTTAGTATAGCAGCAACAAAACAATGCGTGGCTGCGTCTTATGAATTTAATATCACGTCAATTACTTGTCGTTTCAGGATGGGGCATCAGGAGACAGTTCCTGGATCACATCTCTTCCGAGAGGATCTGGAAAGCTCCAGGATTACTTGACGAAAACCCAATCTTCCAAGAAATCGTACTCTCCCGAAGTAAGAGTGCCAAGGAGGACCCTCGGAATCAGCGGCAGTGTGTCCTCTCAGAGTAAGTGTTAGCGTCAGCAAAGATTTTTTTTTTTTTTTTTTGAGGCTCAGTCACATATGTATGATTGATTTTGATGATATAAACAAATATAATATTGGTATAAACAGTAGTACTTCAGGAAAATAAATGACTTGTCTTACTGTGACCCATGACAAGAGCAGCAAGAACTTGCCTTAGAGGGCTGCATATTCCATATCTATCACTTTCCATATCTATCTATCTATCTATCTAAAATATCTATCTATCTATCTAAAATATCTATCTATTTATCTATCTATCTAAAATATCTATCGATCTATCCATCAATTAATCAATCAATCAATCAATCTATCTATCTATCTATCTATCTAACTATCTATCTATCTATCTATCTATCTATCTATCTATCTATCTATCTAAAATATCTATCTATCTGTCTATCTATAATTGATTTACACATATTATTTCAGGAGAGAAATTCCAAGCCATTTCTTCCAGCACTGAAGGAGGAAGGTAAGCCAAATGCTGCTTCATAAATTACTCTAAGTTTAATGTAGATCTTGTATCTTATTACAGATTTATGCCATGGGAAGAATTAATGATGCAATTTGTGATTTTTTACCTTTGCAGAAAAAAAGCTCCTTCATTTGAGAAAGAATTGAGCGACATCACCTGTAACCATGGCGACCGCCTTACTTTGGAGTGTCGCATTGCCGGAAGTCCGTCTCCGAAAGTCACGTGGTACAAGGACGGTGAACAGATCAAGTACCATAAGGTTGGTTTTACTGAATTTATTACGTTTTTAATAACTTGGTTTAAAACAATTTTCATCAGCCATCGAAGTCATTTGTGTCAGGATGCTGACTTGGTTGGTGGTGTTCTCATTTCTGATTGGCCAATTCCATCGGGGCACCCCAACACCACATATTAAAGAGTGTGACGCATTGACCAATCACCTGTTTGCTTGCCTCTGCCAATCATAAACCATGTAAGAAATGCCAGCTACCAGTCTCACTACGTTGTAGGAGGATGTGGTACCAGTACTTGAAATGATGCCATATATGTTTATAACTGATGTGTTATGAATTTCATGCTTTAAGCAGTTGAGTGGGTTTAGGGTAAAGATGTCAGCCTATAGGTACTCTTCAATAACTACATTGTACTTTCTTCGCTGTTAACAATTGTTAGTCATATATATATGCTAGAGTTTTTATTTTACTTTTTATAAATGGAAGAGCGATGTTATATGACCTTATACAACATTAAGAATAAGGAAAATGTTGAGTTTAGGTCATTTTGTTATGCTGAATTATTTACTTTTTGTAAAAAAAAAGTCATATAAAAAAATGTCGTAAGAGCTTGTTCAACATCAAGAAGAGAGCTGGATAGCTGGAATTCTTTGAATTGTCTGGTCGTGTGTGTATAGTAGATCAAGATTCACAAAACAAAATATACACAATTTTTAAATCAAATGAGTTTTAAACAGACAACTGTTTTGTCAGGAGACCTCACTAAGATAGTCAAGCTATCGCTATCTGAGGCCACCTGTGGAGGATTCAAGTAATGAACAGAATTATTTCATGATAATGTTCTCATTAAATCAAATTACCCTATAATGGTTCCCATTCACGATACAAACACAAAAACATATATATAATGTAATAATACAGATATAAAGCACACTAATAGGGGAAGATCATTCGCAATATTCATACGAGACAAATTTTAAGACCTTGAGTTAAAGAAAATTTGACTTTAAATATCTATGACGTATATGACCCACTTTGTAATTGATTAACCTCAACAACTTTTGACATCATAGACTTGTCTGCGGACACTCAAAGTTGTGGTATGACAAGACCTTGAGTTAAAGAAAATTTGACTTTAAATTTCTATGACCTTGAGTTAAAGAAAATTTGACTTTAAATTTCTATGACCTTGAGTTAAAGAAACTTTGACTTTAAATTTCTATGACCTTGAGTTAAAGAAACTTTGACTTTAAATTTCTATGACCTTGAGTTAAAGAAACTTTGACTTTAAATTTCTATGACCTTGAGTTAAAGAAACTTTGACTTTAAATTTCTATGACCTTGAGTTAAAGAAACTTTGACTTTAAATTTCTATGACCTTGAGTTAAAGAAACTTTGACTTTAAATTTCTATGACCTTGAGTTAAAGAAACTTTGACTTTAAATTTCTATGACCTTGAGTTAAAGAAACTTTGACTTTAAATTTCTATGACCTTGAGTTAAAGAAAATTTGACTTTAAATTTCTATGACCTTGAGTTAAAGAAAATTTGACTTTAAATTTCTATGACCTTGAGTTAAAGAAAATTTGACTTTAAATTTCTATGACCTTGAGTTAAAGAAACTTTGACTTTAAATTTCTATGACCTTGAGTTAAAGAAACTTTGACTTTAAATTTCTATGACCTTGAGTTAAAGAAACTTTGACTTTAAATTTCTATGACCTTGAGTTAAAGAAAATTTGACTTTAAATTTCTATGACGTATATGACCGACTTTGAAATTGATTAACCTCAACAACTTTTGACATCGTAGACTTGTCTGCGGACACTCGGAGTTGTGGTACAACAACAATGTTACTTCAGTTTATGTCTTTGGTCAAATAACCCGAAGGGATATACCGCTGAACTAGAAATAAATCAAGACGCTAAACTTGTGTAGACCGAGGACTTGACACAGTATTGTCATAAAGGACAAAAGAAGTGTCGCCTGAATGTGATTGATTATTGAACATTAGGAAAGTCTTCGGGTTACGAAAAAGACAGAAAAGACTCGGAATGAAATGCTATGGATAATCATATGAGAGGTTGAAATTTGACAGGTGGCTAGTTGACCAAGAGGTTAAGATTAGAACATTACTGGAATTTTTATTTTTACATAACTATTTAAAACGAGTAATAGAGGCTGTCACTTGTATAAATATAAGCATAAAAACTCCCCATTTTCATTAATGCAAGTCAGACTAAAAGTGCAATCTTAAATCTCTAATAAATTCTGGTCTCTAAAATAATAGAAACAAAAAAGAAAATATGGTGTATCTTTATTGGCCAATAATTTCTATTGAGTAATATACTTTTTTATTGGAAGTTTCTCCTTAAAGTGGTGAAAAAGTACGAGTGCAAAATAATATAATTTTGTACGGACATTCTAGCTGGCATCTCTTAATGGTATCATTTTGGACTTCTGGATATTAACAGAATGTAATGGTATAATCCTTAATAGAGTCTTTTTACTGAACAACCCTGAATTCAGCAAGACATTTTTTGGTTTTCAGACATGGAAGGTCATAACTTTGATTCCATTAATATAATTTTCTCAGAAGAAATAACAGAAATCCACTTAATGATAAGATGTCAAATATAAATTAAAATGCACTAAAAATACTGCTGCTAGGATGCACTTTGCTTTAGCCAATCAGAGTCAAGGGCGGGAACTTTTTCAGCCAATAGAATTGCAGTATTCTGTTGTAGCCATCTGGTGGAAATATAGAGAACCTTCCGTGAAAATCCACTATTGATATGTTATGTCCAGATCTCACTTGGAACAGTCGGTGTGCCATAGGTGTTATTGTGTGCTCCGTCACAAGGATAATATGTATTTAGGTGCACCAGTCCCAATGATGAAGGTGCTTGCCTGCAAAACTAAGGTTGTGGATTCGAGCCCCCACCATGGCATGGAGGAACTGAGCAGATCCTCTGTAACTCTTTGCTCCACTCAACCCAGGTGTAAATCAGTACTTGGCTATAGGCAGTTATGCCAATTGTAGAGTTGACGTATTATAGGTCTTTTGTGACCTCTGCATGGCTATAAAATCCATCTGGAGTGATCAAGCCCCTGCTGATAACACTGTGTGATAGATTGTATATTCCCATGGAGTGGAGAAAGACTCATGCTTGAACATGTCCGGTGGCAAGTCCAGTGTAGTTTATCAGCTTAAGAAGGAGGCTGCAATGATGCTACGATCAAGTGATCACCACACCAACCTTGACCTTGCAAATCGTACATCCTTAGCACCTCATCATTATTTGTACCTCTGATCTACACAATTGGAACTGATGTATCTGAATTTCAAGGGTTACTGGGAAAAGTAATAAAGTGAAAAATATCAAAATATCTATCTAGTCACTATAATCTATTATTATTATTATAGTACTTGAACATTTTATTATCTCATCATTATTTCTGCCACATGTAAGACCAATGTCATCCTACCTTGCTGGCATAAGTGCAAACTAACACTGAAATGACCATTCACTACAGTCACTACACTACTATGTGAGATATCCCAGGGACAATAGACAGTTGTCTTTTTTTTTTTTTGCCCTTTTTTTATTTCGCCTTGTAGATTGGAGCACGAATGTCTGTGGTTTTTCTTGCTCGCCCTGGAGGCTGAAGATTCTTGCCAAGTGAAATAACTGCGGTGCAATGGCATTGTTGTGGGTCAGCGGGGTCAAATGCCCTACCCTCCTCCCCTGTTTACAAGCGTTCCGCTTTGGTGGGTCGGAGAAGACAGAATTTAGAGAAGAGGGAATGTTTTGCTATTTTGTGGTCAGTCACTCTGTCATCCATAGATTTGATAGGTCAGTCGGTCAGTTTAATGAAAGTGAATAAAACTGTCATTCAGTTAGTTAGTCAGGGAGTTAGTCAGTCAGTTGGTCAGTCATTCAGTCAGTCAATTAGTTTGTCAGTAGTAAATTAGTCTCAGTAGGGGAGAGTCAGTCATGGATTGGGTCAATCAAGCCAATCAATTTACCAATAAGTAAGTCAGTCAGTCAGTCAGTAAGTTATGAGTCAATCATTCAGTCAGTCAGTTGGCCAGTCATTTTGTCTTGTCAGTCTCAGTGAATCGGACATTCAGTCTGTCCATCAGTCAATGATTAAACCAAAATCGGGATGTCATTAATTTGTTTAGTTCATCAGTCAATTAGTTTTAATGTGCAAGTGAGCTTTTGAGGTTTCAATAAATATTCAGGCTTACAATCAGTGAGTCAGTTGTTCATTCAGTCATTCTCCCAGTCAGTCAATCAGTTGGCGATTGAGTCAGTCAGTCAGTCATTCAATCGGTAAGTTTGGATATAATTGCCAAATGTCACTAATTTATCATGACATTTATGTATTTAAAAATTGTATGTGCATATCATTCAATCAATTCAAATTTCCTAAATGATATGTTCAAATTATAAGATGGCCCCTCAGCAGTGACATATGTCTTAGAGGGGTCTCCTTGCCTCTTTTGTAACTGACTTTCCCCATGGGGCTAATAAATTATTTGTCATTGTCATAATTAGGTCAATCTGTCAATCTGCTTTCTATCAAGACAGTGAATCAGTCAGTAAGTCAATCATTCATATGGCCAGCCTGTCAGTCAGTAAGATAATAATTTATAGCTGCAATGCTTGTAGGTCAGTAGGTCAGGAGGTCAGTAGGGCAAGACGACTGTTGGTCAATCTATATTAGTCAGTCAATCTGTCAATCAGCCATTCTGTCAATTGAAGTCACCCCAAAAATTGCACAGTTAATACATTGCAATCACAGCCACAATGGCAGTGCCACTGACAGCTGTGCTACTGACATATACAGGAAAATGATACCATATAATGCAATGCCACTTTAAGCTGAATCACTTTCAATACAAAGTTTGAATTTGCATAAATTCTGCAAGTGTTTTAATAATTTTCGGTTTGACTGTATTTAGCAGAGTGTATGGTCAGTTGGGCCACATTTGTAACAGTGTTACCAGGGTGTTACCCGCATAATGGTCAACACTTTTGCGACCCGTGCGAGAGGTCACAGGTTCGATTCCGGGTCGGGCACTCTCCTCTCAGAAACATTACAAGGGCGGGGGCCTAGCTCAGAGGTAGCGCTCTGGGCTTCCAACCGCTGGGTCCCGGGTTCGATTCCCGGTCGAGCCTAAGTTGGATGGCTGTTTCCTCCTTCATCTCATTGCCATGGTCCCTGCCTGTCCTAATTAGCCCAATAGTTGCAGAAATATAGGACGTAAAGCCCTAATCACCCACACTCAGAAACATCACACACATATGTGGATATTCTGATAATATTTCTGATTCATAATAATATTTCTACTGGCTATTTCGTTTGACCACAACAAACAACATCCTACAACCACTATTTGTACAACTCTAGATCTACACAGTTCTCAGTACATTCTTACTCCGAATATACTTGATCCTTTTTGCTGAGAACGCTAGTCAAAAGTACCTGCAAGTTTGCCATGTTCATTATTTGCCATCTAAGTCATTATTCGCGGGCCCGGATAGGTGTTTGCTGAAGTAGAAAGGTGTTTGACAGACATGCCGAGGAGTCCGCTTGATGCCGCTCGACAAACAAACCAAAAACCATTGTCAAACTGAGGATCGGGTTGAAGGTTTTAGGAAACTAGTGGAGTATTCTGTTGCTGATCTTGAACTTTATATAGGGCTACTCGTGCAATACTAGCATTTCATCTTATAAATCTCGTATAAATTTCATTGATGTAAATGTAAATGTAAATCTGTCAGTTAAGGGTTTATAGTATATCATCATTCGACATTCAACGGAGTCTCAACCAACTTAACAATTACATCCTTGGCAGGCCTATCCAGAGCCTTTCTCAACTCCCTGGGGAGTAATCAGCCTTGAACATGGGATTGACTGTGGGGGCTTAAGAGCTCACACCAGTGCCCATCACTGTGGTTGCCTAATGCCAAGTACCCATTGCAACTGGGTTGGGTGAGGCATTGGTTGAAGAGGATCTGCCTAAATCCTCCAAGCCATGGTGGACGAACTCCTTAACCATTATTGACCAGTGGTGGTGGTGGATTTCTGCACCTGATTGGCTAATTAGGAGAGGTGGGGACCATGGCAATGAGACGAAGGATGAAACAGCCATCCAACATAGGCTCGTCGACCGGGAATTGAACCCGGGACCCAGTGGTTGGAAGCCCAGAGCGCTACCACTGAGCTAGGCCCCCACCCCCATCATTGACCATCATTGACCATCATTGACCATCATTGACCATCATTGACCATCATTGACCATCATTGACCATCATTGACCATCATTGACCATCATTGACCATCATTGACCATCATTGACCATCATTGACCATCATTGACCATCATTGACCATCATTGACCATCATTGACCATCATTGACCATCATTGACCATCATTGACCATCAGAACACGGCATCCCTTATTAATATGCTTTTGACAGGGTGCCAGACCATCGCCAGAGGTCACTGAAACTGAAGCAGATACAGCAGTTTTGGAGGGGGCATCGCTCACTGAACCTTTGGAGACAATATCTTGTTATATTGATGCTAGGAGCCTCAGTTTTACCCCACTTGGCACATGTTTATCCCTTAACCCCTAATGGACCTATGCCATTTTCATATTCTCCTAGACTGCAACAGGGCCAGGTGACGCGATGTAATTTTTGTCACAAAATTGACAACCATATCCGATTGTGCTTATTCTGCTTATTAGGACCACCTCACTATTAGGACCACCTCACTACACTGTATTAGAACCACCTCACTATTGAAGCCACCCCATCATTGAAATCGCACTCTTTGGATACCTGTACAATTGCCGTTACTGCTTGTTCAATCAAACTGACTACACTAGTCCAGGCAACCCACTAAAACTGACCATGTGACGTATGTAAATGAATGCTCGAAGTAGCAGTGAACTAGTGAGTGAGGAGGGGGCCACTAAATTAAAACAAATACAACTTGCTGCAAAACCATCTGTTCCCTATTTAATATTGATGACCCTCCCTGGAATTAACAATTATTTTGGCAAACAACAAACTTAGGGATTGGCCAGAGCTTCTTATGACAGCATGATATCACATGAACGCCCATAAAATGTAGTCAGTTTTATCGATTGCTCTATTACAATGAATAACTAGAGACACCAGGCTTTTGCTTAGCCTTTATGCTAATTAATACCATTTACCTCAGAATTATAATTTAGCAATATCACATAATATTATATATGCTAATTAAACGGGTTATTTATGACCCAAATTGGTACCCGCTTACCAAACCTCTTAGAATTATTTACCAGCACTGTATGATCAATTAACATATCTATTTTATTCTATTAAATACCCGAATACCACCATTATCAAATCATAACATTCCTGTAGAGTATTTTTACCAAGGTTATAATAGTAATTCATGAATGAATAACGCATAGAATGTGTCAGTTATGGAATATTAATCGTTAAGATTGATTACATTAGCCATTTTTGGCCCAGGGGGTTATACATGTAATTCATTACTTTATGATGAATGTGTTTATAGAATAGGCAGTTGAGTCATGAGATCAGATTCTAAACACTAAATTGTGATTTTCTGGTGATCTAGTTTGCTTCAAGCTACTGTTGTTTTTTTTATATATTTTTTGGGTGGCAAATTGTTGCCTCAAAGCAGTGTATTTGTATTAAATATTGCATAAATTGTACTTAAAAAACTTTTTTTTGGTGGCAAATTGTTGTGTTAAAGCAGTGTATTTGTATTAAATATTGCAAAACTTGTTTAATTGTATTTAATTAATTAATTAGTTTGCACACTACACTCATACATAGTGTAAATAAGGCATCTGAAACAAATAAAGTTTAAAGTTACATAAAGTTAAAATTGTTGTTGACCAGTATGGAGAAATACATTTTACTAAACATTTCATTTTTATAGGATGTATGCCATGAATTACCAATGTAATTTTGAAATTATCAATATATAAGTTTGTATATGTTTAAAACAAACAATAAATACATTCATATGTTATAATAATAATAAGAATAATACAATATGAATCAATAAATTTAACAAAACCAAAAAAAAACCTTCAAGTTGTCATGAAAAATGTTATTTTTTTTAAATATATATTTACTACAATTATTATAAATATAACACAATGGATATTGGCAGACTAATTTCATTAATATTCTTTTATTCTTTTCATGTATCATAAAATATAGTTCCTTTTTTTCCCAGTATATATACAATGTAATAATGTATACTGTACATGGATTTATCTCTATATCATAATATTCTTTTTACCCATAATGAATAATTATATAAATAAATGTGTACATCTCTTGTAAACATTATAACTTCTTGTGAACACTATATATGTTAGAAGTTAGAAGCAAGACTCAGCAAGATAGAATCTAGTTCAGAATGTGAGGCATTTTGATGTGAACTTGTAAAAAGTCCTTCCTTTTATCCCCATGGATGACTCATGGAAGTTTCGACATGTTTTGTTACAAAGCATTTCGCCACTTAAGTACCGTGCATAGTGCTAGGACAGGGGCGTAGATTTGAACTTTTTTGGAGGAGGGGGGGGAGGGTGTTAGTTTTTTGTAAAGGCAGCTTTTCCCCAGTGGCCTAGCTTATAAAGATAAGATAAGGTGAGATGAGATAAGATAGCTTCATCACTAGAACAATGACCTTTCACATTGGCCCCTACCACATTATTACAATTGCTGATTACCTGACAATCTTTATATTAACACCAGTGCCAACAGTGGAGGTGGTCTTAATAGCGAGGTGGTCTCAATATTGGATAATTTTGATGACAATGTTTTACTGTATTTCATTTTTAAAATTCAGTTGAAAGCATTGTAATCATAATTCCCATTGTAGAGTTTTTCACTCATGCGGTGTAATCCCTACAGCTGCTTAAAGGACCATTTTAAATCACTGAAGTGGTCTTAATTCAACAAATATTTTGATGTTATTATCACCTAGCTGATGGTCTAAAAGATTCATTTCAAGATGGTCATAATATCAAGGTGGTCTCAAATATCGAGGTGGTCTTGATATTCAGGTGGTATTAATTTTAAGGTGATCTTGATATCGAGGTTGTCCTAATATTGGGTGGTCTTAATATTGAGGTGGTCTCAATATCGAGGTGGTCTCAATATTGAGGTGGTCTCAATATCGAGGTGGTCTTTATATCGAGGTGGTCTTTATATTGAGGTGGTCTTGATATCGAGGTGGTCTTAATATTGAGGTGGTCTAAAGATCGAGGTGGTCTTAATATGAAGGTGGTAATGATATCAAGGCGGTTTTAATATCAAAGTGGTCTTAGTATCAGAGTGGTCTTAATTGTGAGGTTCCGTGTACTTCTTCAGATCATCAAAATGAGACCGATTTATTCATGTCGAAATGTCTAAATATACATTTCCTCCTTTCGGTGTACATTGCTTATATTATACAAGGAGGACAGTCTACCTTGTTTCGCAAGATTTTTTACTGCGATTTTTTTTCTGTCATGCTCTAATAGCTTTCATAAGTCTCTGTCTCTGTTTCTTTTTTCTTTTCTTTTTTCTGTCTGTCACATTGCTATCTCTGTGTTTGTGAAACGGAGAGAAACTATTGTAGGAATTTTTGGAAACTAGTCGCAGAAGGAAGTTTTCTTTGAGCCTAGTGCTCAGGTTATTGAAAAATACAACATGATTTTTTTCTTCTTAACATATAGAGTTCTTGCTATTAGCAAATTATAATTTTCATGTTATTCTGGGTATTTTTGTTTTTAAATTTTCTTTGAAAATGTAGTGACGTTGCTCTAACAGCAATTCTTGTTATTTCAGTTTTGCTTCAGTTTAGCCAAAAAAAGTCTTGTTTTGAATATTATGAAAATGAAGTATTTTCACCGGAGTGACTACTGTTGGGCCACCTGCTGGTGTCAGATTATGCGTGTGACTTATGGCAATATTTCTTATTTTACTAATCTGTTATGTTAATCAGTGGCATACGTAGTGATGAGATGGACCCTTGATAAATACTATTTAGACAAACTATACAGGGGACCTCAGCATTAAGACCACCCTCATTGCAAAACTTATTGGTCCTGAATATTATGAATATTATGAAATTATCATTAGCAGTTATGAGTGTTTATGATTTAACTTGACACATGTATCTTTTTCATACGGATTTGTCAATAAAAGTATATATATAAATATATATTATAAATGGTCATGGCCTGTAGCGAGGTGGCCTTGATATTGAGGAGATCTTGGTGAGGTGGTCTTGATAGTGAGGTGGTCTTGATAGTGAGGTGGTCTTAATAGTGATGTGGCCTTAATAATGAGGTGATCTTAATATTGAGGTGGTCTTATTATTGAGGTGGTCTTAATAGTGAGGTGGTCTTAATATTAAGGTGGTTTTAATAGTGAGTTGGTCTTATTATTGAGGTGGTTTTAATATTGAGGTGGTCCTAATAATGAGGTGGTATTGATAGTGAGGTGATCTTAATATTGAGGTGGTCTTGATAGTGAGGTGGTCTAAAAAGTGAGGTTGTCTTAATAGTGAGGTGATCTTAATAGTGAGGTGGTCTGAATAGTGGGGTGGTCTTAATAATGAGGTGTTCTTAATAGTAAGGTAATCTTAATGGTGAGGCGGTTTTAGCATATCAATAAGGCAGGATGGAACTGTATATGAACTTCCTTTTGCATGGTTATTTGTAAACAAACCATGAAAAAAAAGAGCAAAACAAACAGTCTTGATCTGCTAACATAGCGTAACATGCACACGACTCGAAGTAAGATCTTTCCAAAGTTTGTCGAACACTCGAGAGTAGTCTTCGCAAATAATGATTCGCTTGGTTGCCAGATATTATAGTCTCGCATGGACAGCAAGATGTACTGGAAGTTTAAGCCATAATAGTTATTTTCAACATTACTGGTCGATAAGCTGGAAAGCCTCAATAGAATGCTACTATATCAGTTAGAATGTGTTTGTAATAGGTATATTATATGTATTCAATTCATACCAACAATTTATATGAAGTACCCAAAGTTCATAACTGGTAAACTACAATGAAACATATAGTGAACCCATAGACAGCCACTGACATTAGGTTTTGATAGATAGATAGATAGATAGATAGATAGATAGATATGGAAAGTGCATCCCTCGCTATGGCAAGTCGAAATTGTGATTATAAGTTGGGAATTGAGACCACCCTCCACCTTGATATTAAGAGTTTAAGACCACCTCAATTATACCTTAGGGTGGTCTTAATTGTGGGGTTCTACTGTACAATGGATAATAGCACCCCCCACCCCCCCCCCCCCCACCCCCTGATCTGAATATCCAGATTCTGACCTTATGTATAGTCTACACCCTACAGGCTTTGTACCATGTACATATGTAGGGGCATAATATTATTTACTGACCTCTATTTAAATGTCCTTGACCTTGAGGTCAAATAGGGGGTCAGGGCATCTTGAACAAGCAAGGTCCATGACTGAACTACAAAGAAGGTCAAAAAGGTCAGAGTGACCTTCAATGCCCTCCTGAAGGGCACTATTGAAGGGCACTTTGAAGGCGTTTGGTTTGGTTAAAGACTTCATATTCAACCCTCTGTTCGTGTAAGGGTAAGGGTGTTGATGCTCACTTGACAGTAAGGGTGTTGATGCTCTTTTTACATGGCAATAAGCCTGATAAGGTTAGGTTGTTGATGCCATTTGTTTGTAGAATATCACTAAGTTATGAATTGACAGCCGTGAAATTTTACTAAGCAGATAGATGACATACTTAGAAAGAGGTGATTAAGTTTTGGAGGCGATCTGGTAATCCGGATCAGTATATATCTAACAGAATAATGGCAGATAGATAAGGGAAGAAGAGGTTAAATTTTGGAGGTGATTTGGGTCATATTCATGTTCAGGATCCAGAAGACATGTTTGGAAGAATATCTGGTGGAAATATTAATTTCGTAGCTTTAGATAACATTCACTGGGAGAGGTGGTTATTGTTTGTAAGTGGTCCGAATCATATTCGTAATCCTGGATCCAGACTGAGATCTCCTCGGCAGGGATTTAAGCTCTTAATTATGCTTTTTTTTTTTTTAATTCAATGTAGTAGTATGTCATCAATAAATTCTTGTGAGTAGCAAGTACTTGCTGTAGAGGGCTGCACTATCACAGTCCTAATTCTACTCCCATGCAGTTCTAGTTGGCAGCTAAGTTGGGTGGTCAAGTGGTAAGACGCTCGTCTGCTCCTCCGAAGGACCCGGATTCAATCCCAGGCCCGGGCACACTTCATGAGCAACATCACAACTGGATGTCGTTCGGTTGAGATGTTAAATTAACGGTCCATTGCATTCAGTGTCTATGCTGAGGCAAGTAAAAGATCCCACTCATGGTGTAAATGTGTAACATGGGTGGACTCCTCCACTCTCTCACCTCATCAATCAACCCTCGATAGCTGCAAGAACTTGCCGTAGAGGGCTGCACTTTCCCTATCTATCTATCTATCTATCTATCTAACATATTATTTATGACTGCCCAGTGTTCATGGTAGGGTGTCAATGTAGATGACCCATGTGGCTGGCTATCAAGAAAAACACAATAGTATGATTCAACAAGAGTTTGCCTGTGGATGGTAGTCATACTGTCAGATTATTATGCAAATGCAAAACTGTAATTCAAATAACTCTGTTATAGATGGCATCAGATTCTCTAGTATCATTCAGAAGTCAATGTCAGTGGCTGTCTATGGCTATGGGTTGGAAGCATTTATCATTGTAATTCACAAGTTATGGGTAGGTCAGATATAGGTTTGATCATCTGATGCTTAAAATGCTGAATTGCTGACTATATGTAGCTTGTTGATTGTACCGGAATACCTATCCATTTGTATATTTATACGCGGTAGACCATCAGCAATGGGGTTTATACCACAAAAATTATTACCACTTAACTGTAATGTTACCAGAGTTTCCCATTGCTCAATATCAAAATGCTCTAAATTGATGAACCATTTTCAAAAGGTTGTAATATACACGGAAGGTTCTCTATATTTCCACCAGGTGGCTATGACAGAATACTGCAATTCTATTGGCTGAGAAAGTTCCCACCCTTGGCTGTGATTGGCTGAAGCAAAGTGCATCCTAGCAGCAGTATTTTTAGTGCATTTTAATGTATATTTGACACCTTATCATTCAGTTGATTTTTTGTTATTTTTCTGAGAAAATTATATTTATTGAATAAGTCAGTGATAATCTTCTATGTCTGAAAAGCAAAATGAGTAATAAGAGGAGAGGAAGGACTTATGTCTTGCTGAACTCAGTGAAAAGACTCTATTAGGGCCACTCTACTATTAGCTAGTACCACTCTACTATTAGCTAGTACATACACAATGCTTACACCCTTCTACCCTGGAGTCACTGGACACTCCATGCTTCTACTGACTTCCAAGAAACACTTGATGGACTAAGTATGGCAAAAGATCATAAAGGTGATATTGACATGGCAAAAGTGGACCAATGACTAACACTTGTATCTTAAGTGTTTGCTTGATTGATACAGGCCTATATAGTCAGATAGAAGGTGAACATATGGCTTCAGTGTAAGATAAGTTGATTATTATACTTGATTGTAATTTTTATTATGGTCTTTAGACTATATTTTGTTATGATCTTAGACTACATTTTGTAGCTCAGCTGATAGTGGTTCTTCTGAGGTGTATTTTTGATGATTTAATGATGTTGAGGTTTACTAAATTCATGGCAGATGTGATGATCAGATGAAACGGTTTACAAGTTAACCTTAAGGAAATAACTACTTACTATTGCATTATTCAAATGCCTATAAATTGTAAAATGCAGTGAACCCATAGCCATAGACAGCCATTGACATTAACTTTTGAAGGATACTAGAGAATCTGGTTCATCTTCAACTAAATTGATTACTTCAATTACAAAATCTAAATACACTCGGCGACAGTGAAATTCGCCACGACAACGAGATTCGCCACTTAAAGTAAAGTGCAATAAACATGTATTAGATGGTTGTCGGAGTGATAAGACATCGTCAATGATCGTCAATGATGTAAACAATCAGTTTTGTAAAAGACATCGTCAATGATGTACACAATCAGTTTTGTAAAAGACATCGTCAATGATGTAAACAATCAGTTTTGTAATAAATCATGAACTTGCAAGGTGCATAATTATGTCTTAGGCGGGTGGCGAATTTCGTTGTCGTGGCAAATTTCACTGTCGCCGAGTGTAGAGTGAACCCATAGCCATAGACATCCATCGACGTTAACTATTTTTAGATGATACTCGATAATCTGATGCTTGCTTTTACTAAGTAACTTTAATAACAGTTTAATTTTTGCATCAAAATACAGTATACTTATGACATCGCATAAATCATATCACTGGCCAGATCTTTTTCGGACGTTTTACTAGAAAATAACCCGAGTTGTTATCAGACGTATACGGTATTTTCAGAAGTACCCCAACTTGGTCTTGTAGTGGTACTTCAGCGTGAGTGAAGAATGTTAGTACATCAATCAGACTGTCAGGTTCTGTTTGTCATGATAATTTTTGTTTATTTTGGTAAAATATTGAAAAGTCTTCCTTTTGTGAGTATTTGGACGTCTGCCCACTCCAGACGTCAACTTGCGTGATTAATGGACACAGACGCCCTCTTGTGTCAATTGCATTAATCACTTGACACCTGGTGGATCTTATTGACACTAGTCATGATCAATTTGAGAACTGGGAGGAGATATGTCAAATTTTGGTTGTACTCCTGATGCAGACTCGATCAGTATGGTGCAGAACAGTGTGGTTGTCTAATAAATACATTCAGCCCAGTTGTAATGAAAAACTTTCAACGTCTGATTGCAATTAAAGCTGTGTCAATTACTTGTTTTAAAACTCTTCATGAGCTACATCCCAGCTCGATGTCGATTAGATGAGACGATCACACGAGACGTGGAATTGAAGGTGCCTTGTACTCGGTGTCTATGCTGAGGCGAGTAAAAGTCTAAAAGACCCCACCCATGGGGTAGATGTGTAACATGACGTGGACTCCTAGCAGCCTTATCATCTCATCATTACATCTACCTGCTAGCAGCTGATCATATAAGCTGACCAAGCTTCAGACCCAGTAGCGTTGAAACATTACAAAACAAAACACAATTAAAACCCTCTCAGTGTAAGCACCATCACCTCACTTATGGAGTCCACCTCATTTTAAGACCAGACAGCCTTATCATCTCATCATTACGTCTACCTGCTAGAGGCTAGGGCGGGGGCCTAGCTCAGAGGTAGCGCTCTGGGCTTCCAACCGCTGGGTCCCGGGTTCGATTCCCGATCGAGCCTAAGTTGGATGGCTGTTTCGTCCTTCGTCTCATTGCCATGGTCTCTGCCTGTCCTAATTAGCCCAACTGGTGCAGAAATACAGGATGTAAAGCCCTAATCACGCACACACACACCTGCTAGAGGCTGGTTATAGTTTAATAATAGTTTATTGTCATTTATACCCAAAGTAGACCCTTTTCTATTGTTCTTTGTCGGGATATAACTGGCCAGTTTGGCATGTTATCTCCTGGCTTTGGAGCAGTAATATCATTCATGAACAACTGCTAATATAGGGATTAGCAAAAACAAACAAACACAAACATCGTGAAACAAGGTAAATTGTTCAATCACAACAAATCCCGACCTAGTACACAACAAAGAGTAAATCCTCTTTAGGATTGTTTGCCTTAGAATTTGTTGTTTCTTGTTTGCTGTTGTTGTTGCTTAGTTTCAACCATATCACAATCTTCGCAAAATCAAATCATCCATGAAAATAGTCCCACAATTACAGCTAAAATATGGCATTATAAATTGCGAAAAAGCCACTATTGAATGCGCATTGGGTATAAGTCAGTTATACACCTTATACTCAGGATATAACATTCCAACGTGGGCAGTTAAATTGGAATGTTATATCCCTCGTAATGGTGTATAACTATTACATATTTCATGATAATATTGTACACATGCATATAGTTTTCCTTCTCAAAGGCATATAGCTGTTGCTGAGAAGTTAATTTTAAGTTAGATAAATTCTAAATACAAGGATAAAAGGAAAATAATTAAATATTTCGGGTTATATAAACTGACTAAGCTTCGGACCCAGTAGAATTGAGACACGAACATCAAACATTATATTACAGGATTATGCCAGGACTGTCAGTTCATGGTCTCCCATAGTCACCCGATTTGGTGACTTCTGTGACCACACCGTGACCACTCAAGCATGACGAGGTCATTACAAATCTGAAGGGGCCCTAAACGCCGCTAAGGGGCCTCCGTAGAGGACCTCTGCATAGAGGGGGTAAACTGCTCTGAGCCAGGAAAGGTCACATATTTGAGGTCATGCCAGGTGTGTTTGTTTAACAAGTTGACATTCAATCATGGTCATATTAGATTCAAAGGACCCTTGCGATACTCAGCCACAATAGCATGTTAGAACCTCCTTGTAAAAGACCAATATTTATTGTGATTTATATGTGAGAATTTGACCTTAAAGAGGGTTTTAATTGCTGATAATTGATGGCTAGGTATAACACACTGGTGCTGATATATATACTATAATTACTGGAATTCAAACTTTACTAACATAGCATATTTCAGTACATGTAATGGGTAGGTTTATACATTTATATTTGGGTTATTTAACCATTATAGTGGTTTTAATTCTGTTATTTCGAGTGAAATTACATTTAGATTTGTTTTCGTTAGGGATATGAAAGGAGGGGGGGGGGGGCGAAGCCCAGCAGCAAACACAATGACCTACTTAAAGCTCAGAAACTTGAATTAAAAGGGGGGGGGGGACCTAAAAAAGTGTCATTAGAATAAAGTCTACAATGGTTCCTGATTGGATGTAATTAAATTAACCTTAGTTATAGTGTCTATAGGAATAAGAGCTTAGTTTGAATACACTAAAATTAAGTATAAAGTAGGCTTAGCATTTTATGCAATAGCCTACCTGTAGCTCAAAAAAAACTTGCCAAAAATAAAAAAATAAAAAAAATTAAATGAAGAAAGGGGGGTAAATAAAACCTACAAAAAAGTATCATTGAAGCACATCTCACCATGGTTCCTGGTTTTATTACATCAACACATAAAACTTCCATTAACTTATACACAAATGTAAAAAAAAAAGAAGATTAAAATGATAAGAAACCTCATCATTAGACCTATGGCTACCTCGCCATTAAAACTACAAAGTTTCTAATACAATTATCATACATATGCAACTTAGTCAAGCAGATATAATGATGAGATGATAAGGCTGCTTGGAGTCCACACTGTATATTCTGAATGTATTTTATTCGTTCTAACCATTAAGGCCTCCTCACTGTTAAGACCATTTAAATAGTTGCACATAATGTCTTAATGGTAATGTTGACTATACTGAAAAAATTGGATTTGTTATAAGACGTAAATCAGCTTAAAAAGATCGAAGGTAAATTTTAGATCCATGATGATAATTTAAAAGTTCAATGCACTATGATACAAAGTTGTGTATAAAATGCACAATAACTACATTTTATGTTTTATTTTATGATGTTATGGATTTAATGTCTTATTTTTATGACACTAAGACACATGAAAGGAGTTTACGCTCAATTTTATTGGCACATATAGAGACTGTATTGATAAGAATCCGACAAAGTAGCTAACTACCCAATAATTGCACTCTTTGCATACATAATGGAAGGTTACCATTGACAACACATTGTTGCTAAGCAATCTTTGCCTCCAGCACTGAAGAGTGGAGATCACTGGGCCATGTGACTTACTACAGCGCCACTCAGTGTAGAAGAAACTCATTAAGGACACACTTATTATTTGATCTTCAGCCTCTCGGATCCTCTCAGGGCAATTTTTAATGTGTTGGTCAGGCGAAAATTCAATAATAAAATAAAATTTCATATCTAATGGCTTCGTGCAGCTCAAAATAACACAATTTTACACAATAAAGTTTCCTGCTGTACTAGAAGATTGCTCATGGACACATAAAAAATTCTTCAGACACTTTCAGATATTGGCAAGCTTTTAAAATTGTTATTGAAGTAATTTAGTTACAAACTAAAAGCACACAATATACATTTTCAGAAGATGGTGCACCCAGTTTAGCGAAGGTATATCACCAGATAAAATCATCAGAAACTTTCACATTTTGATGCATTAAATACTGTAAGTCATTATTGAAGTAAATTTGTTACCGGATGGCATCAGATTCCAGTATCATCCTAAATGTAATGTCAATGCCTGTCTTTGGCTATGTCTCTAACCTACACTATTATGACTTTAATCATGGAATATCATAAAGAAAAACATAAAAGAAAAAGAAAAAGTCGAATTACTTGGTAATTTTATATATCATGGTTGAAAGAATTTGGACTTCAAATCAACTATTGCTGGCGGTTAGCGGGCTGAACTTTCCATATCTATCTATCTACCTATCTATCTATCTATCTATCTATCTATCTATCTATCTATCTATCTATCTATATGTCTGTCTATCTATCTATCTATCTATCTATCCATCTTTCTACCTATCTACCTATCTTTCTATCTATCTATCTATCTATCTATCCATCCATCCATCTATCTACCTATCCATCTTTCCATCTTTCATCTATCTATCAATCAATCAATCAATCAATCAATCTATCCATCTATCTATCTATCTATCTATCTATCTATCCATCCATCCATCTATCTACCTATCTATCTATCTATCTATACAAAATCGATACAGCAAGATTGATATCGATAGTGGTGAAAACCTATTTAAGAGGAATGTGTCAACTTCATCATGTTTTCATGAGGAACACCGCTGAACATGTCCGCTACAGCCAATTTCAGTTGTATTGTAATTCAATCGGGTGAATCTTCACCCTTCTCTGACAGGTGATAGGGGCTTTCCAAAATGGGACACTTTCTAGCATTGTTCGGTTGCACAATGTGTGACAATGGCGAAATATCCTGTGGCAAATGTAGGAGATATTTAAGAGATGTTTGTTTATGGTTTTGTAGTTGAGAACAGTCAGAATGTAATGTATAACAGAATGTACTTTAAGAGTTGAAAGGGGTAAAATTGCAGTCAGACACGCTTTCACTCACACCAACAATTATTCAGATAATTTTTTCACCTATATACACGTATAACCTTCCATAACTTGTAAACTGCATTGGCAAATGCATTGCAATCGCAGCCACTGATAGCTGTTGACATATACACGAGAATGATACTATAGAATCCAATGCCACCTAAAGCTAAATCACTTCTACTACAGTAACCATCCATAACTTGTAAACTGCATTGGCAAATGCATTGCAATCGCAGCCACTGATAGCTGTTGACATATACACGAGAATGATACTATAGAATCCAATGCCACCTAAAGCTAAATCACTTCTACTACAGTAACCTTCCATAACTTGTAAACTGAATTGGCAAATGCATTGCAATCGCAGCCACTGACAGCTGTTGACACACACATCAGAATGATACTATAGAATCCAGAGGGTTGATTGATGAGGTGAAAGAGAGAGGAGTCCACCCATGTTACACATTTACCCCATGGGTGGGGTCTTTTACTTGCCTCAGCATAGACACTGAGTGCAAGGGACCACCAATTTAACGTCTCATCCGAATGACATCCAGCTGGGATATTGCTCATGATGGGTTGCCAATATTGAGTGCAGTGGAATCCCTCCATTTTATAGATACTGTGGTCTCAAACAGCGAAGTTGTGTGTTCGGACCCCCACCATGGCGTGGAGGAACTAGGCAGATCTTCTGTAACCCTTTGCGCCACTCCACCCAGGTGTAAATGGGTACTTTGCTATAGGCAGTGATGGCGATTGTAGGGTGCTTAGCCCAAGTACATGTATACATGTACTTCAGTGTATTGGGCTATATTCTCCATAGGGAGTTGAGAAAGACTCCTACTTGGATAGGTTCATTGTAAATGTCAAATCAGATTTGTATATTTTTCTTTCTTTGTATTTTCAGGACTATCGTATTTCTCAAACGGGCCACATTGCCAAGTTGAGCATCGTTTCGGCTGCGGAGACAGACATCGGCCAATTCTCTTGCTGTGCCACAAACTCAGAAGGGGAGGCAACCTCAGTCGGCTATCTCACTGTAGAAGGTGGGTCTTACCAACAAGTTGAATACTTACTAATCAATTAGATACTAATTACAAATCTTTCAACTATAGTTGTGTGTGTGTGTTTTTTGTTTGTTTTTAAGTTTGGATTATATTCAGTATATCTTATTTATCTTGTGACACTATTTAAAGAAACATTTGGCCAATATTAAGGCAACAAGTTCTACTTCCTTATATATCAGCTGTATATGGTCATTCTGAATATTGTGGCTCAACTGCCTCGTGCTGTCCTCTGGTGTTTAATCAAATTATTAGGTTCACTGACCAGGCTAGTTCTGCATTGGGTCAGACTTTTAAACTCATACAGTGCTGTGTAATATGGCATGTGCTTTAGCCTTTCATCTCATCATTATGTCTGCCTCTAGCAGCTGGTCATATTGCTGAGTAAACTTCAGATGAATCCGAATAGGAGTAGCATCGATACATTACAATACAATACAATACAATACAATAATACAAATAATACAATTTTCACTAAATAGAAGCCATGTGGCCTATAATTGTGTGTGCTGCCAAAGTTACATCTTTGAATCAAAATAACCAACTTGCAAATTTATCTAAATTCACTCCCCAATAAAACTTTCAATAAATTCAAAATTTGCCTTGCCATGAATACCATCACAATTAGCGTCTTTTTAATGTTCATTTAAATGAAACTGTTAGGCGTTGATAATTAATTGCATTATCTGGATCACACAAGGTCGAAATTGGAGAGTTAAAAAAAAAAAGCTTTTAAAAAGTGTGAAATTCAGCAACAAATGAGTTCTAGCCTCAAGGCCAGAAGTTTTAACAGCAATTTGAGTGCACCGTGACTATTCTGTTGTGCTCAGCCTGGTTTTATTGTGCAATTTGTTTCAGTTAGACTCGACATACGCACATAGCAATGACATGAAATCTGTTATTTATGGCAAAAATGCTACAATTGTTCTTTAAATTAGAATGGTGCTAGGCAACTGCTGGTTTAATAGATTTCTCTGGTATAAGTTTAATAATGTGGACATTTTTGATTTCGTTGTCCATTTTAATAAATATTCCCAGGTTAAACCAATTCCATAGGTCTGCCAAGGCGATATATTTTGATTTTTAGAGCTCCTTTTACTTGTTTGTTTATCAGATACAGCGTAAACAAGGCTTGTTAGTTTAGCATTGCCTAAGTATTTTACATGGTCTTATGTAGATACATTCATTTCAAAAGAACAGAACAAAATGTCATCCGCCAGCAAAATAATATGCCTCGTAAAGAACTTACCAATATTATAAAATTTCTCTGTCAATTTGAATGTTCCTTGTTTGTCTTTTGAATATGTTTTTGATGCAATTCTGTCTTTTATTTGCAGGTGGTAATTCAAATAGTGATGAAGATAGGTCACATAGGTCAAGGTCATCCATTTCCTCAAGGTCACGATACCAAGAACAAGAGGATGTCAAGTCGAGATATGATGGTGCTAGATATGCCGGATCATTGTCAACGGGTAGGTTGCGAAATGATTCAGGCGGCAGCAGTTCGGGACGTATAGCTCGGTCGGAGCTTGTAATTCCCCCAGCTAAAAGATATGCACCGAAGGAAGATGATCTGAATGTTTCGGACCCTAATTTGCCATCAATTAAAACAGTCGACAACCAAGAATTAAGAGTTAACAAACAGGTGGAGTTGGTGATCAACACAAAAGGTAAAGTTGTTGTTCCTCTCAGCACACGCATGACAACTAATACAGTGATCACATCGCTAGAAATGAAACAGGACAGTAATAATAACACAGGACAGACGAAAAATGAAAGATCTGAAGTGATGATCTTTCCGGAAGTTGGGGAGACAGATGTGGACAGCTGTGAAAGTCGCAAAATTGAACTGGTGACTCCGTCGTATGAATCTAAAGACGAGGTAAAAGTGTCACGAAGAGTCGAATCTGTGGTCTCTTCACGACGATCGAATGGAGAAGGAGCTGATGGTCGTGAAACTACAACGTCTCACATCACATTGTCCTCTATGCGAGCTCGGAATGGCGTCCAAGAACAGACTCACTTCACTACTCGACTCGACGGGGGTGACGACGATTCTCGTAATGTTAAAGTGTACAGTACAAACAGTTCAAGAGACTATGGATCTAGATTACAACGATCCACTGCTGATAGTGATGAATTAGATAGAGCCTTGGATTCTGTAGCCTCCGATTTAAGAGGACATCATGAAAAATCTGAGAAACAATCCAATCCTAGTGAAGATAAAACCTGCAGCAGCTCTTTGAAGGTAGCTATGAATGATGACAGCAAATTTGGTGGTCCCACTAAAGGACGAAGAAACCGATTTCTGGAGACTGAAAAAGCAGGCAGCAGAAAAGATGATCTGAGTTCACCGAAAAGGTTCGATCCTCTCATCAAACTTCGGGATGCTGATGTGAAAAGTAGGTCGCAGAAGTTTGAAGTAAACTTGAAAAAGACATCAGATAGAGGTGCGACAGATGATGCGACCAAGCCGAAGAATGACCTGAAGGGTGCGCGGTTCATGTTGAAAAAGACTGGCAGTCCGCGACCTTCTGAACTTAAATCAGATGGTGTTGCGTCATGGCAACGGAAACGGTTTGAAATGGATTCAGCAGCGAAAGATAACCAGTCTGCTAGCTTATCCCATCCCAGGTTCACGGCAAAGTCTAAAGGTCTGAGTGCTCTGAGAGGTGAGGTTTCTCAACAGCCTTCAGAATCACACAGAGAGAAATCTCGAACGACTCTAGTAAGTCGGCGAACTGAGGAGACAGAGAGGTATGCTGGTGACGGTGATGACAAGATGAAGACCTTCGAGAAAAAAGAGGTTAGAGAAGTCAAAGAAGTCGAAGAGACCCATAGAGAAGATAATTCGTCTTCAAATGAAGAAGAACCTCCTGCTATTCCTCAATCCACTTTCCCAGGGCAGCATGATGACTCTGCTGCGGCTGCTGCAGCTGCAGAGGAAAGTGATGAAGATGACTCAGAGAATCTCACACACCGTGATGCTATAGATCATGAGCAAGAATCCTACGCACAGGAAGCTCCAGTGACTACAACCAACAATGAGCCAGCAGTTGATGATTCGCAGCAAGAAGATACAAAGACGAGCTTGCGAAAGGCACGACTTGCTAGAATGGCTGAAATACTCGCAAAAGCGGATGAGTCTGATACATTGTGGGACATACCAGTGACAAAAACAAAAGAATCAAGAGGGCAAAAAACAGAAGATGAAGACCAAGAAGAACCAAGAGAAAGAAAGAAACAGGAAGAACGAAAGCAAGAAGATGATGAACGGATACAAGAGTTGGAAAGAAGGAGACAGGAAAGAAAGAAGTTGTTAGAAGAAGAACGAAAGAAGGAAGAAGAAGAAAAGCAGCGCAAAGAAGAAGATAAGAAAAGAGAGAAGGAAGAGCAAAAGAAATTGGAAGAAGAAGAACTCATAAAATTAGCAGAACAAAGGAGAGAAGAAAGAAGAAAGAAGAGAGAGGAAGAGAGAAGATTGCAAGAGGAGGAAGAACAAAGGACATGTGAGGAAGAGGAGAGGAGAGAGGAAGTAAGAAGGAAAGAACTAGAAAGAAGGAAAGAAGAGCAAAGATTAGAAGAAGAACAAAGGAAAGAGCAAGAGAGGATAGAAGAGGAACGAAGATTGGAAGAAGAGCGATTGGAGGAAGAAGGAAGACAAGAAGAAGAAAGAATAAAAGAAGAAGCAAGGAGAGAAGAGGAAAGAAAGAAGGAAGAAAAAAGGAAGCAAGAAGAAGCAAGGAGAGAAGAGGAAAGAAAGAAAGAAGAAAAAAGGAAGGAAGAAGAAGCAAGGAAAGAAGAGGAAAGAAAGAAAGAAGAAAAAAGGAAGGAAGAAGAAGGAAGGAGAGAAGAGGAAAGAAAGAAAGAAGAAAAAAGGAAGGAAGAAGAAGCAAGGAAAGAAGAGGAAAGAAAGAAAGAAGAAAAAAGGAAGGAAGAAGAAGGAAGGAGAGAAGAGGAAAGAAAGAAAGAAGAAAAAAGGAAGGAAGAAGAATTGGAAGAAATCAGAAAGAAGGAAGAAGAAGAAGAACGAAAGAAGGAAGAAGAGAAGCAAAGAGAAGAACAAGAAGAGGCGGAGAAGAGTACCATTGAGAATATCAGCGACCTTATGTTTACAGGTAAGTCAAATAATTTAGTATATTTTTTTAACTATGACTGTTGTGATAGAATGCTTTATCGTGTTTTAGAAGATTCACATTATTGTGTTATGGAATTTGTACAAAGCTCAATTGAGCATAGAAGGTTTAACATAGAAAATTTACTTTATTGTGTTATAGAAGATTTTACTATTGTGTATTATAAAAGATTCACATTATTGTTTAATAGAATGTTTACAGTATTTTCTTTATTACAAGCTGAGGCCTCTATAATTATGAAAATTGCGTCCTTTGTATCTACATGATGTTAGAAATTTAAAGCTATATCAGTAGTATAGATTTTTAAGATATATCAATATTATAGATTTTTATTTAGTCACTCTAAACCCCAAATTTAATGAAGACCGGCCTCTGTTATAGACCCAGCTTTTAATCAAGAAAATACTGAACTTAGGTTATGAATAGATGAGATGCAGCATCTTGGTGGTTTAGTCGTTAAAAAACTGGCCTGGTTTGATGAAGTTCCCGGGTTTAAATGTCAGCCGAAGCATTTCATGACGCATCTTCGGCAGGCTGGTGTCATTTGCGTGAGATGTCATACTCGCGGTGCCTTGTACTCGGGTGTCTGGGCTGAGGCAAGTCACTTAAACGATCTCCCTACCTTTGTGAGTGGCAAGAACTTGCCTAAAGGGCTGCACTATCCTAATCCCTCTTTGTGTATTAGGTCAGTTCAACTTCAAATGATGGTATGTGGTAGAACCTTGAATAGCTATTTTTGATAGGATTGGATAGGATAGGTAGGATAGGATAGGATAGTGGTAGTTAGAGGATAGAAAGATTGATTTATTAAGTTGGAGTGTATTAAACAAATACAGTCACACCCAAAAATTATTCAGACACTTTGACTTTTCATTAATAAGTAAATTGTAAACTACATTGGCAAATGCATTGCAATCACAGCCACTGACAGCTGTTGACATGTACATGAGAATGATACCATAGAATCCAATGTCACCTTAAGCTAAATCACTTCTAATACAGTAACCTTCCATGACTTGTAAACTACATTGGCAAATGCATTGCAATCGCAGCCACTGACAGCTGTTGACATGTACATGAGAATGATACCATAGAATCCAATGCCACCTTAAGCTAAATCACTTCTAATACAGTAACCTTCCATGACTTGTAAACTACATTGGCAAATGCATTGCAATCGCAGCCACTGACAGCTGTTGACATGTACATGAGAATGATACCATAGAATCCAATGTCACCTTAAGCTAAATCACTTCTAATACAGTAACCTTCCATGACTTGTAAACTACATTGGCAAATGCATTGCAATCGCAGCCACTGACAGCTGTTGACATGTACATGAGAATGATACCATAGAATCCAATGTCACCTTAAGCTAAATCACTTCTAATACAGTAACCTTCCATGACTTGTAAACTACATTGGCAAATGCATTGCAATCGCAGCCACTGACAGCTGTTGACATGTACATGAGAATGATACCATAGAATCCAATGCCACCTTAAGCTAAATCACTTCTAATACAGTAACCTTCCATGACTTGTAAACTACATTGGCAAATGCATTGCAATCGCAGCCACTGACAGCTGTTGACATGTACATGAGAATGATACCATAGAATCCAATGCCACCTTAAGCTAAATCACTTCTAATACAGTAACCTTCCATGACTTGTAAACTACATTGGCAAATGCATTGCGATCACAGCCACTAACAGCTGTTGACATATACATGAGAATGATACTATGGAACCCAATGCCACTTTGAACTAAATTACTGCTGCTAAAGTTCGAAAATGTCTTATTATTTTTTGGTGCTACTGTATATTAACTACCATGTGGACATGGCCAAATGTGCCACGTGCGTGTTCCATGAGAAGGATAAACGCATGGTTTTTAGCTAATTATAATGAAGCAAAAACCATGCGTTTATCCGAACATGGAAAACGCACGTGGCACAATTGGCCATGTATTTAACTGATGAAGTTATTTCCAGTGGCATTCAGTGTGGACCTCAATGTATGTAACAACTATAATATATTACAATTCTTATAAATTGCAATTGTCAGAAAGCAGAGCCTAAATAAGTCTCGTGGCATACCCTGCTGTGTGGTGTCAGGTGACCTGTGTGTTTTCAGGCATACTTCATGAGCAATCACTGTACACAAGAGCTAAAGGAATTGGGCTGTGAAAAAGATATATACATTATGCCATGCAGTCAGACCTATGTTTATGGACAACCTAAAGCTAGGATAGGATAGGATGGGATGGGATGTGATAGGATGGGATGGGATGGGACAGGATAGGATAGGATAGGATATATACATCAATGTATACTATAGGATAAAATAGGAATACAGTATATTAAGGATAGGATAGGATAGGATAGGATAGGATAGGATGGGATAAGATGGGATGGGATAGGATAGGACAAGACAGGATAGGATAGGACATTACAGGATAGGATAGGATAGGACAGGATGGGATGGGATAGGATAGGATGGTGTAGAAGATGGGATGGGATAGGATAGGATGGTGTAGAAGATAGGATAGCAGTGGATATATGTATCAATGGATAGGATAGGATAGGATAGGATAGGGTCTTCATAAAGTGCAAAAGCGACTATAATCATGTCCAAAATATTTAGTTATCGCAAGCTTGTCTCTCATTAGTCCAGTTTTCATTTTGTACCATCGAATGGCCACTCATGTTAAATATGTTAGAACACCAAACTTCGTATTGCCAAACATTTTGGGAGTGTACTCACTGATGTTTAATACTATATCTAAATGTCTATTTTAGCCAGAATAAAGTAATTTAGAAGTACTATTTAGCTGCAGTAATAATAATTATAATATCTAGAGTACAGGCTATACAATTCTTATGCAGCACAGTGTATATATGCTTTTTTTTTTTTGGCATTTGAATGACTTTTTTTGGTGTGCATATAATCTAATGACCCCATTTTGAGTATATAATGGGGGTGAATAGCTGTGTTCACTGGAGTGGAACATTGACATAGACCCAGGTCACGCATGGCTGATTTTGCAACTGGACCTGTGTAGATTCTTGACATTTTCTTACAAAACCCTGGATCCTGCTCCTGTCTCCGGTTTTTTTTAGGATCAATAGAACATCCTGTTAACGGATATTAAATAGGAATCGAATATTTAAAAAGTAAGTAAAGATTGCTATGTATAAGATGTGAGAACTTGGGAGTATATGCCTATATATGGCATTTTTAGGGAATTTAGAAATTTAAACGTACAATTGTCATGCAATGGGGTATAGACTCCTCTGTATGTTGTTCTGTCCATTGCATTTACTTGCCAAATGCTTTTTGTGAGAGTCTGATACTTGAATATAAATGCATGTCTAGAATGGAATCACAGATAGATATGTTAAAATGCATACAAGAAGTACTAGGAAAATGAAGTCAAGTCAAGAGACATTCAACATTACAAAATAAATACATATACATGTACATGATTGAATGTCACTTAGGTAGATAGATAGACAGTGAATTTGTTATAATTGATATATATTGTTAGAATATATTGTAAGATTTTTGTTATAGTAACAATTTCTCTGTTTCTGTTCAGGACTTTACGCCAAAGTCAATTATTGAGTAAATAAACCTATCTATCTAATATACAGACGTACAGACAGAGTAAGATATAGACAGGTGGATAGATAGATAGATAGATAGATAGATAGATAGCTAGATAGCTATATAGCTAGATAGATAGATAGATAATAGATAGATTGATAGCTCGATAGATAGATAGCTGAATAGATAGATAGATAGATGGATAATAGATGGATAATAGATAGATAGATAGATAGATAAATCTGTGGCGCAGTGCAACCCTATAATTAAAAGCCATGACAACCTTTAGAATCACTATAAAAGTTGTCTTAATATCAAGGTGGTCTTAATCTTGACACTCTAACCATATTTTGTCAAACAATTGGGTGTTATATGAAGGTGGTCTTTATATGTGGTCTAAGGGTAGGGGCCTAGCTTAGTGGTAACACGCTGGGCTTCCAACCACTGGGTTAAGGGTTCAATTCACCGTCGAGCCCAAGTTGGATGGCTGTTTCATCCTTCATCTCATTGCCATGGTCTCAGCCTGTCCTAATTAGCCCAACAGGTGCAGAAATACAGGACGTAAAGCCCTAATCCACCGACCCACCCCATTGAGTTTGGATCTTAATATTAAAGTTAAGCTGCACCCACAGTTTTGGTATCTCTGTCTCAATTGGACATATGCTTTTCTGTACAGTCACACCAAAATAATTCAGACCCTTTCAAAATTTCATGCAACTTTGAACTGCAGTAAAGGTGATTTAGCTTAAGGTGGCATTGGATTCTATGGTATCATTCTCATGTGCATGTCAACAGCTGTCTGTGGCTGTGATTGCAATGCATTTGCCAATGTAGTTTACAAGTTATGGAAGGTTATTTATGAGTGAACATTTAGAAGTGTCTGAATACTTTTTGGAGTGACTGTATACTTATTCTTTGGATATTCTATGGGTATACTGTATCCAAGTAGCCATATAAATAGTTTCAGATCATTTGTGATTCCTGTGTGCAGTTTGTATTGAACCAGTTTGCTGGTCAATAAGTTTTGCCTTTAAGTGTGTCCCTTGGTACCATTTGACACATAGTGGAGATATGACCTTAAAAATAACTTAAATGACCCAAGTTGACCTTGAAATGATCTCTAGTTGTGTACTTCGGTTCATGTGATATTTCCTGTGCTCCAGGAGCCATGCACCGGGCCATACCAGATCGCTGAGAATGTATTGGTTAGCAAAAAGGACATAGAGATAGATAAATGGTATATACATATATCGCTGAGAATGTTTATTGGTGTAGGAAGTTAGCAAAAAGGACATAGAGATAGATAAATGGTATATACATATATCGCTGAGAATGTTTATTGGTGTAGGAAGTTAGCAAAAAGGACATAGAGATAGATAAATGGTATATACATATATCGCTGAGAATGTTTATTGGTGTAGGAAGTTAGCAAAAAGGACATAGAGATAGATAAATGGTATATACATATATATATATATAATTAATAAATTTGAAGAGCGCCTGTTTCAGAAATTAAATCTACTCACAGGCGCTTGGATTGAAGAAGCCTATTGTTAGTAGGAAGTTCTGTGAGTTTTTAATTTCCATCATTGGTGGAGACTTTGATATCAGATTTATCTTCAGGTTCTTTATTCCTGAGGTAAGGTGCAGTGATTGTATTTATTTCAACCATGAAATACTCGATAATGTTTTTCAAGTTGCAAAGATAAGTCACAATGACTGCCTAGTCGGTCAAAAATGCTTCATCTTGAATTATATTGAATGACTAATTTGTAGGATGAACATTTCTATGGTTGTCAGGCTTTCTGGACACCATCAAAATGGGATTTCAGAATGATTTTCAGTATTCCACAATGCATTGTATAGCAGCTATGGATCATTTGTCATTGAGGTGACAGAGTGGAAACTTCACTTCTCAGTTCTTTAAATTCCTTCCGGGTGGGGAGCTGACTCAACCGATGGAGTATTACAGGAATCTGGGTGACTAAGATACAGTGGGGAGAAAAAATAACAGAGTCTACAGGGGGCACTACAACCGTATCAGATTAAAAAAAAATAAGATGACGTCACTACACCATTGTTGCGTGGATGACATCATAATATATATGACGTCATCAAACAATACTTATCTGCTATGGCTTCAGTGACCTCTGGTGGTACTTTTCCTCCCCATTTGCAATGCAGTTATTATATTATTTCCTCCCGATATAAATCTGGGCATTCAAGATACAAATATATATAAACATTTAACCTTGCATGAGCCGAATTCATATGGATCTCCTCATTTCATTCTAGTTATTATTAATAAGTAAAGGTTTGACGTATGCAAAGTGGAATAGATAGCCAATGGTCAGAGGAATTACATGATAGTGTTTTCATGAACACCGCAGTTACTTTATAATACCAAATACATTTCATGGTGCAACTAGTTCAACTATGGGAAAATAAATTCACAGTATTCCTGACCCCTTAGCCATAGACAGCCATTGAAATTAAATTTCGAGTGACACTAGAGAATCTGGAAAAAGTGTGGTATAGCGGACCCAAATTTATGACCATATTTAGCGAGCCTCATTGTCAGACGTAGAAATGTTGAATTCAATGGATGACATCACCAAGAAACGATGGCGGTGTTAATTTTCAAGGCAAGAACGTTAATTTTTTTAACCAAACCCCCACTACTGGACACAATTATGATTCCTATTGTTTTCCAAAAATAAATTAGGTAAAAAATTATGATTATGTTTGTATTTAATGGACACCAAATATGGGCATAAATTTGGGTCCGCTATATTGCATTAAACCAGAGAATATGATGCCATCTTCATCCAAGTTACTTCAAGTACACTTTTAAACTCGCATCAAAAACCGTTGAATGTTTTTGGCGTTATATTATATTTTTCAGTTATGCTAGCTTGCGTACAAAACGTTACGAAACTTATCATATTAAGCGACAAAGTAACTAAGCATTATTGCATGTTAGATACTCTGTCTAGATGTATTCCATGTCATATAACTATGTAATTTCACTACAAACCGTCTTGCTTCAGTAAACAAGAAAATAGGTGCATGAACTTCTAGTCTCGAAGACCATAAAAACAGCACTTCTGAGAAATTATACGAATGTTTATCAGCTTTGTTTCTGGACAGATCTTACACATCATGTTTCACATGATATCTTACGCATTGCAATGATCAGGTTTCCATCAGATGTTACCATATATTTCCATCAGATCCTACACAATATGTTTCACATGTTATCTTGCTCACTACGATGATTAGGTTTCCATCAGATGTTACCATATAATTCCAAAAGATCTTACACATCATGTTTCACATGATTTCTTACGCATTGCAACGATCAGGTTTCCATCAGATGTTACCATATATTTCTAACAGATCCTACACATTATGTTTCTAACAGATTTTACGTATAATGCTTCGAGTTGATATCTTACAATAATTATGCCCGGAGATCTAACTATAAGGACTCAGTAGATATTAGGTATTATGCTTCCAGCAGATCTTGAATATTATGTTTCCAACAGGTCTTACACTTGATATTTCCAACAGATCTTGCACATGTTTCTCGCAGATCTTGCACATTTTTGTGTAGATCTTATATTTCTGGCAGATCTTCCAACATGATGTTTCTAGCAGATCTTACATATATAAGCAGTTGACCTCACACATTACTTTTCAGCTGATCTTTCACATTATGTCTCCCAACAGGTTTTAAACATTGTGTTTCTGGCAGATCTTGCACATTATGTCTCCAGCCGGTTTTACACAATATATTTCTCCCAGATCTTACACATTGTGGTCCAGCAGATCTAAAGCGTTAGCAGCATCACTTACAAATAATTATTCCAGTATAGACTACCTACTTATATTTAGTGTACAGCCTAGTTCAGTGATGAAAACCGACAGAGGGTGCCTGTGGTTTCAGGCACGTTAACTTCTGTAATTGCTATAACTTGAATTTGACTTTGAAACTTGAAATGGTCAGTAAAATTTGAGATGATACACTAGCCTATTGGTCAAAGTTATTGCTCCTAGTACGGAGCCAGGGTTCAAAGCTGTGTGTGATTAGGGCTTTATGTCCTGTATTTCTGCACCAGTTGGGCTAATTAGGACAGGCAGAGACCATGGCAATGAGACAAAGGATGAAACAGCCATCCAACTTAGGCTCGACCGGGAATCGAACCCGGGATCCAGTGGTTGGAAGCCCAGAGCGCTACCTCTGAGCTTAACCCCCGCCCCCCGGGTTCGAAGCTATTTTGCAATCAAATGACCTGCCATCATGATGATGGAGAATAATTCAGGGAAGTAACTGATACATTTGTATTTTTCTAATCTCACTAGAGAATCCAATGAAATCTTGTACTATGTTACTTTGAATATAAATCAATATATGATGAAAGTGCCTGAGAAATTTTTGACTCGACTTAAGGCTCTATGAGCCAGCATCCTGTCACTATGGAAGAATTTGACGCGTTATCACAAGACTTTGCTCTAGGTTCAGTGCCTTAGAGGAATGGCGAGTTGGTTTGTAACCACAGGAAGTGCTTTATGCTTGTGGTTAGAGCAGTGATTTTGAAAATGCAAGAGCCTGACCAATGGTATTTAGTTTCATGTGCTTTGTGCTTGGTGACTATGCATAGGCTGGTAAAAGACTCCACCCATGTGGTAAATGTGTAATATGGTTTGGACTCCAAGCAGCCTTATCATGTAATTATTACGTCTGCCTCTGGCAGCTGGTCATAGCCCTTAGACCATGCAACACAGCATGATTTTGTAATGAAAGTGTCACATTCGTTATGGTATTGATATCTCATCTGCGATTCATGGTTCAACCCGATAAAACGCTTAATTTCACACATTTTGCTACCAAAACATATCCACTAGCATAGATCTATAGGTCTAGGGGTTTTTTTTTAAGTAAAAATTTCAAATTTTACTCATTTTACCCCAAAAATGGCTTGAGGCCTGCTTTAAAAACTCATATTTTTTAATTTTTTTATTCTTCAGTAACTGTTCTAAAAGATAAACCAAGCGTTATAAGACACATATTTAATGTTTTCAGGAGGTAAATTATGACAACCTCCCATGGGTTTCCTGGGGCCTCCAAACAACATTAACCAACTAGAATGGTTCGCCTCTAACCAGATACACGAATATCAGTCCATGCATCACAGATGTAGTTAGACTCCCAAGTAGGCAAAGTTGTATTTGAATAGTCTACATTCTGAGTCTTTTCATCTCACCATTACATCTGCCTCAGATATCAGTTTTTTTTTCTAGACCTGTGGGGTGCTATTACACCTGTAATTGAGTGGTGAATGACAATAGTGAGAATACTTGTACAGCTGAGGCCATTTTCTGGTGCCTTAATGATTGGTGGGTCGTCATATTGAGGTATTGAGGTGATATAAACATCTGCAGCAGTGTTTGCATACCACTGTGTGTAGTCACCTCACAGCCCAGCGACCTAACTATATACATGTTTTGCTCGTTTACTCATCTGAAATTAATCAATTTCTCTTATAGTCTATCAGCTGGCTTATGCTATAAAAGAGAAATCACAGAATAATTAGATGTTCATGTGCCGAGTTTACACAGTTCTTGTTGTGACAAGCAGGCAATTAAAAAAATATTGCCGGAACTCCAAAAATATGAATCCATTTCTCTTGTATTTTTAAGAGAAGATTTTTAAAGTCTATACTCAGCCTATCGCCTACATAGTTTAACCAATCATTTTGTTTGAACTAGGTAAACTAGCAAATAATGTCTATAAGTAGGTCGCTGGGCTGTGAGGTGATGACACACAGTGGTAGACTACAGTGGTCTATATCGTAATTATATTACCTTGTAAACTGCATCCATTATCTAGAATACCTGACTGTAATTAACTACTCTTGACATTATGAGATTCCGCAAAGGCATTTGAACCAGTGGACGGACTTTATTGAGGCCTCTGACACAGATTTCCTCCTAATTGATGGTGATGCTGTTAGCACATGATTTATATGTCATTGGCCTAGCATAATAGGCCCATGAAAGCTCAATTCGAGTACACTTTACATGGTGATTACATGTTTATGCCTACTTAATTGATGTTAGGTAACGTACCTCACAATTAAAGCACTTATCATTTATAATTTGAAATTTAACCTCAGAATTGTTAGTTGAAATAGAGGCAAGGCTTATATTTTATCTTATCTTATGGAATCTTATCTTATCTTATCTCATCTTATCTTATTGTATCTTATTCCTAGTCTTATCTATCTATCTATCCATCTATCTATCTATCTATTTCTCTATCTCTATCCTCTATCTATCTATCTATCTATCTATCTATCTATCTATCTATATTTATCTATCTATCTATCTATTTATCCATTCATCCATCTATTTATCTATCTATCTGTCTATCTGTCTATCTGTCTACCTACCTATCTATCTATCTATCTATCTGTCCTCTATCTATCTATCGTTTTATCTATCCATCCATCTCCATCAACATTTAGATCACCTGTGATCACTATACCACTCGCAATAACATTAAACTCGAGAGAGCAAGCAGTATGACATCTAGAGTTGCAGGTCACCAGTCTAGTCAGTGCTCTAAGCTTGGAGTCATGTTTGAGATGTGTTTGAATTCTAACTATGTGCTAGACAGGACTTTACATATGTAGGCTCAGACAGACGTTGATACCGAGGCTTTCTGTGTGTTGAATGTGAAGGTATGTGCTATATTTCAAACGGCTAGGGGGTACTACAAACTACAAGTGTAGTTACTATACTGGTAAGAGTAGTAGGTTGGTACAGGTTCATTTTACGAGTGTAGTAATTGGTCTTGCAATGGGATTATATTTTATTATTAGTTTATCTCCAAACGATAACTATAATAATTGATGGAACTAGTTATTTCTAGAATTTAATTGATATTTCTTTAAATTAGAAAATAATAATGTTAGTGTTTTTAAGTCACATTTAAAAAATTTCCTTTTTTTGTTTTTAATAAGGAAAAATTCCATTTCTTTTACAATTTTTAAGACTCAGCATACTAGACCTAGTTATGTAGAGTTTGTGTCGAATTTGCTTGGTTTTGTCATCTCATCATTGTGTCTGCCATTGCAACAGATTAGCCAAGAAGAATTGTCTAGGTTTTATTATTTTATAAATTGGTTAATCTGGTGTACAAAATTGGTGAATACAATATAAAAGCAAGTCCATAACCAATGATAATTAAGTCCATCTCGATATTAAGACCAATATAAGTGATTCCTAAGTTTGGCGTTCTGCTGCATTGGGAATTGTTTCTTTGAAACTCATATAATTAGTTAGAACCACCTCACTATAAAGACCACCTGTCTGTTGTGACCACCTTGTTAAGACACCTCACTATTAAGACCACCTCACTATTAAGAACACCTGACTATTAACACCACCTCACTATTAACACCACTTTGCTGTTCAGACCACCTCACTATTAAGCCCACCTCATTATTACCACCTCACTATAAAGATCACCTCACCATTATGATCTCCTCACCATTAAGACCACCTCATTATTAAGACCACTTCACTATTTTAGAAGACGGCCAAGTTTAAGACCCAACCGTATTCTTGCCGTTGTACATGTATATATATACGTTGCTATTGAGATCACCGCTTGTAATGATAGCATGTCTAGTAAATTCTACCCATGGGTGGCCTTAATTGTGAAGTGGCCTTAATTGTGAAGTGGCTTTAATTGTGAAGTTGCTCTCTAATTAAGCCATTCAAGTCATTAAATGACCACACTCAATCTAACATAGCTCGTAGACTTGACACCATAAGTCACATGTGAGTGGCCCCTGTAGTGGATGTCTATATATACTCTGAGTCTGTGACATGAAATGCTTTCAACTCCACTGACCTGGTTAACACTGTCAAAAGCCTCAGTGGAGTTGACTATAGCTGTATAGTCCATGATATTTCTGCTCTTTCATTTGGGAATGTAGGATTGTCATGCTAACTTAATTCACTAACATGTTCTGCAGGTAAGCATGTATTTGATATTGATAGATACAGAGGAGGGGTTTGACTGTGTAATGAATTAACAATGATTAAGTAATGCTATTGAAGTCACCTCAAAGTTGAACAGTACTCCACTAGAGAGCCAGCAATAAACAAATGATAATATATATATATATATATGTAGCTGTGATCTGTGCAACTACATTTTACTGATGGATCAAATTACAAGATACATTCTTACGGTAGTTAATTTTAAAGAAAGCTGTGTGGAAGTGAAATTCTGCATGAAATTAATGCTTAAGATTGTTAGGAGCTTATGATCAATTCATTTCAGTGTAGAAGTTGTCATTATATTATTGTAAGAACTTCAGAACTTTATTCTAAGAATAAGAATTACTACAGCATGGAAGAATTGACACCAAAATGATAGGATAGGTTGGATCCATAGGACAGGACCTGATAGGATTGTGTTAGTGATAGGATAGGATAGGATAGGATAGGATAGGATAGGATGTCTACTATTGAAAAGATGACGTAGGGATAGTGCAGGATCAAAAATGTACTTTCATATCTCTGAATATGGCTGGCAAGACTTAGGATAGGATACATGTAGGATAGGATAGGATAGGATAGGATAGGATAGGGTAGGATAGGATAGGATAGGGTAGGGTAGGATAGGATAGGATAACCTGGTCAATGAGAACCAAAAACCCCCTACTGTCTACTTTAAAAAAATGTTTTCAAATACTGTGATTTCCCTCTGACCACTTTCTATGCTGTTTCAGTTGGATTTACTATCTTTTGTCAAATTCACACATAGCCATGAATTACAAACGTAAAAATGTACCTGCGAAATGAAATCCTCAAGTGGCAGACATGCTGGCAGCTGTATGCCAAAGTGTCTGTCTCCAACACCATATTGTATGAAAAATTTATTTTGAATCTATTACGTTTATTGTTCAATTTGTTATGGTTGGAATAAACTTATCACTCTTTTCTCATTAATCGTCATTTGAGATATTTATGTAACACTAAGGTGTCATGGAGTCTTAATAGAGTATTTTCACTGAACAGCCCTGATAAGTCTTTCCTCTCCTCTTATCACTCATTTTGCTTTTCAGACATAGTAGGTTGTAACTAACTGATTCCATAAATATAATTTTCTCTGGGAAATAATAGAAATCAACTAAACGATAAGATGTCAAATATACATTAAAATGCACTAAAAATACTGCTGCTAGGATGAACTTTGCCTTAGCCAATCAGAGTCAAGGGCGGGAACTTTTTCATTCGATAGAATTGCAGTATTCTGCTTAAGCCACCTTGTGGAAATACAGAGAACCTTCCGTGAAAATCCACTATTGGGAAGTGGCCTTCAGGTGGGATAAGTGTCGCTGTGCTCAGAATACATTTATCCCCCGCCGCCACCTCCCCCATTCAATATAATAGCAAAAGCAGTAGTTGACTAGTAGTCCCATGTACAAAATCACCCAATAAAATAACCCAGAGCTTACATGTTTAGATACACATTATTTTTGCATGAACATCATACAGGTGACCTCTGACATCAGTAATATTACCCCATTAATATTACAGAGGAGTTTAAAAAAAACACTTCATACAAAATATATCAATTAGATTGCATGATCAGGAAAATATGTATTATGCTCCACACAGGACATAATTATAGTGTCTGTGAAACATGCATTAAAGCTGACATGTGTTGACATTTCTCTTTTATAGACATGATTCATAATTAGGACTCAGACAAGAAAAACTAGCAATTGTCTGACCCGTGACTACACGTAGATTATACTATAGTATACCGAGTATTGAAAAATACAGTCGAACCACGTTTAAGGCTACCGCGTTATTGAGATCACCTCATAAGTAAGACTGGTGTAATTTGAATAGGTTAGTGTTGTAATCCTGTCATTTTATTTTCGGAAAAAGGCACTATACAAATTTATTTATTATTTTATTAATATTTTTGATTTTGACCACTTGACCGTTAATACCAGTCGATTTTTCACTAAAGGTGATATTAATAGCGAGGATTTAATGTATTTGTATTTTACTAGTAGCCTAAAAATATTGCTCCGATTTTAGCTGTTTCAATTCAATTTATAATTCATGTAAAGGGCAGTTTATAAAGTATTACCACATACCAAAGGAAACCCTGATGAGATTATGAAATGAACATGGTATGATTAGGATACATAAAATTACAAATGATAACCACATACCAAAGGAGATGTAATGATGAGATAATAAATGAGGATGATATAATTAGAATACACAGTGTTTATAACAATGGAGAGAAAAAGTACAACAAGAGGTCACTGACACTGTAGCAGATAAGTATTGTTTGGCGACTTCATATATATTGTGACGTCATCAATTAATGTAACAATTAAGTAGTGTTGTCATCCTATTGTTTCTTCATGCACTAGGGTCGTAGTGCCTCCTGTAGGCTCTGTTACCTTTTCTCCCCATTTAATTTTTCTTTCCGGTCGATTTCATCATATCGTCTGCGATTTAGGTTGGCTATAGAGGTATTTTACCAAATAGAAATAGATAGATAGATAGATAGATAGATAGATAGATAAATGGATAGATAGATATGGAATGTGTAGCCCTCTATGCCAGGAATTGAACCTTTTTAGGAGCTGACACCCACTTTAACTACTAGCCAGAAAACTGCCAAGAGATGCATACTTTGTCTGAAGTCTAATAAACAAAACGTTTAGTCAAATGTTCTAGTGCAGTACATAGAAGTATGCGTTAAATCATCAAATGGAATGTATATCAACGTTTAATTTTGCTTTTGGTTTCTTTTTCCAGCTGACCCCAATTTGACCAATGGAGTAAACAGCGATATGTCTGGTGAGTGTTGAATACGAATATGAAAGTTTTATTGACACAACATTTATTCAATTAAATTTAGTTATATTTTGCTCATAGTTTTACACAATTATAACATGTAATGCAGACTGCATGATAAGAAAAATATATTATATTATTAAGTACAATGAATTGAACAGAATATGTGTCGTCAGCAGAGTTACGGGTTCAAATGGTGACTTAGTCTAGTGCCATTCAAAATATTCCAAATGAAAAAGAGGAAAGATTGTCTTCATCTACCATCCCTTTCTGTCAAATTTTTTTGGATCCGCCCCTGGACATTAATGTTAAAACCTGCAACTCCGCAACTCTGATGTATATATTTTAATGAATAGCAAAAATCTGTAATAAAAAGTCCTTTGAATATGTTTTGGTGACTGATTAATTTCATTTTTTATTTTTGTGTTTCAGAACGGTCGAGGTAAGCCTTTACTAAATGTACACGTACAAATGCAAATAATAATGAAGTCTAAGACACGCAATGATGTATAATATGTCAAGAAGACAAAAAATATTACCATTATTATGATGGGATACTTTAAGTTAATTGTTGCAGAGGGTCTTTTTGTCTGTTTAGATTGTTGGGTTCGTAAATAAATGCTAAGATTTATTTCCATTTTTGTGCTGCTCTATGCTTTGTATTTTTTATAAAATGGCCAAAAATGTGTATACATTCATTTTGAATCATACTATACCAGGATCCATAATAAATATTCACTTGTATTTTGGGCATATTTTGCCATAAATGGCATGGAGCAGTGCAAAATTAATTGAAATGTTAGCAACAAGTCACAGCCCAACTTTCTAGCTGATAGTTCTGGGAACCAGATAACCGGAATTTTGCTTTTCTGCAGATTCTTTGTGCCCAGAACATATAGCCATTATGATGAGATAATGACAAAAAAATATAATTGCACAGATAGAAAATTTGCAGTTATTTTGATCACAGAGGGGTTTTTATGGGTTAGAAAGTTTGGATTTGACTTTTGGATAACAATAAGACCAAAAATCAAGTGGACATTTATTTTATTTTATAATATTTAAGTACAATTCATACAATGGTACTAGATTCCATAATGTGTGATTTCTGTATTTAAATTTTTGCTAATATTTCAGACGCTACACGAGGGAGTCTAAACCCTCTTTCATCATAAAACCTCGTCGTCAATTTGTAGACGAAGGTCAGGTGGCAAAATTCAAAGCAAGTTTTGATGGTGAACCGCAGCCGACAGTGAAATGGGCGTACAAGAATTCACCCATCTCTGACAGTACTAAATACAAGGTAAAAAATGAAGTATTTGTTGTATATTTGTAATTTTGTGTCATAGCTTTCTTAAAGCTGCACTGTCTGTCAAATTTGCGATTTTGTAAGACTCAATCAAATAGTTCATAAAGAACCTTTATTAATCAAGGCGCACTAAATTTTTGTGATCTAATGATTTTATCTGACATTAATTACTAAAAAAATAAATCATACATTGAGAGAAAATCCAGACCAAAACATTGGAAACACAATGGAAATGACATCATCACCATTGTTCAGTATTGTGACGTCATCACTGGGTTTGTTTACATATTGAGTTTTTGATGACATGAAAAAACAAAATATTTATATTATTTATTGTAAATTAAAATTAAATTGTTGACCAAAAATGGGCATGCAATGGTAATATATATCATGAAACAAGAAGGCAGTTTTGATTTATATCATTACTTTTATGTGCAAATTTGACAGACTGTGCACCTTTAAGCTTCATGCTATCATGGGATTGGTAACTGGATAAAACGCTTCTAATTGGGTAAAAACATTAAAAAATAGTATTTCAAATAAGTCATCCGAATCTGTATATTTTCAGATCTATGAGAAGAATGATTTCCATTTCCTCGAAGTCAATGATGTGCAGGAGGAAGACAAAGGGACGTACTCCATCACCATCTCGAACCGGCTCGGCTCCGAAACTATGTCTGCCGAGTTGGAAGTCTTTGGTAAGTACTAGATTATTATTAAAGAATAATGACTTTATATTTTTGATTGACTGACACGCAGGCATACTTTCATAGAGCGGCTTACCCAACTCCTGTCATTTGAGCTAAAGGGAAATCCCCCCTCGCCTATTTCAGCTAAAGATGTGGCCTCAAGGGTTTGCGAGATGTATTTTGATTATTTACCTTAATAACTTCAATAGACAACTATAACTAAATTACATGGTAAACAATTGAAGTGCAATTCGTAACTTCAAATTGTTTGCACCTGAGACTCAACCAAGTGTACTTTATTTGTGTAGTTGATGTATATTTGATATAATCAGAATTTTATGCGTCTACTAGTAATTAAGCTGAAGAGACACTTATTTTAGTTTACTTTCTCGGATCTGTCGATATGATGAGAAATGTACTGACAGAAAAAAATAGCATGTCTCAATGTTAATTAGTGTGAAATATTATTTCATTATTGAATTTTCGACTGACCGACTCAATACAAATTGCACTGAGAAGATCCGAGAAGCTAAAGATCAAATATAAGTGTGGCCTGATATCTATTGTAGATTTTTGTGCTGAAACAGTCCATATCTTGTTTAATTATACTGAATTACTCTTTCAGTAAAGTCGAAGTTGACTCGATCGAAGAAAACTGCGCAGCCACCAAAGTTCGAGAAAGAGTTAACGGACACCGTAGTTAAAGACGGTGACAGGGTGACATTGGAATGTACTGTGATTGGTGAGTTTCGAATTTCGCGATTTGATACAATTCTAGACTACTCTATTTTCCTAAAATAGCTCTGTTAATTTTCTTTTGCACTTGTGGTGTGATAAACTCAGTGGCTTATGTTAATACAATTGCCTTTTTTGGGTCAACAGTCGACTGTTTTACGACTGTTTCAATTAACTTTTGGTCGTTGTTAGGAAATTATATCTTTCCGATAATGGAATTTTATATAGGATTAAAAACATATAAACTTTTGCCCTTGTGACATGTGTATAGAATTATAAATACTATGGCTGGTGGTCCAGTGGTCAAGATAAATCAGCTCTGACCTGAGCACTGCGTATGTTGCTCTGGTGTTGCCTTGTATTTGATGTCTATGCTGGGGTTCATGAAAGACCCCTCCCATAGGGTAAATGTGTAACATGACATTAACTCGAAGCAGCCTTATTGTCTCATCATTACATCTCCCTGCAGTTGGTCTGGTCATGTAAGCCTACTAAGCTTCAGACCTGTAGGATTAAATACAATATTAGCACAATATATGTTTTAACAATACTTTAAAAGTCCTTTGATGATAAATAATGTTGCATTTTTTAGACTTTTTTTGGTAGCATTTTATCTGACGTGAACTCAATCACCCGGACATAGATACAACAAACTAAACTTGTTACAAATAATTGCAGACAAATATAAGAATTGACAGCCCGTTTATTGCTAATTGTCTTAAAAGTACCCTCATGTAAGTCCTTTTTGACCTCAAAATGTCGGTAAAAATTCATTCATACGTACAAAAATACTGATTATGTGTGCAAAAGCCTTTTATCAATATGCCAATGCATACATTATGCAGATGCCTTCATTATAAAAGTGGTGCAATTATACATGAACTACCCCGGATAGAAATATTTTCATGACAAAAAATCAAGATCGAAATCGGGACAATTCATTCGACATTGTTCAGTAATGGAATAATGGGGTAATTGCCTTAGTATGGAATGTTTTGTTCAGTGGCATACTTAGAGCATGCAGAAAGGGGGGGGGGGGGGGTTGATTTGAACATGTTTTTTTTACTTCCTCACACTACTGCATAATTAGTTTTGAATTTTGTTTTATTTTTCTAGCTTTTGTGTGTATCAAAACCTCCATATTATGTCATGTACTTTTTTGCAAGAGGCTCAATACATTATTATTTTCATACATCTTCGTAAATGTTTGTTCATAATGTACATGTAAAAAGAGCAGGTCTCTTCGACTGTCTCTATAAAATGAAAGAACTGGGACCGGACATCGATTTGTTAATAGTACTATATTCGCCAGTATTCAGTCTTCTGTACATATTCTGTAGTCATAGCCTATGTAGTATTTGTAGTGAATGTTTTGTAGTTTTCTGTTTTTGTTGTTTTGACACATGTATCAACTCATGATATCGAGATTGTCAATAAAAATTATATATATATTTTAAACTTTTTTTTTCATTTATGATATTTTTAATTAATTAATGCTTAACTTATTTTATATTAATAAGATATTTTTTCTTCTCCAGGCACTCCCGAACCTACAGTTACATGGTTTTTCAACAACAAGCTTCTCAAGACAAGCAACGACATTACACAAACGTACAATGGCCGACGCGCGAAATTGACTTTTGTGGAAGTATTCCCAGATGATAAAGGAGTTTACGAATGTGTCGCTACAAATACTGGCGGAGAGGTCAAGTCGGCTTGTACTTTGACTGTCGAAGGTATATAAATATAAGCTTGATGAACAAAAAAGGGAATAGATGTTATGTTGGAACCTAGCCATTAAGACCGCCTGATGCAAACTTTATGCATCGTAATTGTGAGGAGGTTTTAATAGGTAAGATACGATGGCAAGTATGTAAGCGAGTTCGAAAAAGGGTGCTATGCTTTTCATGCAGCAGACAAAACTTTTCAAAAAATGCCTACGTTAACACAACAGAAACGGACTGATCACGTCGATTTCAGCGTCATTATAACTGCCCCATCTTAAGCGGCGCCAAACCCAGTATGAGCCTAGCTTTGTTTTTACTATTGTAATCGACGATTTCTATGTAAGTAAATTGTAGCAAAATAATTTATTAGACATAATCAGCAGGAGCTGTCTCGTTTACACCCACATAAAGAACTATTTAGTAGCGATAATAGATCGTAATAAACGGAGAGTCGTGTGGCTGGCCGAATTATGACGCCACAAAGCTTTTAGTTATCAAAGATACAAGCAGAGGGCTTGGCAATAAAATGAAATGGTGGTCTCGACCCTTAAAAGTACTAAATATACATCACTTTCTTGTCAGTTTATGGCTCACTATGCCTGTTATCGAAAATGAAATATGCTATCCCCCCAAACCTTTTTATTTTTTGGCTTGCATACTATACCATCAGCAATTTTTTAATTGTCTTCATTGTACGTAATCGCTCTATATTTTCTGTTTCGATTTGTATTTGAATCTCTTAGGACAATCTTCTGGAACTGGTAGTGTGAAAAATGGAGGTAATGAGAGTGTTTGAAACTTTATTTCTATTTTTACGGGGGAAAAAAAACTACATACATTGGGTCATGGTCATTGTTATTTTTTCTTATTTTTATTTGGGAATGTTTTTGATAAAATTTTGTGATAAGGTCATTACCATGATTATGTGAAGTTGTATGTGAATATGTACATTTTGTTTATGGGTGGAAGTGACTGAAAATGTGTGAAATTACTTCGTTGGACTATTTGAGAAATGTGCTGAACCTCATGCATGAGATATTGATTGGTGATTTGATTGGTCATATCATAAACTGGGTTACTGCGGCAAATATAGGAGCCTGTATGTGTCAACTGGAATCCCTTATCATCTCATCATTACATCAACCTCAAGCAGCTGGTCATATGAGCTGATTTCAAGCTTCAGTCCAGCAGCAGTGAGGCAATAGAAATAGATATATGATATAATATTTTGTGGTAGTTTTCGAATCATCATTGATCATTGCACAAGATACTTTTATCATATATACTAAACTACAAATTCAACAATTACAATTTCAACAGCTACATCACTACATTCAATGATGAAAACAAAGAGCAGTTAAATTAATCATTAAATTCATTATTAAATTAATGATTTAATGGTAGTTTCTGATCCCAGATATGAAAGAAAAATAATAATAAAAGTAAAATAATAGCCAAATGTGATACTGAAAACAATACTGGTTGGAATATTCTAGTCTTGAATTGCAATAAATCACAGTTGGATTGGCAAATTGTTCTCTGACAAAAGTTTGAGTATTTTGGAAGAAGCAATTTCAATAATAAGTGATGATAGAGCTTCGGAGTTCTAGGCAGCTTGCGCTATTCAAATCATGGCATTTTTAAGTCTTTCTCACAGTGAGGGGGTTCTCGTGGGTTATAACAAAGTCTGCTATAAGTCTTACTTTATTTTTGTAAAAAGTAAGGCCTATATAGTCTTAATTACCCACTAACTCTTACATTGTCTTATTTTGATACAAATGTACTTGGAAAACAAACACATGCGATTCCAGTCTGTGGTGGCCAAAGGAAGTACCATCTGCCCTCTTGTGGACATACAGCAGCATTATGAACTTTCTTTAAATACCCAAGAATTGTTTATTTGATTGTTTAATAGCATAAGTCCAGATGGTTTTGGACAAAATTTAAGATATTGGTGTAAATCACTATATTAGCAGTCTTATTTTTTATGTGCGCATGGTATTATAATGTCTTGTAAAGGTCTGACTTCTTATTAAGGTAAACCTGCAGGAACCCTGAGTGAAATCTGGGGTCAGTTGTAATAAAAACAGTACAATGCGGCATAGCCAAAAATACTGTACAGTGCCCGACGTCGAAGTTGTGGCCGACACCGGATTTGTGGACTTCAATAGTGACGTCCAGGGGCGGATTCAGAATATTTTGACAGAAAGATTTAAAAATAATAGCGATATCCATCACCCTGTTTATTCAGAATGTTTGGATCGGCCCCAGGACGTCACTATTGAAGTCCACAACTCCGGTGTCGGCCACAACTTCGACGTCGGGCACTGTACTTAGTATTATTCCTCATCATTTAATATTTTTCATCATCTTGAATTTTTTAAATTCTAAACATTTCTAATAATGTTTCAGAGGAAAAACCGGAGGCCCCGCAGGATACTGCGCCAGTTTTCTCGAAAACGTTGGAAAATATCACCGTTCAAGATGGAGCCATGGTGAGTTTCAAATTTCAAAGAAAATAGCACCGTATTTCAACACATGTATAGCCTATTCATAAAATCTGTGTTGTAATGCATTTACTCATTTAACTTCTTAATTAATTTATTAATTTATTTATTCATCACCAGGTGTCATTAGAATGCAATGTGACAGCAAACCCCCCACCAAGGGTACTCTGGTACAAATCTGGGGTCCAAGTGAAAGCTAACGAGGATTTCATTATGACGTATGATGGAAATTTATCTCGGCTACTTATCCAAGAAGTCTACCCAGAAGATGAGGGAGATTATAGTTGCGTCGCTGAAAATCCTGCGGGTGATGCTCGGACTAAGTGCAAGCTGATTGTCAAAGGTACCTATGTGCATTATACAGTAATTCGAAAACTTTTAAAACTCATTATTTATCAAAACTTTGAAAAGCTTTTAATAACTTAAACTGATTTTACTTTAATATTTATTATCATTTTAGTTTTTACATTGTCTTTAATATTTTTAGGCAACTTACTCTATTTTACATGTTTACATATCATTTGTAAAGTGCCATCGAGTGATTGCAGTGAGAGTGCGCTATATAAATTGTTATCAATTTTGAAATAAAAAGTCAGGGGTACTCCATAGGCATAGCTTATTGTTGGTCCTACCACTATACAGTTCGTAATCCTTGTTTATGCTGAAGCAAATAAAAGACCCCACTCATAGAGTGAATGTGGAATATGGACTCAAATCTTTGTTATATCATCCTTACATCTGCCTCTGGCTAAGCTTCAGACCAGTAGCACTGAAATATATGCATAAACGAAGTCTTGTTTTGTCAGAAATGTAGCAAGTTGACGTTGCTTGAAATATTAAGGTTAATTATTGTTAATTTGATTATTGAAATAATCTCTTTCCGAAGTCAAAATTTATGCTGCTATCGGGAAGATTTACAAATGTGAAATAAATTATATAAGATAAGTGCAAGATTAAGATAAGGAAAGGTAAAAATGTGAAATATGTTAATTACAATTCGGAATATAATTGGTAGTTTGTTATTTTATATTTTACATATGTAAAGATTATTTTTCATCACAGTTCCTGAGCAAGGTAAAGAAGAGCTGCCTCCCACTCCGAAATCGGCACCTCCACCAAAAACGGCCCCAAAACCGGCAGGCAAGAAGACTTCCGACACCACCCCGGTAGCCGGTATACCTCCGAAAGTCATAACGAAACTGAAAGACATGTCTGTTGCCGATGGCGAAAGGGTGGAGCTTATCGTTGAAGTAGACGGTAAACTGTTAAATTTCTATTAAAAATTTAGAAAAATTTCATCTTCAGTTGTAGTGGTTAAATTCCTCTCAGAAGAAAAAGATCAAACTTGAGAATTTTCATTTTACGCTTATTTTATCTTTGTTTCATCTTAAATTTCAACAGGCACAGAACCAATAGATGTTGTTTGGTTACACGGTGAAAAGGAAATAAAGAAAACGTCGGCCGTGTACGATTTATTAGTTGAAGGAACTACTCATAGCTTAGTCATTCCAGAAGTGTATCCGGAAGACGCGGGATTGTACGTCTGCGAAGTTTACAATGAATTTGGTGATGCCGAAACAAATATGACACTTGCTATACTCGGTATGATTTTATGGTTTAAAAACAAAAAAAAACATATTTCCAATTTTCATGAAATGATTCACTATTATTACATCTATTTATCAGGCTATCCACAGAGCATTAATTAGAGAAGTCACTCATGAAATTTAGGATGCTATGCATGCTGGGAAAAGGAGACGCATTGTTAACTAATTTAATGAAGTCAAAAACAGAGAACAATCTCCAATAATTTGACATCATAGTTGACTATTATGACATCATTGAACAATGTAGCTGACAATTAATTGTGCCTCCATTTCCCATGATTCCTTCTGATTAAAACACTGAGTGGCTTCTCTGATTGTACTCTGTGGTCAATCTTTATGAAATCTTATTCCATCTTACATAAAACATTTTGCTTTTTACAGACCGCGAAGTGGATAATAACGACAGACGACACGGCCATAGCAAAAATGGTGCGGAAGTCTTAGGTGATCTTTATTAATCATAAGTCATAAAGTTACATCTAAATAATTTTTTAATGGTAGTATGTGAAGTAAATTCAAACATGTAATACATTAGTATGGGTTACATTCATGAGTCCCAAAAAATAGGAAGCAATGTCCAATGTCGCCATTCAAGAAAAAAATCTGATGTCTCATGTCACTTTTTAACTAAATAAGAAATAACTTCGAATATCAAAACTGTCGCCGGTCACTCTTTAAGGAGATATTGCTCTTTTATCCGTCATTATTTAAGAGCTTCAGTGTCACTTTGTTCCTGGTTAAGAAGGACAATGCCACACTGTTGATTTTGTCACTTTTTACCCATGTAGACCCATATTAGTGTAATACATATCCATATAATATGATATATAGGCCTATGTACAGTGGAACCCCATATATATATATATAAGATTATATTAATAGCACACTTAAGACACAATTATTTGAATTCAATTATATTCTTTTACATCTGTTAAGACCACCTCACTATAAAGACCTTTGAAAGTTGCAACAAGGGTGGTTATATGATACAAAGTTACTGCGTACATTGAATTTTACATGTAATTACAGTCAAATTCATAGAGTTGGGAACCAATCTCTTGGACTTTGATGCTTAACTCCAGAGGACGTCATGTGAATCTAGGACTCCCATTGGTTAAGGAAATCCCTCAGCCAATGAGAGTCCTTGATTCACATGACGTCATCTGGAGTTTAGCTTCCAAGTCTATGAGATTGGTTTCCAACTCTATTGATTTGGCTGTGACACATATTTCATATATCGTGTTTATGTGTTGTTCACAAGGTTAAAATATGATATTATGATAATTTTACATAACATTCTGGTATATATACACAATTAATTTAGGAAAACTAATTTAATTATGTGAATTTTATCGCGTATGTTTTCAGAAGATGGAGAGGACAATGAATTCTACCCTCCAGAATTTATCCGCAAACCTCGATCGGTGAACGTGGAGGAAGGAAATTCGGCTCGATTCCAGTGTCAAATTGATGCGCACCCACCACCGACCGTTTGTTGGGAAAAAGATGGAAAAATATTGGAAAACGGAGGAAGATTTAGAGTAAGTCTCTTTGTTTTAAAAAAATTCATTATTTTTAATTTATTTTGTGTGGAGGGGGTTGTTTTCTCAGACACAATTTTATTATAATACAACTTATGATGGATATAGAAAAAAATAAGAAACAGTCTGGTGCATTACACAGTTTTGGGAAACAGTACCGTAAACAATGAGGTTCAGACTCAGACTGTGAGTCACACTCAATTTACTTGCATCTAAAAATGATCTATTTATACATTGTTTTGTATTTATGGATAGATAATGACAGAAAATTTGATAACTGAGGTGTGGTTATTGCTAATAAACTATACCCAAAAGTTTTTTCCGGGAAAAAAAACATTGAATTGTATTGTTGGCAGCATATGTTCAAGGGTTGAAAATTAGTGAAGATCTACAAAAATCAATTGCCAACTAACTCCCAGCAAGAAAAAAAACCACAAAATCATAGCAAATTTGTAATTAAGTCAGTCTTTTCTAGTTTTACAGCAGATTCCATAAACTTGGAAACAAAACTCTAGAAGACGTCATGTGAATCCAAGTCTTCCGTTGGTTAAGGCAGTCGCCCAGCCAAATGAGAGTCTTGGAATCACATGACCTCCTCTGGAGTTTAGTTGCCAAGTCTGTGAGTTTAGCTGTAAATGAAGGATCATTAGTTTAGAGCTCTATAAATATTTTAAGAAGTCATTTTTTCAAGGGGTCAGTATACTTTTCGAGGTACATTCCTGTCAGCAGGGCATAAAATAAATAAACATTTACTGAAGGCATGAAATAAACCAGCAAATATTCATTATAAGAAAACAATTTGACAAATCAAAGTATATTATTGTTACCATTTGTTTTCTCACAGATCTCAGAGGACGGTGAAATGTTTACTTTTGAAATTCCTCACACCCTAGCAACAGATGCTGGACGATATGTTGTCATAGCAACAAACTCATTAGGAACAGAAAAGTACTCGGTCAGTTTGATGGTCAAGGAGATCGAAAGTACTGAAGTGACCGACTTCCGTGGAGTCCTTAAATCAAGGTTTGTATGTCCATAAAATTGACATGCCTCGCAAAACAAAAAATGCACCAATATTTCTGATGTATTATGTGGATGAATATTTACATAATACATTGCAATCATATCAAGACTGCCTCACTATTAGAGAGGAAAGTTTCTTGTGAAGTTGTGAGGTTACTAATTTGTCAAACCAATTATTATTTATGCCATTGCTTCACAGTGCACTTGCTGAACAGTTCTTTATGACTTGAGGAATTTAGAGTGCTCCGTTGTAATCCTGTGAGGTTGTATAACTGTGATCTTTACCGCCAGATGGCGCATTGTAACTGACAGGTGCTGCCACCTGTCGAAAGTTGCTGGCAAATTTCAATAGTATCACAACAGAGCTTTCTATATAGTATTATTTAAATTTGTTAATCTTGTGTAGTTAATTGGCACACTTAATTTATTTTCAGTCGACCGAAGTCATATGGAAACACAGATGTAGAAGTTGATCAAGTTGACTTTAGAAAAGTCTTACAGACAGCAAATACCCCACAATCGTAAGTTAACAATGTCAAAATTATAATCAGATCAAAAATTACATGGGCACATGCAAATTCTAAATATAAGTATTAACTGCAAAACGCATTAGAATAATCATACTATATGGTGGCCCACATGCTAGTGGCATCAAATGCCTTAATGTGGGTCTCCATGGGCTCTCATGATGTATTTTTATGTATAATTCATAGTGTACTATATTTCTGTCTAAATAAAAGTCATTTGTATCTGATGCAAATTCAAACTTTGGTCTAAGTAATCACTTCATGATGGCATCAGATTCTCTAGTAGCAGTGGACGAATATAATAAATTGCTGTAAATGAAGTTTGCTATAAATTGGCAATAACTTTTATTTGACGTCTTTTAATCCATATGAAAGAAACTGACTGAATAGTTAAATTTGATTAATACCATTTTCAGTGACTTGATGTTGAGAATACTGAATGTTTCCTAATAAGCTTGAACCATCATTATAAGACATAGTTACATCGTTACATTAAAAGAATCCCACAAAATGCATAGCAGTTGATAGATTTTTAGTCCTATAATAATCAAGTTTTGTTTTTAGGATAGTGCATGATATTATCCTTGTATTATTTCAGAACCAGAGCTCGGACAGGCACGATAGAAGCCGACTACAAGGTTCAACCTGACGCGGAACAAATTGACTTCCGGAATGTTCTAACTCGGCATGTGAAGACAAAAGAACGACCAATTGTCAAGAAAGAATTACGAGACACCCAAGCCAAAGAGGGTGAGTATCTGATAAGATAAAATAAGATATGATAAGATGTAAGATAAGATAAGATAGACAAGGACGATATAAGATATACGACTAGACAAGATAATACTACAGATAAGATAAGATTACGAGACAAGGGAAGGTAAGATATGTCATAAGAGATAAGACAATGAAATATAAGAGATAAGACATGGATGAGATGAGGTATAAGACGAGATAAGATAAGACAAGGACGAGACAAGATAAGATAGACTGAAGATAAGATTTAAAACAAGACAATATAAGATAAGAAAAGACAAGATAAGTTATAGGAGACAAGACAAGATAAGATGAAATATAAGAAACAAGATAAGTCAAGGACGAGACTAGATATAAGATGAGATAAGGATGAGATAAGATAACACTAAAGATAAGATTATGAGACAAGACAATATAAGATAAGAAAAGACAAGATAAGTTATGGGAGATAAGACAAGATAAGATGAAATATAAGAAACAAGATAAGTCAAGGACGAGACCAGATATAAGATGAGATAAGGATGAGATAAGATGAGACTACAGAAAAGATTATGAGACAAGACAATATAAGATAAGAAAAGACAAGATAAGTTATGGGAGATAAGACAAGATAAGATGAAATATAAGAAACAAGATAAGTCAAGGACGAGACTAGATATAAGACGAGATAAGGATGAGATAAGATAACACTAAAGATAAGATTATGAGACAAGACAATATAAGATAAGAAAAGACAAGATAAGTTATGGGAGATAAGACAAGATAAGATGAAATATAAGAAACAAGATAAGTCAAGGACGAGACCAGATATAAGACGAGATAAGGATGAGATAAGATGAGACTAAAGATAAGATTATGAGACAAGACAATATAAGATACGATAAGATGAAATGTAAGAGATAAGATGAGATAACAGACTAGACTAGATAAAATAAGACTAGAGATAACATGAGATGGAAAAATATATAGAATACAATCAGAGGAAATTAGATGGGGAAAAGATGGGATGAGGTGAGATAATTGAGTCAATATTAGGAATAAAAATTGATTTAAATTGTCATTTCAATTTTTAGGTGAACCAGTGAAACTCGAGTGTATAATAATAGGAACCCCACTCCCGGAAATTCGATGGTACCACGGGAAGAAAGAAGTAAAAGTAAGTCGGTTATTTTGATATTCAGGAGGAGAGGAGAGGAGAGTATAATATCATGAAGTAAACATAAATAAAAAAATAAAAATCATTAATGTGTAATTGTGTCAGAAATATTTTCCGTGATCCATAATGTAGTCTGTTATTACCGTTTTTTTCTCAATAATTATTATTTAAGAATAATAATTACAATGGACATTAATTTGAAAAGATGTTTTTTGGTGATTTTTTTTCTTTTTTCAAACTAATCATTCTAGAACAATGCAAGATGGTCAGAAAAAACAGTTATCAATAAATTGCACCCCAACTTTCTAAGTGATGACCTATCTATCTTATAAATAGTATTAGAGTAAAAATTGAAAAGCCTTCCATGTATTGCTTACTATTAGACAGGCAATGAATATATTTTAATTGAAATTTGGTATAAAATATTTAATGAATTCTTAGAGTCAGGAGAGCTCCTTTTATTGGTAATTTAATGTCACTGTTACAACATTGTATTCTCATTGGTCACAAGGCCACCCGTGAATAAGATATTGCTCATAAACAAAGCTATTTTAATTTAGTGAATTGTATTATGGCTGTATCAGTGCAAGATCATGAGTCATAAATAATTAAACAGGAAATATGTACTGACCTTATGTCTTGTTCTGTTTATTGAATGATTAGATGGGTCATGTTCTGTTTATTCAATTCATCGAAGTGATTAGATGGGTCACTTTTTTACATGATTGGCTGCACAACATATCCAGGAAATATGTTACTGTGAAATTGTGTAACTTATCTCTCTGACAACAGGAGTATAATTATAAAAAGTGATACGAAACTAACAAGAGATACGAAACTAACAAGAAACAACAGTGAAACATTGATAACTCGACAACTGTCGCATTCTGGTAGAAAGATAATCGCACTATTTAGGTTAATATTAGACTTGACCCACGCAATTGAGTTACCCCCCCCCCCCCCCTCCCCCCTATAAAATGTAATCCCTATCTCAGTATCTATTTAGAGCATTGATAAAATTGTTCCGAATCTATGTTTTGCAGGAATCGAAATACTTCAAGATGTCCTACGAACGAGGATATGCGCTATTATACATGGCGGAAGTTTACAAAGAGGACGAAGGAGAATATCTATGCATGGCCGTCAACACAGCTGGAACTGTGCACAGCTCATGTGACCTCAAAATGATAGGTACGTATTAATATTATACAAATATTGGATAGAAAGGAGTCCAATGTAGAGTTTTATTGGATAAAAACAAAAAAATATTAAAATATATTTTTTGCTGTGCACTTTCCATTATAACTTCTTCTTGTCCAATATAACAAAATGAAGTGTGATTGGACAAACGCAATTATGGGGTATTGTTTGCCTGTTACGAATATTTGCAAACAATTTATTTTGCTTCTGTTGCCCTTAGTGATGCAATTTAATGTAGTTTACTGAACACAGGTTAAAAAACCTTAGTTCAGATCGTTGTAGATAGATTGGTGATATGTACATGCGCGGAGTGCGGGTTAAAATCAGTTTGAATTTGGGGTAGCGGAGACCGCCTTATGCCGTCTCCAATACCAACTTATTTACATGATACTCTTACGTGGACAGGAAGCCGTGATGCTTTGGCTTTGGGTGCACTTCATAGCATTTGACAGTAAAAGTTGAATGTCATTAGAATTGATTCAGATATAATGTACATGTATATGGGTCAAGGGTCATGTATTGCATCTACATGTAGTTAGCGGCCTGCGGTCAGGAAGGGTTTCTTGGCTGAGCTAGGTGTAGCTTCACTTCAGGTAGTGGTTTTTACCTTTTTACAGAACTCAACCATTGAACAGTTTTATGAGCAGTACTCTGAAGATTTAATTTGCCATCTGAAGGGCCATCCCCTGACCGAAGGGGAACCTAGACTTCAACCCGTTTATGATAATGATAAAGTGTACATTTGATGAGGGTCTTCTAAAGAAGGACCCATATGACAAGACTTAGTGGGTCAAAGGTCATGAAGTCGCAACTAACTCGCATCACAATAAGTGGGCCAAAGTTCATATAATTGGGTCACAGTATGAGGTCATCAAAGTTGGAAAAAAGGGTCTTAAAATTTGGTCAAGTCATTTTAAGTCAGTGTAAAATACAAAATCATAGAATGAACAATGATAAAGTTTGTGAATAAATTTTTCCAAAATAAAAAATTATAAAAAAAAAAAAAATGTAGCAGGCTTATGTAATTTATTGTTAGAATTAACAATTAGGAAGGATTTAAGCAGGTTTTGTAATTGCTATGGGGTCGCAAACCCAAATGCTAGTACTAGGGCTAAAATACCATGGTTCTTTACAGGATATACAACAACATTTTGGTAGTTTGCATGATGTGGCAATTAATTTATTGACAGTTACAATTGGGTAGTGTTTAGAAAATATGTAGTATAATCACTACATATCAATATGTCGTGTAACTTTAGTTGTTAAATGTCAAGTGTAATGAATGCATTCTTATCAATTTATCATTGCCGTGGAGTTGGAGTATACAATGTACAATGACAATGAGTTTAACTGTGCCTCATTTTTATGTCAATATAAATTGACACTGATTGCAACATGGCAACCACATGCTGCATTTCTGGACCTTTAAAATTGCTCTCACAGCTCAAATATTTTGAAATACGGAGGAACCTTGCTTTAAGACTACCTCACTATTAAGATCACCCTGGAATTACATTTTTCACGTATCGCGATTGTGTTGTGCCACCCCTGACAATCACAATTACACACCTTGCAATTTTATAATTTGTTACTAAACTAACAGTTCACGTCCCTGACTATGTTCTAACACTTCCACAGGCATCTTAGAAGTGTTTCTGATAGTTTATTTAGAGTGGGCAACTTCGATGACCCTGGCCAAATTCGATGACCTTGAGTGTACAACAAGTTGAACCTAGCCGTACTTGAATCCCCACATCGGCACAAGAACTTGTAGACACTAGTGCTTATAAACGCTATTTTGAGGAGTAACTAATGAGATTAACAACTGTGACATATTTGCCATATTTTGTTAAATGTTATTTAAATAATTTTGTAGAACGTGGAGAAGATGGTCCCAGAGAGAGACGACCCGTTGATCCTAGTGCGATGGAACCTCCGTTAATCGAAGATCTCCAGCCAGATAACTTACACATTTTACGGGGAACGACGGCTCAGTTGAAAGCGAAATTTGCCGGCGAACCTCGACCTAATGTTGTCTGGACGCACGGCAAGAATCCTGTTTCTACTGGTGAGATAATCTACTCTTTCTTATTTCCCGTTTTTAAAATTCATAAGATTTCGAACTTGTTTCAATGAAAACCTGTCATTGATGTCTTTCCTAGTAATTTTGATAAATTTTGTATCGAGACAATACACAAAAAGACCTCACAGGTGTTGAAGTAACATAATTCTTATCCCACCAAAAGCTATGTAATTAGATGTTACTCATAATAATGAGTTAATAAGGTAAAAAGTCATCAGAAAATTGTTCAAGTAGCGCATTACATGTGTCTCAAGCATCAGTCCTGTAGCTCGGAGATAATATACCATTATACTCCACCCAGATAGTTTTCTATTGTTCTGGGTGGGATATGACCAACGAAAATGTTAGTTAACTCCCTCCTGAGTGCAAATTATACTTCAATTGCTTAATAAGAGCAGGTAACAAATCAAACAATCATACAAATTGGTAAATATTTTAGTGGAGTATAAGTTAGTTATATATCTCATACTCAGGAGTTAACTAACATTTTTGTTGGTTATATCCCCACGCCGGATAACTATTTTCCATTATTATTTTCATTTATCTTAGCCATTTTTCTTGTATGTTTTACAGGTGGCAGACTAAAGATCGACGTTGTACGAGACACTACAACATTAACAATCCAAGACGCCCAGCCGGATGATTCCGGAATCTACACCCTGTCGGTGGATAATGAACTCGGATGCGACACTTGTAGTTCATCACTCACTGTGGAAGGTAACTAAATGTGGCAAAAATCATAACATTGTTGAGATGTCTAAGCTGAGGCAAATAAAAGTAAAAAAACTTTAATACAATTTGGGAGACTAAGCTTTATCATCTCATCTCATCTGTTTTTGGCCTCTGGACATTTAAACTGATTAATATTGAAAAAGATGGCTCTTACAAAATTTTAAAATTGCATACCATTCTTCATTATCTATCTATCTATGTATCTATCTAATATATTTGTCTGTCTATCTACCTATTTACCTATCTAGCAATCTAGATATCTATCTATCTATAATCTCTATATCTATCTATCTACAGTGAAACATATTAGATGAATATTGAACTATTTATGTGACCTGGATATTGAAGTATGGGATATGGATATTAAAATAGTGATCTAGGGATTGAAAACATTTATAACATTTAATCAATCAATCAGTTATAATCAATTATAATTGGTGTCATAGCTCTATATTATTATACTTGTACTTTATTTCAGACAAACCCAACCCTCCTGCTGGCCAGCCTGCAGCATCCAATATCACAGGAACCTCATTGACTTTGTCATGGTATGGACCCTCATTTGACGGAGGAAGCCCTATTACTGATTACAGAGTGGAGATCATGAAAGTTGGCGAAGTGGACTGGAAAACTCTCACGTCAAATTGCAAGGTTTGTGTATTGAATAATGAGTTATTTGATAACTAAGAAATGTACACAAAATTCATTCTACACTACATGCGTGTTGTTTTAAAGGCAATCATGGCGCTACAGGGAGGTAATACCTATGAAAGTATATAAAATAAGTATAATAGGAGAAAGAAAATAGGAAAGATAAAAGTTCTCTCAGTTTCTCACAGGCGCAATCTTAGAGAATATAATTATATTGTAGTCAACAACACAGCCTGATACCAATAATAATACATGGGTCCATGATGAATCGTATCAGGTCACATGACTCACGAGATGAGTTGTACAGCTGAGTCCATTCCTGGTGCAACTAGCTCATGTTGTGACCTAATATGGTTCACAATATATATTTTATTTGTTGCAACATAGGCACTGGCCAAATGAATAAAAACGGAACAAAAGTCAACAATACGCATAAATCTCATGCAAAAATACTGTTGGTTTACGATGTGAATAATGAATTAAGGTAATCTGGTTCAGCGTATAGGGTTTGTGAAACTATATTTGGTTATAAACCAAGAGTATTTTTTTTGCTTGTATATTGTTCCCTTTTCTGAATTTTTTCCGTACTAATTCTTTTCACTAACATTTTGAAGTTTTCTTTTTCTTGTATTAAGGTGTTTGACCATTATTAACCATCATTTGCATTTGCTCAATTTAGAGTATGTATGGCATATTTGCTTTTTTTGGAAAATATAAAATTATTTAATAAATATGTTGTTGGAGTGGTGTAAGCAAGTAGAGGGCATCCATTTAAAGCGAGCAAGACACAGTTTAATAAATGGTTACAGACAGCTAGACAGACAGACAGAAGCAATTTATTCTGATACAGCTAATATGATACACAATACAATGAAATTTACAACACTTATATTGAGTTGGAACGATATTAACTTTGCCTTGCGGTAATTGTGATCCTGGAGACGCCCATTAGGCCAGAGTGAATCTAGTGCAACAATGGGTGCCACCTCACAAAATAAGCAAAACTTACAACCGAAAAGTTAAATAATATGAAGGAAAATAATACAAACAGTTAACATCATTCTCTTTCATTTTCAGTACACAAGTTTCCAGGTCCGAAACTTGGAGAAGAACACAGAATATTTATTCCGAGTCAGTGCGGCAAACAAACATGGCTTCAGTGATCCCGGAAAAATATCCGAAGTTATCGTCACCATTGATAGGCGCCGCTCGTCAACGAAATTAGGTGAGTTGCTGCATAATTTCACGTACGCATGTGTGGTTTAATAGATTTTAATCAAACTAATTACGCCACTGAGAGACTTTTTACATACATAACAGCGCTTAAATGTCAATGTAAATGTGAAGAGCTCTGGCGCTTTATTTGTTTTGTGTGTTTGCACATTGTCTATGTTTATTTTCAGTGTTTATATATATTTTTTTATTCCCAATAGTCAAATACAGTGTAATTACGATGTAAATTAGATATTACAAATGAGAAATGTTCTGTATATGTTACATTTATTGTCCAATTTACAAGATTTTGGCATATGTAGTTTAAAATGTTATGGCACTTGTACACTCAGGGTCATCAAGATTGGCATGGTCACTGAAATTTACCACCCGTGAAAAATTTACTCTAAGTTACTCGTTCTGGATAATCATAGTATTTACACAGATTATCAATTTATCATAGTCTTATTACATAGCCAATAGTGTAAACACTTAGTTACAAATCAACATTCTCGTAACAAGTTGTTACATTTATATTCGTATGGCAGGAATCGCCCAAATTTCGTTAACCTGTCAAATCTTGATGACCTTGTGTATTACATATCTACCTAAAATGATATAAGTTTAACACAACAACTTTTAAATGTATGATATCAGTGAAACAAAACTACAACTATATAAATTACATACGATTTGACTAACATTTCAGCTATTCCAACTGATAACAAATTGCGCGATTTAACACCTTCACCCCTTTCACCACTGTCAGCGGAATCATTTCGAGCGTTGAGAGGTATTTTCACCCAATCCCAGATTGATCCTTTTCCCACAATATTTTAAGTTTGCGCACTTTTTTGCTGGCTTTATACCTTGCACTGCGGGTTTCTGATGTTTGAAAAGGATTGCAGCACCCCAATTTCTCATTAATTAATGTATATTTATGATTGTGCAAAATTGTATAGTGTACAGTACAAGCCGAAACTTCGGTGCCACCCCATCTACCTAAAGCGAGGCCTTCTTCTCCGCCCAGCTCAGCTGTGCAGAGAACTTGACGAGGCTAAGCCTTGCTTTGGGTAGATGGCGCCACCCTAAAATATTTCATATTAGACAATAGAAGAATGTGAATTTCAGATAGAAATGATTCATGCTTCCAGGTTCACAAACATCATTGCATTGTAGATGATACCTAAATTACATTGTATAAATATAATAGGCATTTTGCGAATAGTTTACTGATATTCAAAAACTTTCACAGGGTCATTCATGTAATTATTTTGGAAGGTAAACATGAAATTCCTCTTACCCAAAGAGGCAACTCTATATACAATGCCTGACAGTGAAATTGTTGCTGACAGTGGAGTTGTGGACTTGATAGCCAAATGCAAGTCAAGTTTACTTTGCAACATCACAATTGCGAATGAATTCCTGGTTATCCATGTGTTGATCGGTTTCCTGAAGCAGCCACAGTCCTCTGTACGGCTACGGCGCGTGCCTTGCTAGAAATGGGCTTGATTAGCTGATTTATGCATATCCAGTTTGATTGGTTGCGACGATCTTGGAGCGTCAAATCAGCGTGAGTGTTTACGAAATGTATCTATATTTAGTGCAGCAACATGGCCTGCAGTGACGGTTGAATGTTTTGAAGCTCTGGTGCGTCGCTTGCATTTGCTGACCTACTTGGTCAGGCATCTATTTACCGCTAGAGGGCAACAGTGAAAAGACCAAGGCATTGCCGTTAAATCTAGCAAGGCACAGGCCATAGCCGTGTGGAGGAGTGTGGCTTGCTTCAGGAAGACGTGGGTTGATGGACCATGACAGTCTTTTTGTTTGACATCAATTATAGGCAATTATTTGCATATTAAGAATGTTTGCAAACAATTAAGATTGATTTCTTGTTCTTAAATTGACATTAAAAATCACTCAAGCAAGGTAAACTGTGATGTCGCCAGACAATGTTTGAGTCTGGATTTGGCTGGAATCACCCAAATTTTTACAGAGAGATGGCAGATAAGCATCTATCATTATTTTGTGTCAGAACCTGCTTGTCTGCTTGGGGCCACCTTTGCTGTCAGGCGCTGTATATAAACGTGAAACCAAATACACTGTGATATTTAAAAATGCATGTTTTGATTGTGTTGTGTCAAAACCTTGCAGACTGCTGTGCATATGCTTTTTGAAATTCCAGTCGTCCTAGTTTGTGTGATGGTAGTACCGTAGAATATACCTTGAATTGTCAATCAAATTTTTCTGTCGTTGTTTTGTTGTGAACTGATGTGCTTTTAATAAGTCAAAACTGTTACAACTGCTGTTGTTACAAAATGTAATATGGCTGGCTAGTTCTCGGGTGACCTTGTACCCGGAAGTACTGATACAATACATGAGGTCACCCATACACAATATGATGACATCATCAATAATTGGGCTGTGGTGACATCATGTATTGTGTTGGTAATTCTGGAAATACTAATACAAAACATGAGGTCACAATACACAATACTAGATGACATCATCAGTAATTGGGCTGTGGTGACGTCATGTATTGTGTTGGTAATTCTGGAAATACTAATACAAAACATGATGTCACCAATACACAATATGATGACATCATCAATAATTGGGCTGTGGTGACATCATGTATTGTGTATTTCCGGGTATGTCACACGAGAACTGGACAGCCCTATGAAACATGTAAATAATGCAGCGTATCCTTCACATCAAAATTTTTCCTTTCACATTTCAGCATTCAATTTATAAAATATTTTTGTGTATTGGCTACAATTATTTATCAGTTGCACATAATGACCTATACGAATGTATGATGTTATTATGCATGCAGCGTGAATGCATGAACGATCAAATGAATGAATGAATGAATTGAATGTCGCATCAAATATTGCATATACAGTCGGGCCCAGGAGTTTACATACACATGAGCAGATTACTGTTTACCTCCATTTAGTGTGGGGGGCAACCCTCAAAAAGTGGCTTAGTTTTTAGTTATCGCGCGTCAGTAGCGCACCACTTAAATTTTGTACCGTTTTAAAGAAGACATCCTGGAGTTTCTTACTTTATATGGCTTCAGATTTATGCAAATTGAGGTCAAAGGTCAATATAATTTTGCATTATTAATGACTCATAGAAACAGTTACAGAAGGAGTTTTCGTTTATATTTTGATAAAATTACACATCGGCATTTAAATCCTAATTTCCTGTGTGATAGACTTTAGTCAATGCGTTAATTGGTTTATGGTACTTTGACCCTAACCCATAATTGGGGTTTGGTAGAATCATCTTCATACCAAAACAGGTCAAAATTCACCAGAATTTAATAAATTCACTCACAAAAGTTTATATATTGTGAAGTTAACTGCAAATATTTTATTAAATTCATATCATTTGTCTTTACACAAATATTCACTATTCTTTACATCCATTAACAATTTTTTAACCATTTCCCTTTATTTCTATCAAGGGTTAGCAAGTTATCTTTAAATAACTGATTTTATCAACAATTTTATTTTGTGTCATCTTGTACAAGTGTATGCAAACTTTTGTGCCCAACTGTATCACATTGTTAAAACATAGCATGGATGGTTGTTTGATATTCTAGGCTCCATAATAAATATACACTTGTCTTTTGGGCATATTTTGCCATGTACGGCACAGAGAAGCATGAAATTAACAGAAATGTTAGCAACAAGAGAAAGCCCAACATTCTGGCTGATAAAAACAGCTCTGGGAACCGAATAACCAGAATTTTGCTGTTCCATTGTAATTTCTGCGGCTTCTGTGTGGCCATAACAAATGGATATAAAGATGAAAAAGGGGAATAATTTTATAATTGCAAAGATAGGGAATTTGAAGTTAATTTTTTCACAGAGGTGTTTTTATGGGTTGGAAAGCTGGCCTTTGACTTTTTGGCAAAATAAATTTATATCTATTTTGCACTTCTCCGTGACATTTATATAAAAAAAAAAAGCCAAAAAACAAGTATATATTTAATTCGGTTTATACCAAAGTTGATCATAATACGTCTTCACACTTTTTCAGATGAATTAGCATTTGAACCCCGGGAAGTGACAATTTCCGATCGAGTCTTTAAGGATCAATACGTGCTTAGTGATGAAATTGGGAGGTAAGTGGACCGATTTTTCTGGGAACTGGTCATAATGTGACGTCTGCTATTAAAAAACAAAAATCAAAATGTTTATGTTACTAAAATGTTGGATGTCAACAAGGCTAAATAAAGCCTATTGGAGTTGACACTCTATAACGAATTTCTTGTATAAACAGATAATGCATGCAGCATAGTCTTGTGTGGCATCTTTAGCCTCTACCAGTTAAAGGTCCTGATGTTATTTAATATGAAATTTATTTGTGGATTTTTGACTTAACAACCCTTAAAAAAGGTAGAACCCTCTACAACCACAGCCTCATTCCACCCACGTGCGAGCTCTTAACCCTCAGTGGTTAAGCCCAAGTTCAAGGCTAAATCTTACCCAAGAAATTGATGAGAAAGACTCTGGATTGACCTGCTCTTTTAAAGTCGGCAGAGTCAGTAAAATTTATGTTAACAATTGACTTGATTTATTATATTATTTTGCAGAGGTAAATTTGGCAACGTTTGCCTTTGTATCGAGAAATCATCAGGACGTGAAATGGCCGTCAAATTCATCAGAATCAAAGCCACGGAGCGTGATCAAGCTCAGCAAGAGGTCAACATCATGAACCAGTTACATCATCCGAAGTTGCTGATGTTGTACGATGCCTTCCAGACTCCCAGAGAAGTCATTCTAGTGATGGAGCTGTAAGTGTGTCATTAGACAATAGATGGCGCTAGGTGCTATTAAATGTGCCACCTGGTGTTTCTTTAAAAAAAATTCTTTTAGATGAGGTCAGTTTTATTGCAATAGAGGGCACAAAACTTTAAGGCAATTCATAATTGAATCTACTGATTTAAAACTGTTTGAAGGACCCAAAAAGCTGAATAGGAATTTAAAGCCTCACACCAAAGCTGTTTACAAACACTAAAGCAATTATATTTGTGAGTCAAAATTTAGTAAAATACCAAGTTTGATTTAAATTGAAAAATACTAAGAGCTTGCCTATTAGTAAATTCACTTGTTTGTATTTCAGCATCGCAGGAGGAGAGCTATTTGAAAGAATCGTCGATGATGACTACATCTTAACGGAAAGGGAATGTGTCCATTTTATGCGTCAGATTATTGACAGCGTTGGCTTTATGCATGAGAGGAATATACTCCACCTTGATCTTAAACCTGAAAACATTTTGTGTGTGACCAGAAACAGCAACGAGATCAAAATTATCGACTTTGGATTAGCGAGAAAGTTCGACCCCAAAAAGAACTTCCGAGTCATGTTTGGAACGCCGGAATTTGTCGCACCGGAAGTGATCAACTATGACCAGATTTCTTATGCAACTGACATGTGGAGTGTAGGAGTGATATGCTACATACTGTAAGTTGATTTAATAAATCCACCATCAACAAAGTTGTGGCTAACAGCCAATTGTGTAGGTCATTAACGACGTCAAGGGGCGGATCCAAACCATTCCGAATGACAGGCACGATAGATATGTCTTTCTATGTAAGGATGTTTATTAATCCGCCCCAGGACGTCGTTATGGGGAGAAAAAGTACCACAAGAGGTCACTGACACCGTAGCAGATAAGTATTGTTTGATGATGTCATCTATATTGTGATGTCATCAATGCAACAATGGTGTGGTGACGTCATCTTATTATTTTTATGTACGGTCATATTGCCCCCTGTGGGCTCTGTTCCTTTTACTCCCCATTATCACCCGCAATGGCCACAACTTAAACTCCAAAATTAATATATTACAATTGTTAGACTAAATGATCAGTAAAACACGGAAAACCAGTCATTACTGTTCTGTTGTTAAGAGCATTGACAGAAATAATAGTTGAAGAAGCTGTATTGTCTGCAATGTTTTATTATCTGCCTGTCTTTATGTAATCATCATGAATTAGTAATGATTATTTTTCAGTTATTAGTGATGCTAAATGTCATTGTTATTTTTCTATTTTTAATCTAATGCTCATCCATCACAGGCCCTTTGTGTTATCCTCAGTTATCTATATATATATATATATATACATTTTTTTTATAGTATGACTAACAAGCAAAGGTCTTTTTTTATAATTACTTATACTATAGATATTGCAAGGGGTCGATTTGCAGACATGTAGTTGTGGGTAGCTAGGCAAGAGTAGCGAGGATCTATGGAAAAGTACATTTTATAGCACTTTCGGCAAAGACATAAATTTATATGGACTATACTAATTGATTGTAATATTTTGACACGATACCTTGTCAGTATCTGTTACCTGCAACTGATACTCTTTAGTCTGTACAAAATAGTTCAATTTTTTTTTTGCATGTCTAGACTACGTTAACCAATTCTGATACAGGTCTCTTTTTTAAAGAGAGCTTTTCTTGTTAATATCCAGAACTCTTGCACAGTTCTCACTGTGACATTTTTTTGTACTATTATTACCTCGATTAACTGGGACCAGAAAGTATTACTCAATCACATAGTTACTTATTCAATTAATGTATATATATTTAGCTTTATCTTCACCGTTCATCAATTTTCTGATCATGTATATATTTTATCTTATGCTATTATTTCACAACCAGTATTGTTCTAATACTGAAATTGCATGTATTGTTAAAATTGTAGTTGTTCAATTTGTAGTATTTGTTTATTGTGCATGACGAATGTATCTAACCATGATTTTTTTTTTATTCCAAAATGTCAAAAAAACATTTTATGTAATATTAATATCAATTTATTTACCTGATCATTATTTATCCTTCCAGGATCTCGGGCATCTCTCCATTCTTAGGTGACAGCGATGCGGACACTTTAGTCAACGTCACAGCTGCTCAGTTTGACTTCGAAGACAAATCGTTTGATCCTGTGACTGAAGATGCTCGGAGTTTTATTGAGGGACTCTTAACAAAAAACATGAGGTATAGTGTAATTTACGTGACGTCATTTAATCAGAAACATCCCAGAAAACTCCTAAGACCAGTTGCCGTTATCGATATCATTCAAAATAGCTTCGTAAATTAATATATATATATATATATATATATATATACATATATATAGAGAGAGAGAATTTTATTGACCGCAGAGCATCAAAAAGATACGTGTCATAAAAAAATAAAATACAAGGATAAAAAATAAAAATATACATATATATATATATATATATATATATATATATATATATAATGATAAGTAAAATAAAAAAACAATCTACATGAACATAATTTAGTTACATAGTAAAAACATCTATATGATAATTATGTACAACTATAAAGCATAGGAATAAAACAAGGCACCATCAGGGCAATTAGCAGGAGTCAATGCACCATAGAAGATTAATACTGAGTTCAAATAAGCAGCAGGAGTGGGTATTTACATATGTACAGATTTTTATATCCAGTTATATTGTCTATATAAATAATAATAGTATGACGTTTTTTAATCAGAAACATCCTTGAGGAGTATAGATAACATTATTCCCCTATTTAAGACTCCAGACTCTCGACTATTTGCTACTTATACATTTAAGGGAGACCTTCTAAGACAAGTGGCCCTTAACGATATCACTCACGATAGCTTTGTTGCTCTTTCGTCTCAGTCACAAGTATATCCCATAATTTTATGGGCCAACAGAGAAATGAACGTTACACTCCAGATCAGCAAAATGTACCCCAATTAGTGAAATTTGACACTCCCAAAATAATGCAATTACAGTTTGTAAATTGAATGGTTTTTGTAGCTAGGTGTTCGCATAAATTAGCAACGTTTTTGATACCACAACAAGCCACAAATAGCAAATAATGTTAGTTTAAATTTGCATTGATGATTGATAAAATAAATATCTTTTTGTTTGTTTGTTTGTTTGCAGACGCAGATTAACTGCAACCAAGGCCCTCGCACATCCATGGTTAGCGCAAGATTTTAAGTTCATGAAAGCGAAAAGACTCAGCACCGAGAAACATAAGAGATTCTTAGCAAGAAGAAGATGGCAGGTATGACGTATAAGTGTTAATTGTTTCTTAATCGTTATTTAATTGATATGTGACTACTATGGAGAATTTGACTCCTTACAGGTACTATGACTAACGGGGAGTAACAACTCCACCGGAGGAGCGGATAAGCATTTTTTGATGACATCATCTATTTAGTGATGTCATTGTTGTTAAAATGGATGACGACATCATCCCATTCAATTATTGTGCGTTTTCTGCCACTGTTGCATAATACACAATGTAATGACATTAAAATACAATGCTGATGACGTCATCGCAGAAGTTTAACTTCAGCTCATGCCAGTGACCTTTGGCGCTGCTAAAGTTCCTGCTAATGACAAAAAAATTTTGTTGATTGTTGTTGATTGGCGAAGGACAGTGAAAATTACTGCTGTACATTATTATGATGACAAAAATCAAATGATTTAATTGTTTCTGGTTTAGAAAATTAACCACAGCTTATTCATCGTAGAAGAAAATTTAACGGAGTCGAAGCTGGGCTTCCATTAGAAGCTTGTTTAATTGAGCGACTTTCATTCATAGAGCATTTGGGAAGAACCAGAAGCAATTAATACTTATTGCAATAATGTTTATGCCATGATTGTATGCTGATTTTTCATTTCACTTCCAATGCAGTGGAACCATGCTTTAAGACAACCTCATTATTAAGACCACCTCACAATTAAGACCACCCATTTTTGGAAAGAAGTATAATATTGCCATTGCATTTTACCACAATATTAAGACCACCTCGCCAATTTGACCTTCAATTTTTTGCACCCTAATTGTTTGCACTAGCAACAGTGATATTAAGGATGGTCTTAACAGCGGGTTCCACTGTATATTGTTCCTGCATAGTTCCAATATTATTAGCGGCCTGGAGAAAATTTTAATTAAATCAAGCCGTTCCTTGCTTTTCAGAAAGAAAACAATAATTGAAGGTATAAATGAGATCATGGAAATTGTTGTACAATTTCTTAATTACGTCGCTTTTTTGTATTTAATCTTTTTGTCTTGGGGTGTGCTAGTAAATACGAGCTTTTTACTTGGTGTGTAGATTCCCGCGTCTAATTGTCCCTTAGATAGGTAGGGTGCTTCAGTGAGTGATTGGTTAATGTAATGATGTGCTGACAAACATGATTTATATGCATAGGTTTTCGTTGTAACATCATGGAATTTATTGCCATTTAATAACATTATTTGACTCAAGTTGACTAGAGTACTCCATTAGATACAGTACTCTTCAATAGCTGCATGTAATTCACACGAGGCGTTGAATTGGCAGTACTCGGCATCTGTGCTGAGGCAAGTGAAACATCCCATACATGGGGTTGATAAATAAAGTGGTGAGAATTCCAAACATGCATCTGGCACTTAACTTGACATATTTCACATCAGTAGTAATAAGATGATGCATACTATGCTACTCTGAGATGAACCTTTTAACACTTGCATAAAAATCTTTTCTTTCTTAACTAGATGCTCTTTGGGCAGACACAATTGGTGTCACATTCTTGATGCTTTATCATTATGATCATTGTGAAAGGGCAGACACTTTTCAGACGTCAGATCAGAATGTGGCACCAATTGTATTTGTCCATAGAGTATCAAAGCAGAATTTTGACACCAATTGTATCTGTCTATAGAGCATCAACTCAATATGACACTGTTACTTGTTTAATCATCACTTGAACATTGCTAAATATGGGTTCGATTGCGTAGGTTTTTTTGCTTACCCAGTTTGATTAGTCCCGGCGATCTGTGGACCGCCAAATCAGTGCCATTGTTCACAAAATGTATCTATATTTAGCCAGCAACATGGCCTGCAGTGACAGTTGAGCCTTCTGAAGCGCTGGTACGTCGCTTGCATTGGCTGACCTATGTAGTCCCGCATCTAGAGGGGATGGCGAAAAAAAAAAAACAGCATTGCCGTGAAATCGAGCAAGGCGCATAGCGTAGCTACGCGAAGATGGCGTATTCGCTTTAGGAAGATGGTTTGCGAATACAATTATATGAAAATATTGAGGAATTATTATTTACTTTAAAATTCAGTCAACGTATACAGTAGATATATTCAACAAACTGAGAAAAAGTCTTCTACTTTGGATGGCAATAAATTTGTGATGATGTTATCTAGCTGCAGTTTATCTTTCATTTGCTTTAATCTAATTATTTATCATCTTAGTCTTTGGGATTGGGTCTAAAATAGCATGCATCTTTTAAAGACTTCATTAATTATGAGGTATAAAAAAATAACTAATATATTTATGGTTTCTGTTACGTGCCCTGGGCGAATTGTATCTCGTTTGTGCTGGGAGCATTACTGTATTTATTTTTTCAAAAGCTTTTTTATTTTCTACTTTTATTTCTCAGATTAATTGCAACAGTGTATATAATATGATGTTGCAACAGGTAAATGGTTGACAACTGGTTGACATCTGGTTGACACAACTGGTTGACAGCTTGTTGACACAACTGGTTGACAACTGGTTGACAGCTGGTTGACAACTGGTTGACAGCTGGTTGACAACTATTTGACAACTGGTTGACATCAACTGGTTGACAGCTGGTTGACAACTGGTTGACAGCTGGTTGACAACTATTTGACAACTGGTTGACAACTGGTTGATGAACTGATTGACATCTGGTTTACAGCTGGTTGACATCTGCTTGACAACTGTGCAGCTAATGTACTACATTCACTGCAAAAAGACATTGGCTTTGTTTCTGATTTATTGTATCGTTTCCACACTTTTTAATTTCTGTTGCTTCTCACTGATTTGCTTTTATCCTTTCGTTTCATAATCAACAAAAAACATTGCTGTTAATTTAAAAATGTATTGCTTTTATAATTATAATCTGTAAAATAGTTTAGTTGATTTTTGTTTACTTACCAGAATAAGTACAGCGCTTAATAAACCTTGGTTACTTCATACATTATTCAAAATGTTTTGCAGAAAACATCACGAGTAGTGTGATAATCATTTGCGCAATGAATTATCTCCCCATAATATATAATATATATATAGCCGGTTGTATCATAACACTGACAAAACTTTGACTGACAATGCCTCTTGTATCCGTATCCTTAATTGAATAACATTAAGTACACATTTTATAGTTTGTCACAGTCACAATATAATAATGACTAAGCTCGTCATTGTGCTTTATAATCCCAGTAATTACGTATTCTTGGTTAAAGCACAGTTTTTTACTTTGCAAAGGAGTATAGTTAAATATAATATATTTTTTGAACTACTTGATATAATAATACGATAGGCTGAACTTAAGACCAGTCCGTGGCGTATCTGAAATTTTGACACTCCTTGAGCCTTGTGGCAGCAAAGGGCTGCAGAATAATAACACTCCTACAATTTATTTTATAGTTTTGTGTAAATTTTGTCTTAAAATTATCATTTCAGAAAACCGGTAATGCCATCAGAGCTTTAGGCAGAATGACAAACATGCAAAAAGCTTTCAAATTAAGCAATTCATCATTTTCTGACTCATCTGTAAGTGGTTCGATAGCCGATACATCTACCCTAGAATCGGTTATTGACAATGAGGATTGCATCACAGAAAGTGGCGATGCAGAAGACACTACATCAAAAACTGAAGAAAACGGAAACGGAAAATTACACGAAAGAGATGAATAAATTTCCGTCTGTATTAGAGCCTCATCTTCATATGAAGGTGACGTTACTCTTCAGGCCACTTGTGAAAATATTGCAACTGGTGTAAATCTTTATTTGTTTTGATATAACACATAAACTTATATGGATCCGAGACATTGAAATCGCTTGTAAAGATAAGACTTATATGGATCAGAGACATTAAAATCGCTTGTAAACATAATAAATCGCCATGGTGTAATAATGATAACGTGCAATTTAATGAGATATTGTAGGATAATTTGAACCAAAATTGTGTTTAGTAACAATGTAACTGCATGGTAGTCGAGAATGTAGTTTGATTTGTGAAATCGCTAAAAATATTATGGCATATTACGTGAGAGGCCGCGAAGTTTGTACATAGGTTTAGTTAAAGATTATCTGATGGAAATGATTAAATAAGACTTTGTACTTAAATTAATAGCTTGACTGGTGCTTCTATGGTTAGCTAGGTAAATTTTGGGAAAGTTTAAAAGTACAAGTGCTTCTCTTACTAAAACTACCGCAGTATCAAAGATAGAATCACAATTACGGGAAACTTAATTTTCTCCTGTTCATGAATTTACATAGACTTAATGTTGTATATGTAATAGATATGTACTAGAATTTCAGCTCTCGTATTTTGAGATACATCCTATAAGGATAAGTTATATCGATTATTTTATTCTCAATGTATGGTAAAATTATTAATGATCGCAATATTATTGGATGTAAATCATTCTCCCACGGCAAGCCCTGCCAAATCAGCTTTACTGACCTATTTGTATAATCTTCTCTGATTGGCTGCTTTGCTTTCTCAAAGTGACCGAATCACCCGGCGTAAAAATTAGCCGAAAAGTAAACCCCAGTTTTGGCCATAAATCTGTAATAAGCATTGTCACATGCTACAAACGAAATAAATTGCATTATTTTTGCATGAGAAATATAACAACTTCATTAATATGAAGCAAAAGGTGCGATTGTATGACAACTTAAGTTTGAAAATTACTAGCAGCACTACCTGTTCTACTACATACTAAAGTAGGTCAGCTAAAACAAAATAGGCCCAAGTGAAGTATCTTTTGGCAGGGCTTGCCGTGGGAGGATGAGTAAATTTATGATGTTGCCTAATATCATACCGAACTTTAATTAGGTATCCATGTATGTTTCGTAATATTCAGATGAGATGTATAAGGGACATAATACTATTTTCATAATATGACACATACATTGAGCAACAATCTATATGATGATGATGATGATGATGATGAATTATGATCATATTATCTATGGGCGTCATTGTGGAGTATCCATAATATTATGATAGATGGCACTCTATGGCGTTTCATAATTTTTTTTTTACTTATTAAGTTTATCATGAGCACGATTACATGTAGTTTTAAACAGATTACATAACATGATAATATTTGGAAAAATTAAATAAAAACTTTTTTTTAAAAGTACACGAAACCATTTATGCCAAGCTTGTATTAATTCTTAATCTGTGCAATATATATATTGGTATATATTCATTATGTTCACCTTTTACTGCCAGGATTTTGTATTGTATATATTTACCCATTCATGAGCATGTGAGCTAATAATGTGATTTACTAACGTTGATGAATTGATGTATGTTATTTTAATATTAAACTTTCTAATGCCATTGTTTTGTGTACTTGAAAATATGCTGGAAGTACTTGGTAACTTTATTAAACAATTCAGACATTATTTTAATTAATTACTTACGAGCATTTTCTTAATATGAAACCTGTTTGTTCAATGGTTTAGATTTTAATTATTATGAAACATAAACTAAAAGTTATTTTATGTATTCTATAAAAATGACCCATGAATAAGGCATGAATAAATATTCGAGTATATGTGTATATTTAATTACTTGTGAATATTATATTTACCAATAGACCTGGTTTATTCTCATGTATTTTTAACCAGGTTATGTTTTTATTATTATAAAGTGCCATGTAATATATAACATTTATATAGTATATTTTACTTGCATAGATTTATATGCATTTAATTGTGAATTATTGCAAATGTAAGATAGAGGCAAAAATCCCACTAACCATTTGGCGAATAAATTTATATCTTTGTAAAGATTTGTTTTTGTTAATATTTGTTATTTTTTTAATAATTGGGAGTTTATTCAACCAAATTTAGCAACATTTTATATGATTTTGCTAACGCAGTTATTTGGAGAAATTGTGTAACACAATTGCATTGTATTCTTATGCCGGGCAATGGATTATTTTTAAAATGTTAAGACTTGCGAAAGCTTGAACCTTGCAGATACATAGTGGAAACTCCACCAATCTCTGCGGCGCCCCCTAGTGGCCAACCATAATAAGATAAAACAATTCACAGATTAAATGATGATTTATTTGTGCAAAATTTATTCAAAATTAAATGTATTGGTTCAGTCCGTTACACTCACCATGCAGTCTCGATCGACTATACAATTACACCCTTGGCAGGCATGAGCCTTTCTAAACTCCCTGGGGAGTTTTCTGCCGAGCATCCATAGTCAACGCATCAGGCTAAGCTCTCTACAATTACATACCATTTGTACCTAGGTGGAGTGAAGCAGCTGGCATGTTCCTGTCTCAAGTAAGGAGACAGGTCGGGTCTGTCCTCTCTGGTTCCCTGAGTGAAGAAACACTCAGGTTGGGTCTGACAAATTCGGTGATCTGATTGGTTGATATCTAGCATCCACACTTTCCGATTCACAGACTCGACCTGTCTCCATATTTGAGACGGAACGAGTCAGGGTCTGTCAATCAGAAGGTGACATCACAATGATCTGATTGATTGTTATCAACCAATCAGATCACAGAATTTGCCAGACCCAAAGAGAGTGAAGCAGTGGTTCGTGGAGGATCTGCCGCTCAGTTCCTCCGTGCTGCGGCTGGATTTGAACCTGTGACTATGCAGGCCATAGCATAAGATAATGACTACAAGAAACAATGATACTGTCCCAAAATGTTGTGATGCCCAGCTAGGGTACCTACTTCCAAAGATTATAAAGCAGTGTTATTTTTTCTGATATTTCATTAATACTGCATTACAATTAAAATATGATACAGGGATACACAAAGTCACATTTTCTGTTCTATATATTTATTTGTCCGCAATGGAATCGTACATACAAAGATCACCTTTAAGGAATTGTTCTTTATGCAATGAAGACATTTTTGCCATACTTATTGCAATCAATTCAATCACAGAATATATCAATGCACTATTTAAGAGTGAGCATTTTAAACACGTTTAGTTCCAGCAAATGTTGCCAGGGGCAGTTCAGTCAAAAGCCATGCTTCTGACGTTTTGATGTTCACTTCAGTAACCATAAATGTACTATATTTGGCAAAATTCCCCCCCAAGCTACGGCCCTTGCATTTTCCCGCCGACAAAAATCGCCGTGCGTGGCGCTGGCACCGTGACCTTTGCCCTGAATAGCCTTATTTCTGAGGATTGCAACTGTCGCCATCTATAATAACAGCTGCAATAGTCATTGCTGGACCAATGTAAGGCCTTAGTGTCCTCTGGTGAAAAAAAACAACATTGGCCAATCACACACCAGCTTTCACCATGACGCTATGACATCATATTCCTCTAGACATCGCAATCTTTGCTGGCGGGAAAATGGGGTTATTGCTGCTGCACAGGTTCCTGTTTATACTATGCGACACAATAATTCTGAGCCATTAGACACTATTTGTAATTTAACCTTAATTGGCAAACACAAAATAAAATTCATTATCTTTGATAACTCATGTCACATCACCGTTCAATTTCGCAATGCTGACATTATCAACATCAAAATTCATCCTAGACAAAACAATGATCAGTCCAGTTTGCATATTCAGCAAAAGATAAGTACACCATGTTTTCAAAATTAAACACTTTTCATCTATAATAATTTGTGCGACAACACCAATAAATTTCCAAATGTTGCCATTCTGCATGGTGGAATTATGCTACACTTATAATCCTAAAAAAATATTATGACCATATGCAAACTTATATATTTTGACATGAAAACATTCCAGTTATAAGATGAAGAAGATACTGTTTATAACAATAGTATCTTTTCATAATATTATACAAAATCAAAAGGTATTTTTACTTTGAGCATTATCATTAAATTTCGTGATGCTGCCATTTTAGTGTAAATACACTTATAATGGTACGATATTGTTATAACAAATAACGTGAAAAACTGACAGCAAAAAGTAGTGAATATACTGTTCACAATAACAGTTGTTTTTCATAAATCACATATTTCTTTTCATCCCATCACCATAAAATTTCAGAAAAGTACCACCAGAGGTCACTGAGATCGTAGCAGATAAGTTTTGCTTAATGACATCATCTATTCTGTGACGTCATCCATGTAACAATTATGTAGTGACGTCATCATATTATCTTTGTATCTGCTACGATCGTAGCTCCCCTGGGTGGGTGGGTGGATTAGGGCTTTACGTCCTGTATTTCTGCACCTGATGGGCTAATTAGGACAGGCAGAGACCAATCGTAGCTCCCCTGTAGGCTGTTACTTTTTCTTCCATTGTTAAACGGTATAATATTATAATACACTCACAATCTTACAACAATGGCAGTTACAATATATATGTAAGATTCTATTTACAATAATTGTCAATTTTAATTTCGTAATCAATAATATTTATCATCCTTGATAATTCGCGGTATATCGCCGTTTAATTTAGGAGAGCTACCATTTTGGTAAGCAGAATTAAAGTACGCTGACAAATTGCTAAAACTGCCAGTTGCGCTATCATTGTCACTCTTCGTACTTTGAATTACATCTGGAGAACCTATTGTTAACTCATTGTTGCAATAGAAGTAATTGAGGTCGTCTCTAAGGCGAAGGTCCATGTCGGCATAGCGACCTTTTCTGTTTGGTCCAATCGCTGGTCCCCAATCTGCTTCTGGTCTGGTATTTTCAATCAGAAGCTGTCAACGAGCAAAACGCAATGTAAAATTTATTGAAATTTAAAGGCACACGGGTAGGTGAATGGGTACATTTGGAATAGGCAAAATTCGTCACAATCAGCAATATTCGCCACCCTTGAAACCCCCAAAATCTATGTAATAACATATGCATATTCAGCGAAAGCCATGTTTTCAAATAAAACATTTCATCTATAATAATTTGTGTGGCAACACCAATAAACTTCCAAATTTTGCCATTCTGCATGGTGAAATTATGCTACACTTATAATCTTAAAATAAGATTATGACCAATGCAAACTTATATATATTTTGACATGAAAACATTCCAGTCATGAGATGAAGATGTTCAACAATAGTAACTTTTCATTCGAGAATGACAATGAGTTTTACAAAGTCTGTTATTGCCGGGAATTCTAGGGGAAGGAGACGCAGCGTTTACAATGTGATGTACAGGGAGTGGCACTTCTTGGTAATATTCTTTGGTAAGACATAGTTACTGATAGCTCCCTCTATTGGTACAATAGTTCCCCATTATAGGACAGATTAACGTACCTGAAATCCCCCTCTCTTGCAGTACTGTAGAAACGCGACAATAAATATACACACAATAGGAAACATCGCAACCATCCAAGCCAATGTCATACTCCAGTCTGGGAACTGAACTCCGTTGAACGAAAGGGGCTGGCTAGTGATTCCCAAGAATATCACAATTCCCTGTGAATTAAATAAATTAAATTAAGTTTTTGTATACACAGAATATGGTTATTATTCATTTTGTTTAACTGAGAGTCAGTTACTGACTTATTACAGCTGAAGATCCCGGGTTCGATTCCCAACCCGGGCACTCTTAATGCTCTACATCCCAGCTGGATGTCGCTCACATGACATGTTAAATTGGAGGTGCCTTGTAATTGTGGTCCATATGAGGCAAGTAAAAGAACCCACCCATGGGTAAATGTGTAACACGATCTGGACATCAAGCAGCCTTATCATCTCATCATTACATCTGCTTCTGGCAGCTGGTCATATAAGCCACGAAGAGGCCAAGGACTCTCAACGGCTTATAGTAATTAACTGGCTTATTTATTTTTATTATCTCAGCCACTATCACAAACAAATCTAGGCGCATTAATATACTTTTATACATGCTAAATCAAAGTGATCGAAGTACTGCAAAGCTTAATAACATACTCAATCTACTTAACAGTCTTGCATTTTGATGAATGATATTTTGATTACTGATGAATATCAGGTATAGACTTACAAGTGAAAGGACAGGAGTGATGACGAGCCAAGTAATTCTGAAAAACAGTGGTGGTTTCCTTCCAATCATTAAAGCAATATCTTCTGCGAACCTCGTATACCCTGGAAGATAAACATATTGTCATTATAGTATAAACCAAAATAAATGTCCACTTGTTATTGGTTTTATTTTTACATATATGTCACGCAGAAGCACAAAAAAGAAAAAAGTTAAACCCCAATTGTCTAACCCATAAAACCCTCCTCTGTACAAATTAACTCGAAGTTTCCTATCTTTGTAGTAATAATATGTGCTGTTTTGTCACTATTATAGGCATTTGTTATCAAAACCTGTGAACAGTTATTGAATAATGTATTGGAAATAATTATAGGTCAACTGTATATATTTCTAACCATCTGGTAGCTAAATTCACTTGTACTTTTATATTATCTAATTTTTCTTATTTAAAATTTGTTCCGGGGTTTTTTCCTATTTCAGCTTCTGGCTGCCGGAACAAACCCACACAGTTGCATGGTTTTCCTTTTATTTGGAACAAATATTTTTGTTGCACATTTCACTGTCACAAGGTTAAATCTGACCCGATTGGAAAGTGACATTCATTAAAATGTTTGATATCTAAATCCATGTGTTACCAAACAACTCAATATTAAGTTTTCTGTATTAATGTATTTCGTTGCACCATCAGCTCGATAAGCTCATGATTTTACGGTAACATAAGATAAAAATCCACAAACTTACTTCGGTGCAAAAACAACAAATATCTAAATACATTTTTGCATCTACAAAAGACTCGCTGAAAATCACAACTTACCGTAAATCCAAAGTATGGCTGCTGACTCGAAGAAAGTAATCACCAAAAGCGAATAGGATGAAGAGTAATCATTGAGCATTGTAAATATGTAGAATCCTCCTTGAGTGATCATTGGAATGCCCATGAGAAACGTGAATATGCACAAACCGAGTCGAAGAAAAAACGGTCGAAGTCCAACTTTCAAGACACTCGGAAATTCGTCGAGTAATGACGAAATGATTGTTTCCGATAAAGAGAACTGTGTTAATATAACAAGTGATAACATGCAGGTTAGTAAAGAAAATATTACATAATTTAACATCAAATCTTATTTTCTAAAGTTAGAGGGAAAACAAATGATTAGGCCTACGTAAGATTCAAAGTAAATAACCAGCATTGTCCACATAATTTTGGGTCATTATATTTTCATACAAAGCAAAGAGCAGCATAAAATTGACCGATATGTTAATATCAAGTCCAGCCCAACTTTCTAACTGATGAAAAACACATTTATATGAGAATTAACTGCTGACACAGTTTGGGACAATAGTGACAAGACGGCTCAAGGTAGAGCCCGTAGTTGCCGCCATTTAGCGCCACCGCCAGTCACAATTCATCCAAGTCAAGTCAAGTCATCAGAAGCCAAGTCGCCGCCGATTTTAATTCACAAAGCCACCATGTAAAAGCCACATTTGGGATTGGATTTTCCATAAAAATGTGAAAAAGGAGAATTTCAGAATATATATTATTGGTTTAATAATTTCCGTGAAATATACATCAGCTCATTAAGTGCTAATAAATTTAAAAAGAAGTCAAGTCATTTAGTGCCAAGTCAAGTCAAGTCACCAGGAATGACTGAAGTCATTGAATTCTGTCAAGTTAAGTCATCTAGCACCAAGTCAAGTCATGTCAAAAAATGCAAGTGACTACGGGCTCTAGCTCAAAGTCATCATCAGAAGAAAGTTTAACTCATTGTTAACATTTCTTGTCCTTTTTTGTGAAAAAACATGGGGATGATTAATTTTGAATCTTATGACAGTTTTAAAACGTTTGCTGACACAGTACTGTGGTAATTAATAGGGCATTGCTCTGTTACTGACACCAGCCAATCAGATCATCTGTTGGAGATCAACATCCAATCAGATCATCTGTTAGAGATCACCAGCGAATCAGATCATCTGTTAGAGATCAACAGCCAATCAGATCATCTGTTAGAGATCACCAGCCAATCAGATCATCTGTTAGAGATCACCAGCCAATCCGATCATCTGTTAGAGATCACCAGCGAATCAGATCATCTGTTAGAGATCACCAGCCAATCCGATCATCTGTTAGAGATCACCAGCGAATCCGATCATCTGTTAGAGATCACCAGCCAATGAGAAAATCTGTTAAAGATCACCAGCCAATGAGATAATCTGTTAGAGATCAACAGCCAATCAGATCATCTGTTAGAGATCACCAGCCAATCAGATCATCTGTTGGAGATCAACAGCCAATCAGATCATCTGTTAGAGATCACCAGCGAATCAGATCATCTGTTAGAGATCAACAGCCAATCAGATCATGTTAGAGATCACCAGCCAATCAGATCATTTGTTACAGATCAACAGCCAATCAGATCATCTGTTAGAGATCACCAGCCAATCAGATCATCTGTTACAGATCAACAGCCAATCAGATCATCTGTTAGAGATCACCAGCCAATCAGATCATTTGTTAGAGATCACCAGTCAATCAGATCATCTGTTAGAGATCACCAGCCAATCCGATCATCTGTTAGAGATCAACAGCCAATCAGATCATTTGTTTGAGATAATCAGCCAGTAAGATCATCAGTAAGATCACCAGCCAATCAGATCAACTGTTTGGGATTACCAGATATTACCAGCCAATCAGATCATTTACTGGAGATCACCAACCAATCATATGTTTGAGATCACAAACCAATCAGATCATGTTAGAAATTACCAGCCAATCAAATCATCTGTTAAGAGATTACCAGCCAATCAGATCATCTGCTGCAGATCACCTGCCAATCAGATCATGTTAGAGATCACCAGCCAATCAGATCTGTCCTGGTTTCGTTGACACAGTACTCTCCAGAGAATATGTAGAACTACTCAATTATTGACACACTACTGTGACAGCAAACATTGTGCAATAGTTGTGTAAATTTTTATCTTATGGTTAACGGCTAGATACCCACCTGAGAGCTGTATCCTATAGAAGTCATCATCATGAAAAACAGAACGGACCATAGTTGCGGAAGTGGCATCGTCGCAAGACCTTCTGGATACACGACAAATACCAAACCTGGTCCTGTATTAATTGAAAATATACAGTTAACCAGAGAATAAGTTGCAAAGAGAATAATGAATAATATTTGCGATGGTTGTAGCTATTTTTAACCTGTATATTTTTGTATATATATATATTATCTATGCTGACATGCATTATAGTTTTAATCTCTTACCTATTTATTGTACATATTTTTTACAGTAGTGTATTAACCTTTTAACAGAAGGGCCCTTTGGAAGATAAGTGTCTATGTATGTATGTATCTATCTATGTATCTAGTTATCTATCTATCTATCTTTCTATCTTTCTATCATCTATCTATCTATCTATGTATCTATCTATCTATGTATCTATCTATGTATCTATCTATGTATCTATGTATCTATGTATCTATGTATCTATGTATGTAGCTATCTATTTATCTATATATCTATCTATGTATCTATCTATCTATGTATCTATGTATCTATCTATGTATCTATCTATCTATATATCTATATATCTATATATCTATCTATATATCTATGTATCTACCTACCTATCCAACTATGTATGTATCTATCTATCTATCTGAGTCTATTTGCACTTAGTATAATGAAATGTATATGAAAGACTTCTCTGAGGGGTGGGGAGTGTGGTGTCTCTGCTCTCCTATGCATTACAGAAAATGCTAAGTTTTATCAGCATGTGAATTTCATCTAGCTCTCAAATGCATTACAGAAAATGTTTAGTTGTAAGAGCATGTGAATTTCATCTAAAAGAATGAAATGAACTAAAAATAACAGACATAGATACTCATCAGTTGCTCTCTTTTATGTTAATATAATTTGTTTCTGAACTTCATCTCATGCATCTCATTCCTCAAAATTGTTCATGTAACTAGTGGTCTCAAAATAACTTTGAATTAAGTTCTGAGACCACTCGTCATCATTATTGTAAATAACTTGTATTGGTCAATGATATTAATAAAGAATCATACATATAAATAAAAAAAATATCTATCTATCTATTGCGGTCAAACCTGTTCTAATGGCCACATGTAAACAACCACAACCTGCTGTAAACAGCCAATACATTGCAAATCCCCTCGGCGGAATTTTTATTGTTCACCCCTCTATTTAAAGTCACCTCTTTTAAACGGCAAATTTTTAAATTTCCTTTGGTTACCGCTCTAACACACTTTGTTACACAGTATAGTAAGCAAAAACTAAATTATACGCAAATAAAAAAAATATTTAAGGTAAAACTATAATGAGAAGCAAAATACCGAGTTGAGTAATGCCATTTTTGTTGCAAACAAATGATGACGTCATCTATATTATAATCAAATGAATGTCAACTCCTTATTTGGTCTTATTTTACATTATAAATCATGGAAAATTAGGCCTATAAGATAAACTGCAAAATATCACTGAAAAACAGGTGGACATTTATTTTGAATCCTACTTTAATTTTGCTTTATCCGTTTTGATCGCAGTGCACTCTGGTAAATTTTCTCCCTGTTACTCATTTTACAAAGTATATATCTTATTTTAACCAACTTCTAAATTTAATAGTATCTACACACAATTAATTATTTTCTTACCAGACGTGGCCACATCCTCTATTTTGACGCCCTTTTCGTTAGCCATATATCCGAGGACAGAGAAAATCACAAAACCTGCATAAATGCTCGTCATGCAGTTAATTATGGGGATCATCAAACCGTCTCTGAAAATATCACAATAAATAATTTAACATCACATTAAATAATTTAAAGTATAGCTGTGGCAACAAAATATCAATTTGACACAATTTTATTAATTCAGGAAATTAACATTTTTTATGCACACAACGAACTACCTCTTACAGGATTCTATTCTATTCTATTCTATTCTATTCTATTCTATTCTATTCTATCCATTCTATTCTATTCTATTCTATTCTATTCTTGATATATTTATCCAATCCAGATAAAGACACATTAATATAGTGCTCAAAAAGCACCAAAAATCAAGATGGAAACTTTCAACTGAATTAGCAAATTCTGCCAACCAGCTCGTAAGATTGATCAACTGACTGAATAAATAAATATATGAGCTATTCTGGATGTGGATCGCGTGAGATATCTAATACATTGGTTGAATTTGGTGGGTCTTGTAATTGGCTTCTATGCTGAAGCAAGTAAAAGATCCCATCCATGGGGTAAATATATGTAACATGGTGTTGACTCCAAGAAGCCAAAATTATCATCTCATCATTACATCTGCCTCTGGCAGTCTGTCGTATAAACTGACTGAGCTCCAGACTAGTTGAATTGAGACATTGAAATAATATTATCATTTTGAATGGTTCTGTGAGGTAATTTTTATTTAATCGCGTTTTTTTTTTTTTAAATTTATTGTTACAGCCACCACAACAGCTTCAGCTTAGGTGGTTTCTGGATACTGTAAACAAGATTATGTAACCATATATATGTACACAGGTCTTTGAACCCCACCCCCGTCCCCATTTGCTCATGTCATATAATATGTATACCTGCCCAAAAAAAAAAAAAACTATCTAGGTGTTCATTGTTTGTTTATAAACTGACAGTGAGTACATTTCACCAAATGGACTGGTCAGATCTTGTGTGACCTTGTACCCGAATACTAATTCAAAACATGATGTCACCAATGCACAATAGGCCTACTAGATGACGTCATCAATAATTGAGCCGCGGTGACGTCATGTATTGCATTGGTATTTCCACTGACCAGCCCTATATATTATTACCTCAGAATATTGTTGTTGAACCTGTTGTAAGATGATAGAACAATCAAGTTTCCCATCCCGACTCCAAGTGAATAGAAGATCTGCGTAGCTGCTTCACCCCACACCTACAAAAATACTTTTAATAACGTATTGTTTCATTGACATTTGATTTAAATAGTTTGTAGATATATCTATGGTTTATTGAATAAAAACATTCATATACAATAAAAACAGTAAGAGTTAGTCACAATAAATACTCCCCCTACCTTGGAAATTTACAAAGTGAAGTTTTAGTTTCAAACTAGATACACAGACATGCCAACTTTGGAGGAAGCATTTCCGGGTCAGTGACAGGCGAGGCCCGAAGATCACAGGCAGTTCTATGCACGATACATTATGTATTGTAATTTTTTGCCGGGTTCAGTGTTCAATTTCCGGGCTTGACCCGGCAATTCCGGGTCAGTTGGCATGTCTGGATACAGAGTAGCTTTGTAAAATATAACAACAAAGGCAATTCCAATTATTAACTATTCTGTTAATCCAAAGCAATTTTCTTTTCTCAGGTCTGCAATAATATTTATATAAGTGAAAGCTATGACCTCTACGAGAATTTATAAAAGTGTATGAATTTTCTACATTAATTAACGTTACACCTTCAATCTTTAAAAACAGACATAAAAACTTAATGTAAATGAAACTTTGCCACAGTACCCATCTACATAATATATTCACAAACGTAGCATTACCTGGAAATCTGTCAGTCGATTGAAATCTGGTTTCAGGTAAAATATAATTCCATCGACCGCGCCTTCCAAAGTAGCTCCCCTGACCAACATGCAGGTCAGTAGGAGGTAGGGAAAGATAGCGACGAAGTAGGACACCTGGAAATGAAAATAAAAATTAGTCATGATAATGACATGTCAACATGGCAAGTCATCTAATTAATATAAGGTTATTCTCTGCGTTTACAAAAAAAATTGTGAAATAAATTGTGCTTATTTGTGGAATTTGATTATTGTCCTCACCAAAACATCTATCGTTAGAAATGTTTACCCCTCCGCAAAACTTTGGTTATTGATTCTTGACAAACTTGCCCTTAGCTCCTTGTCATGAAACAAGACGTGTTACAAAATTACTTTAGTGGGTAGGTGGGTGAGATAGGCTTTCCGTCCCATATTTTTTTCACCAGATAGGGCTGATCAAGACAGGCTGCATGATCACTGAGCAGGCAGGCAGGTGCCAAGGCAATGAGGCGAATGATGAAGCAACCTTCCAATGTGGGCTGGATTTGAACCTCGGGACCCAGTGGTTGGCAGGCCAGTGCGCTATCACTGAGTATTACTTGCACCATTGCTAGCGGATAATAGCAAATCTCACTTACTTGGTTTAAACATATTTATTAAATTTTGCCAACAAGACAGTGGCTCAATAACAGGTTCAATCTTGGTTAGTATAATGAGTAAACTGTACAATGTGGTAGGAGGTTTACAAGTAAAGTAAAAACTGGATGAATAATTGATCTATTGATGAACTATTACAAATAGGCTAGGATTGAACTAAGATCGATTTGTTTGGATGATTATATCAAAATTGACATATGTGGGAAGAGATCTCCAAATAAAAGTAAATTTGAAGTTATTGGGAGTGGCGTTGCATTACTAACACTGTTTAACAAGATTTGTCTATAGTTCGGAAATTCGAGGAAAAAGTGGCTCATAGTTTCTGCACTTACTTTGCCCAGTGATTCAATTCCTTTGACTAAAACCAGGAATACTATGACCCAGCTGATGAATAGGAGTAGTAACAACTGCCATCGGACTGATCCGGCCGTTCCGATTCCATCGGTCATTTCTAAAACGTGACGACTACGAAATAACATAAAGATGACACAATGAAATAAAGAGCCGAAATGGTAAAGCAATAACTGAAAAAGAATGATTTAACTCACTAGAAGAAGTCTTCACTTGGGGTAGTAAAAGTCTCGTTAGTTATGTTACCATCTGAAAATGACAAATTGAAGCATTTCAGATTGAGACATTGCATATCAATCAATCAGTAAAAACAAGATTATACTATCAAAAATTTGTCTTCTAATTCTGTTGTTTGGTGAGCCAAACCATGGCATTTATATGACTGAAAACCACAATATTTGGCACCCCCCCCCCCCCCCCTACAGTTACAATTTTGGATTGACTTAGAATTTAAGGGGCTAAAAAAAAAGTGGCATTAATAAGTAGACATACAGCCGTGGCCAAAAGTTTTCGAAAACTTGCTGTAGATGGTGCTTGTAGCGCTTTTTTGATCTTGCATCATACACGGCAAACTGTGCCAAGTGCATTTTCCATGAGAAGGATAAACGCATGGTTTTTTAGCTAATTATAATGAGGCAAAATCCATGCGTTTTGCATGTGTTTATCGAAACGCATGCAAAACGCACGTGGCACATTTGGCCATGTAGGTTTTGTAACCCTTGGCCATGAATATGGCATAGGGTATTGCGATGACCTGCAGCACCTCTGTCAGTTTGTCTCTCCCGTATGTCTCTCTGTCTGTCTGTGAACCACACTTACAGACATAATAACTTCAGGTTTATTGATGCAAAGCTCATGGACCTACAGGTAATATAACTTAGAGGAAGAACTTGAATTAGTTAAAACATGGGTTACTTTGACTTTTTTAATTGAGGTCACAAGGGTCAAACTCATCCAGAATCTTGTGGCTTTTCACTCTACTCCCAACTTGCGGATGATGAGGCTCACCGAACATCCGTAACTAATACATACATGTATATTGGCGTGACTATTGAGCAAATGTCTTTATAAGATGTAATTCAAGAAAAAGTGCAATAGTAAAAAACCAAACCAAGTTTAAAGTAACCTAAAGTCTCCTAAAACTTTTGACCTTGGCTGTGAGACAGTTGACAATGAATAAATATAAATAGACAATGCCATAAGACTGGGCGTGAAAATTATAACCAGGTGCCATTTACAATTAGAAATATGCACCAAAATTAATAAAATAAATAAGAAAATGCCATTGGACAGGGCCTCAAAATCCTAAACAGGCATTTACAAGTCGGAGTAAGCTCTCCAAGGAATAAAATATAACATGAAAATATCATTAGATGAGCATCAAATTTCTACGCAAGTGGGTTACAAGTAGAAATAAACCTCCCATTGAATAAAAAAAAAAATTCCATTAGAATAGGCATCAAAGTTCTAAATATATATGACCCTCAATGATATAATAATAAAATAGCAAGGAGATGCCATTACACTAAGCGTCAAAATTCTTAGCAGGTGGCACTTTCAAGTAGAAGTATTGATTGATTTTTTATTTCCAACATACAAAGTACATTTTTTACAATAATAGAACACATATACATAGATTTATACTCAGGGTATGTTGGGGGAAGACACCCGAGTATATACATACTTTAATTGGGAAAAACAAGAAATGATGAAAGTAAAATAAAATGATATGTGACAAAAAAAAAAAAAGACATAATAATAAAAAAATAAATACATAAAAATGATGGACATTGGCACCTTGTCACCTGTAGGCTTAGCTTAAATATTATATGGTTAGATTTTTCTACATTTAATGAAAGTGAGTTATCGTCAAACCACTGCGCCAGATATTTTAGATCTTCATTAATCTTTTTAGTGAGAAATTTAAGGTTACCTCCAGTTATATAAATTGTTGTGTCACCTGCAAACATTATGGAGCTGCAAAATTTCATGCATTTAGGCATATCATTTGCTAAAATTGAATACAACAGGGGACCTAAAACAGACCCCTGGGGGGTATGACACCCAATGAATACAAGAAAATAAAATGCCATAAGACTTAGCGTCAAAATTCTAAACATGTGGCATTTACAAAAAGATATCTTATCTTATACTTAAAATAAGAAAACTTACAGGATTCCCTGCACGTTGGCAAATTCCATTCATTATTGCAACTGGTCCATGGGAGTGTTTCTTGCATGGAGGAAAACATGAAGTATAGACACCACGTGATGATGACATTGAAATAGGTCAGGATATACCAACACACTACAACCGATGCAAGACCCACACCTACAAATAAAAATAAAATAATAAATAATATATTTGTATGTTGCTGTTCTAGCAATGATGTCAGCTCAAGGCTGTTCCATAAAAAGGCCCCCCCCCCCTTTTTATGGAACAGGTGGAGATGGACCAGAAATGTTTTGACCCCCCCTCCCCCGGGCCCACGACGATATCTGTTTTTTGACAGACCCCCGCTTTTCCTACATTAAGATTTTAAGAAAGTACTGGTCAACCCGCCCCCCCCCCCTCTCGTTTGGAGAACCCCCCTCCCCCGCTTTTTCAAAAAATTTCTGGTCCACCCCTCCCCCTTTTTTTAAAATAGAACAGCCCTCACTGGCACCTGGATTCAAGATACATATTATTCATAGCAAATTCAAGACAAATGAAAAGGTTAAAAGGCGTCACTTATTGACGCTTGAGCAGAGCGAAGAGCGACACCTTGACCTTTGAGGAAAATTCCTTGAATTTGCAACTGCTGCCGCCTATAATAAATGCTGGTGACATCATTTCTGAGCCCTACAAGGACTTGCAGGTGCTGTCCTCTGGTGCAATATATCAGTGTATGCATGGGCCAATCAGACACTAGCACTGGAACCGCAGTCTCCTACACTGTAGTGAGACTGGTCGCTAGCATTTCTTTCATGGTTTGTGATTGGCAGAGGATAAGCAGGGCTATGATTGGTCATTGCATCATGGTTTCTGAATGGTTGATTTGAACGACCCCTCTGGTATCAGCCAATCAGAAACGGGAACGGCATCAGCCAATCAGAAAACAGTCAGGATCCTGACTAAAAGTCACGTGGTAATGGCGGCCGAGACCGACTCCTATGCACTTGTGCAGAAGGAGGGGACCAACTTAATCAGACACCAGCTTACATGCCACTATGCCACTTTAGTAAGGCCTTCCCTGATTGTGCAATGAATTTCTGTTGCAACCAATCAGAGAGGAGATGAAAAATCACACAAAATTGTACCATCCAGGGCAAACAGTGATCTTAGCCGGAAAATGCGTCTTTCCAGCTTCCATTGTTTTTCTACCTAATTGCTATACACTGTGTGTCATCACCTTACACGCCCGTGATCTAATTATACACATGTTTTGCTCGTTTACTCATCTAAAGTAAATTAATAAATTTCTCTTATAGTCTATAGACTGGCTTATGGTATTAAAGGTCCAACAATGAAATAACATAATAATTAGATGTTCATGTGCTGAGTTTATGAAATTCTTGTTCTGACAAGCAGGCAATTCAGAGTTTTTAAAAGAAGATTTTCTAAGGCTATACTCAGCCTATCAGCTACATAGTTAAACCAATCATTTTTTTCACTAGATAAACTAGCTAAGAATGTCCATAATTAGGTCGCTCGGCTTATAAGTGACGACACAGGGTGTATATACAATAGTACTGCACTTAAAATGAGAAAAACTGGAAGGCTATAAGGCAGTGTTTGCCACTTACCTTTAAATAAAGGATTGATTTTCCAAATAGTAAACGGTCCGAGAGATGCAAATTGACCAATACACAACTCCATCATGTATAGCGGAATTCCAACTAGGATCAGCGTCAGGATATAAGGTATCAAGAAAGCCCCTAAAATATGAAGAAAAATAATAATAATATATATAAATATATGGAGGAACATTTATACATTGTCTGGACTAGTGCCACTTGCTCGTTAGGCAAATGATCAGAGATCGTTTATCCAGGTGACAAGGCTTGGCAGGAGTGTAATTCCTCAAATGTTTTTCATGTGTTGATAATTAATCTAGGGATTAGAAACAGGAATTACTGTTTTGAGAATGGCCAATTAAAATTATATAGAAGTAATTCAATTTATGATGTCATAATATATGACGTAATCAAAATGGGGTCAATGAGGCAAAAATGCCAACATGGCTGCCACGCGAAAAGGGTGTATATGTATGGTTCTAATCAGATAATTAGTAAAACCAACAAATTACAGCAGAAGTATAACTGCTAGAATTATATCACAAAGTAAAAGAAGTTAATTCAATATAGCTGACAGGCATTACAAGCTGCCATATTGGGTTCTTGAGGAAACATAAAATATATAATAATAATCATTGATAATAGTACATGCATTAATACAAAATATGCACACAAAATATTATATGTGGGGTCGTAGGACTGCACCTCCATAGCATCCTACGATAATTGACCCAACATTGTGACTACTTGTGGAATTGTTGATGCAACTGATAAATATTCGTTTACTAGCTCTAACAGTGGAACTTCAAGACTACTAAACTCCAGAGGATGTCATGTGAAATGCAGCAATCTCATAGCCAGGTCAACATGCCCCTCATTTGCATTGGAGTTCACAGAATACACCCTTTTCACACGGCGGCCATGTTGGCATTTTTGCCTCATTGACCTCTCTTTGCACTCTTATATAATATTGCGACGTCATCAGTAGACAATGGCCATGGTGAGGTCACAGAGTGCAAGAACAATGGAGAAGTAATTCAATTCATGATGTCATAATATATGACGTAATCAAAATGAGGTCAATGAGGCAAAAATGCCAACATGGCTGCCACGTGAAAAAGGTGTATTAGGACTCTCATTGGTTAAGGAACTGCCTTAGCCAATGGGAGTCCAGGATTCACTCGACGTCATCATTCGTAGACTTGGAAACTAAACTCCAGAGCAGTGATGACATCATGTGAATTCAAGGCTCTGATTGGTTGAGGGACTGCTGTAACCATAGGGAATGCAGCCTTAATTCACATTCAATTCAATTTATTACCACTACGATTCAGTTTATATTACAAAAAATTGATATGTCAAAATAGATTTCTCGTATGATATTTCATTGGTCATGGAAAACGTGAACCGTTCTAAAATCACATGGGAAAGTGCCCCAGATGATCGATTAACACCAAACGGTCAATAATTTTCTATACCCAAAATAATTTTATCATATCTAATCTTACGATGCGTAAATGATTAAATGCCAATAATTGTCATCAATAAATATCGTGTATGAAATCAAAGATAGTAAATGTGTTCCTTTGGGAAGATTCTTATCTCCTTCATTTTGATAAGTTAAATAAGTAAACACAAGACAATGATAATAGAATAGTTCAATAGATCAATGAGATGAGAGATAATTTTAAGCTGGTCAAGCCTGTTTACAACACTATGCAATATGGTTTCAGGTCTATTATGTATCAAGGTGCTATGGTCTGGAATTCTTTACCCGTTGAATTAAAAGAGTAGATGAATTAGCTAAATTCAAAGACTTATTAAGACGTCGCAGTTCCTTGGAAAGTTGTAATTGTGGATAATGCATAATTTGTCAGCAAAATAATTTATGATCATTGTATAGTTTAGTCATGATCTCATACCAATCATCTGTATATATAATATATATCTTCATTTTGTTACTGTTATTCTTCAGTTGGCTAAAAGCTTTATAGCTTATGTTTTGTTGTTTTGTCTTAGTGACCTTTGACCATAAATAAAGTTTATCTTATCTTATCTGAAAATGCTTAATATTGCACTCATTTGGAACTATCCTGTGCCCTGATGCACATGTTGACATTTCTTCAATAAAATTCCTCATCATATTCAAAATAAGACTGTGAGAGACTCCTCATTTCAAATCACAAATTAAAAACCTGTTCAGAATCAAGATTACCAAATGAAATCTCATCAGCATGGAACAATTTGCCATAGAATGCGAGAGACAAAAGGTTCTTATCTCGGATGGTTTATGATGATTTTAAGGACTTTGTTAAGTTGGACCACACTTATTTGATCTTTATCTTCTCGGGTCCTCTCGGGGCAATTTTCAGTAGGACAGTCGTTGAAAATCCCAAAATAAAATGAAATTTTGTATAACATAATAATGGGACTTGTTAATTTATTTTTCTTTCGGCACATTTCTCTTCATATTGGCAGATCCAGGGAAGTTAAAATTATACGGAGGGTATCCACTCAATTTTGAAAACAAAATTTCCTGTATTTTCCCCGTTTCACTAGATATTTTCCCAGGTGATTATACGGCCTCCTGGTACCCAACAGCTGTACCTTCACCACCAAAATACCACAAAGTTTAGTGTAATTTTTAAATCAACAGAGTCCATTTCAACCTATGAAACTTATCTACAATAAGCCACACTGCCATCCAGCGTTATACATTTCCGATCAAAATTATGTTAGCATTATACATATTATTATACATATAGTGACAAAATTCCCTCCGTTTTCCCTGAATTCATAACCTAACATCAAATTCCCTGAATTTTCCCTGCAGGGATTTTTTTTTTTTTACAATTTTCCTTGTTTTTCCTGTCCAGTGGATACCCTGATATAAGTGTTGCCATGGGGAAATTCTTACCTCCTCCATTTTGATAAGTTAAATAAGGAAATCTCCACACATTCCCGAGTCCAACTGAAAAACCGATGCACGTCAAAATGAACTCTATCTGTCCGCCCCACTGGCCTCGGCCAGATGCTTCACCCGCCTCATCAGATGCTTCACCACTGACTCCTGCTGAAAATCAATCAATAAATCAATGATCTGATAAACCAATCAATTTGTGACCAATCGATCGATCTATCAATCAATCTTTTGCTTAATTGATATATATTTAATTTATCAATGGGATCTGGTCATCTTTCACTTAATCAATTGAAAATCTAGTAATCAATCTGTGGCCTGGTCAATCGATCGATCAATCAGTGATTGATAAACTAATCAATCAATCAATCAATCAATCAATCAATCAATCAATCAATCAATCAGTGATTGATGAACTGACCAATCAACCAGTCTTTTTCTTAATAAAAAAAAAAATCATTAAGGGTGATTTGACCTAACATTAAAAACAAAGAATTAATAAATGAATGAATGAATCAATCAATCAATCATAAATAAATAAAATTAATTTAAAAGAACACAGTACATCTTTATTTAATTCTACCAAAAGTTTATTTTATCATTACCAATGAAAATGCTCTTAAATTTGAACTGGACTTGAGTGTTACAGCAATAAAACTCATAGTAATTTAAAACCAAAACAAAATTGTCGAGTTCTGTGAATAGCCAATGACGTCAGTGATATTAGACAATGAAATTTACTCAACAAAATTACCTAATGCATTATCTGCAGATCCGCCTGATTTTATAACGCCATTCATGCCAGTTTTCTTCATTTCTATCGTCTGCTGTAAATATACAAAACCAAACATGAAAGTTGAATGAACATTGCAGTTAGGGTATTAATGATGGTACATAAATGTAAGCTGGTAAATGTGTAACATGACTTCTCCACCAATCAACCCCAATAGTGGCAAGAAGTTGAAGAAGGTGATGTAATAGTGAGGTGGTCTTAATAGTGAGGCGGTCTTAATAATGAGGTGGTCTTAATAGAGAGGACTGTAATATATCCAATAATTTGATAATTCTGTTTGTAAAGCGCTAGTTCCCATAAAATTGCTCACCATCTATCTATCTATCTAAGCCGGGAAGTTTCATACCACCACATTATTGAAAAATCATGACCTTACTCGACAGTTATATAATTATTAGCTTTTCGAATCCAGGAGAAATGTGCTAACAGAAAAAAATAGCATTATATGTCCTGATGTGATTTAATAGAAAGTTTTGTTTCATGATATTTTGACCGACCAACCCATTCAAAAATGCCTCAAATGTATCTTAATAGTGAGGTGGCCTTAATAGTGAGGCGGTCTTAATAGTGAGGTGGTCTAATAGTAAGACGATCTTAATAATGAAGTGGTCTTAATAATGAAGTGGTCTTAATAGCGAGGTGGTCTAATAGTAAGACGCTCTTAATAGTGAAGTGGTCTTAATAATGAAGTCTTAATAGTGAGGCGGTCTAATAATGAGGTGGTCTTCATATGTCTGCCAAAATTGAGAATCAATTTATACTGACTCAGGATCTTGCACTGATACAGCCTAATTTTTATTCATAATATTGTGTGTCTGGCGGTCTGTCTTATAGTTAGGTGGTCTTAATAATGAGGTGGTCTTAATAATGAGGTGGTCTTAATAGTGAGGTGGTCTTAATGGTGAGGTGGTCTTAATGGTGAGGTGGTCTTAATGGTGAGGTGGTCTTAATAATGAGGTGGTCTTAATAATGAGGTGGTCTTAATAGTGAGGTGGTCTTAATGGTGAGGTGGTCTTAATGGTGAGGTGGTCTTAATAGTGAGGTGGTCTAAATAATGAGGTGGTCTTAATAGCAAGGTGGTCTTAATAAAGAGGTGGTCATAATAGTGAAGTGGTCTTAATAGCGAAGTGGTCTTATAATTGGGTACAACTATCACAAATCAAAGATGGCAAAAATATACTGCATGAAGTTGGAACTTTACACACACCCAGGAGCAATAAACACATTTACTAGAGAGCAACAATACTTATCTAACACAACAGATAAAAAGATAGCGAGGCATAAACAATCATCACTGGGACACAGTGCAAAATTTATTTGGTCAGATCACCACTTCATTCTCAAGGGTGGCCTTAATTGTGGGGTTCCGCTGTTGTAGGAACTTTTCTGTTTAACGTCAGTGGAAAATTTTGAGGAATGATTCTTTACATCGAAAAAAATGAGTTAAATTCCATGATTGATAATACGCTGATTTATCAAGGTATCATGTTCATTATGATGTTAAATTATCTATAGTATTCAGTACCAATAAAATATACAATACAATACATTATATATATATACAATACAATACTATGACACCCCATATATGGCCACCTCACCCTTAAATGTATTTAGAGGCTTTTGATGCAAATTCAAACTGTGATTGAAGTAACTAAGTTAAAGATGGTATTTAGACTCTCTAGTATCATTCAAAGTTTAAAATCGAAGTTTGAAATCGAAGTTTGAAATCGAATGGCTGACTACGGCTATGAGTTCGATTTATTTATACATTTATCATTGTCGGTTACAAGTGAAATTTGTTTTTAAAAAAAGAAGAAGAATAAGAAGAAGTTGAAGCTGATGAAGAAGCTAAAGAAGCTGAAGAAGAAGAAAGAAGAAGAAGCTGAAAAAGAAGATGAACAAGAAGAAGAAGAACAAGCTGAAGAAGAAGCAGCTGAAGAAAAAGAAGAAGAAGAAGAAGCTGAAGAAGAATCTGAAGGGGAAAAAGAAGCTGAAGAAGAAGAAAAGGAAGATGAAGAAGAAGATAATTCAAGAGGCTGACTAATTTTGGTGTGACTGCATGTCTTTGACGTCTCAATAATTATTCGCAGAACCTCATTATCACAATAATTTATTAATAAACATGCAACAGACGTGATGAAAATGTCACGATTCCGCTGCTTTACACAATAAAAAAGAGACTAATTAAAAAATCCTCTTTTAGATAAACCACAAATATGTTATCTGACTAATAGTACAACAGGCAATCAGGAGCACAATGAGTGTATGAGTACGAAGGGCAAAACATTGAAAAAAGCTGTCAATTGTCATTGAGTTGTAGCTGAAGCGACAAAAAGTTTAAATGTATGCTGTATGTTCATTGTGACAATTATATTACACGTGTAATATACTAACTACATAGTGTTGGTTACAATTTTGCATTTTAGAAACTAAAAAATGCTGTGATACAAAATATGCAAAAAAAAAAAATATATATCTACACATTGTTTAGTAATCATCTTTCTCACCTACTCCACGCAGATTTTGTTGCATGGCCTGGTTTTTTCCCCCGTAACATTGCTGCACTAAATATAGAAACACTGGGTATGCAAACCACACAATCGTGCTAATATCTAGCAAGGCGCCTAGCGTAGCTACGCAATGGCGTCTTGCTTCAGGAAGATGTTTAGTAATATTATGATAAATAACATCGCCATAACTGACATAATAGTCATCAGTAATGTCTATTATTGCATTAATTGTTTGCTGATCATTTCAAAGTTTTGATAAAAATTGTGATGTAAATTAAGAGTTAAAAAACAGTTATTCATAATTATCAAGAAATAATGTGAAGTTTTGATGAAAATCTTTTAAAAGTTTGATATATTTATGACACAACGATTTGGTTAAATATATTAAAAATATATAATATGAATTTAGTTTCTTATGAACAGCAGGATTCCAAATATTTTAAAAACTTTTAGCTGCTAAACTATATCTATATCACTGTTTTAAATTTTATGATTTATTTTGTTTTTACTATATTTATTTCAATTATATATAATTTCCTTTTGTCTGTACTTTAATCAAATATCTTATTTATTTTTATCTTAACAACTTTCTGTACAGCGCACTAGATTATTTTTTTTAATTTAAAATACATGTAGCGCTATATAAATGTTATAAATAATAATATTAATAAATAATAATATTAATAATAATTAAAAGAGCCAGCTAGTCAAACTTAACCAAATACAACTTATATTACTGATTTATCAACCAAAAAGCGATGACCTATAATCTGCCGAGCACCATCCAGTCAACTTAGACAGCAACCTAAAACATTAAACTAACATGACATAAATTTAATATCAATGTCTTTAAAATTTAACTTACCATTTTGCCTGGAAATTTTCCACTCCGTTCGAAGCGTTATCACAAGTTCTGAAGATGTTCAAGTATGATTCTATTTATACGGCCAGGATCCTCGACTTTATCTGGAATAAATCTTGAGATAATTTGAGATAGTTCAAGAACAGGACAAGCAAAGAGGATGATAGCGTAGTTTAAGGATTATTCATCGGTCTTACGTCAAAATTTGATGACTGGTTGGTACTTGCGTGTGTTTCCAAGAGACACAATAAAGACAATATGTATGTCAAAAAAATATTTTGTTCATAATTGCATCAATGGTTGCCATAGAAACAGTTGTCATGGTGGTGGGTGATTAGGGCTTTATGTCCTGTATTTCTGCACCTGATGGGCTAATTAGGACAGGTAGGGACAATGGCCATGAGACGAAGGATGAAACAGCCATCCAACAAAGGCTCGACCGGGAATTGAACCCGGGACCCAGTGGTTGGAAGCCCAGTGCGCTACCACTGAGCTAAGCCCCAAACCCCAGTTGTCATGGTAACGCCCCAGAAAGCGACTACTGTCATGGCCAACTGCAGAATGTTTATATTCTTGCAAACCTTCTGCTGTTTGAAATTTGCTGACATTTTCCAATGAGGTTATTTTTCTACTTGCATCTCCACATTAATTAACAGAAACAACAAAGTTATCTAAGAATATTTTATATGAATGGAGCAATACAATTTCTTATTCTTGCCAGCTGATGAAATTCTGGCTATGCCAGTAGTGTCATATGGAGCACACCGGCCAAACATTGTACATGAGTATTTGTACCATGGCATACATAGCTAAACTGCACTGGAAAGTGGTACATATCTTCATGTGTACACCACATTAAGCCATACTTATTTTCTGCTTCATGTGTGTGTGTGGGTGTGATTAGGGCTTTACATCCTGTATTTCTGCACCTGATGGGCTAATTAGGACAGGCAGGGACCATGGCAATGAGATGAAGGAGGAAACAGCCATCCAACTTAGGCTCGACCGGGAATCGAACTCGGGACCCAGCAGTTGGAAGCCCAGAGCGCTACCTCTGAGCTAGGCCCCCGGCCCTTCTGCTTCATGAATTGAACATGCACTTGGTGTCCATGCTGACACAGTAAACGACCCCACCCATGGGGTAAATGTATAACATGGTGTAGACACCAAGCCTCATCATCGCATCATTCCATCTGCCTCTGACAGCTGGTCATGTGGGCTGGAAAAACTTCAGATCAAGTAGCATTGAGTCCAGGGCCGGATTAAGGCTTCTGGGGGCCCTAGGCTGAACCCATTTGTGGGGCCCCTGCATATTTTTGATCACGGTAAAACCTTATAGCGATCCAGTGGTAAGGTGCTCGCCTGCAAACCATAAGGTTGTAGGTTCGAGCCCCAGCCATGGCATGGAGGCAGATCCTTTGATCCACTCCACCCAGGTGTAAATGGGGAGCTGGCTATTGATAGTGATGGCGATTGTAGAGTGCTTAGCCCCCTGCAGGAAATTCTGTGTAAGGGGCTGTATACTCCCCAGGGAGTTGAGAAAGACCAATGCTTGAACAGGTCCGCAGACTGATTCAGCATAGTTATTTAGCTTAAGCGCATGGGAGGCTGCAATGGAGCCACGAGCGAGTGAACACCACTAATACCTTTACTGGTGTTAAGCAGTAACCCAAGACAGGCGGCCATTTTGTAGAAGGTAAAACACTGAGGGAGTTGAAATGTAGAGACCATCTACAGTAGGTGACCGGTCTACACAGGTGGCCATTAGGGCTGGTTCATTCTGTTAACGATTATCTAATTGCTAAAAATAGGGCTGCTCTGCATAATGTGCTAAGTTATTACCCAGCCAGAACCATACGTTCACCAACATAAATGAAACAAAAACGTTCAAAAAACATTTTGCTACAGTGTACCTCAGAAATTTTTTTTTAACGTTTCATTTATGTTCGTGAACATATAGTTCTGGCTGGGTATGCAACTTCGAAATTTGCCTGAATCTCCCACATTTACTTCAAACTACTGCACTGGATTTTTAATTTGGTTTCACAGGTATTGGATAGGCATTATACAAAACGTCAATTTAGTTTATTGTTTGGCAGAGATAACCCATATAGTATTCCAACTCGGGACAAGTTGTCCCGGACAACATCGGTAACTCAGTTATGTTGATACAATTGTTCCGATGGTGGATCACCTATCAGATAAGGACCCAGACAGTTTCTTGTCACCTTCTCCTTTATAGTTTACTTTAATTCTTTTTTAATATTTTTTTTTTGCAAGATCCTCTCTGATGTGTGGGGGGGGGGGGGGGGGGGGGCCCTAGGCTTCAGCCTAGTCATCGAAATAAATGATTAATCCAGCCCTGATTGAGGCATTGACATTAACAAATTTTCAAAAACCCAAAGTACTTTAATTGTTACAAACAGTTCTGTTCTGCCGGGGGGCTGAGGTTCATTCCTTTTCCATTGTAACCAAAGTTTTAAAATTGCATTGCCGTGACACGACCAAATAATTTTGTAACCTAGGTGACGGTTTTTTTATCTTTCGTTTCTCGACACCGCCGGCCAAACTTTTGCAGTGCCACTCAATTAATAAATCAACAATTGTCTGGGCAATCATATGTATTGCATCTCAAAGTATCACATCACCTGTGTTAATATATTTAAAAAAACACTTTCTGGGGATTTTTATTTTATTTTCCGACAGACCGTCTCATGAAAAATGGTCCGAGAAAGTTCCGAGAAACATAAGATAAAAAAAAACCGTGGCCTTATAAGAAATCACACAAACTGGTGATTTTAAAACAATACATGACAACTTTATTGCATGAAACTGATGGAATCACATAATATATGTATATTTTGACAGAGGTATTTTTTTGTACACTACATATTATAAGTCAGGCAGGCGCAATTATTTATCATCACATTTTCTTCACAATTAAAACTTCGTTCCCCTTAAAATAAATGTAGGTGTTTTGATAGCTACAAGTCCCCTGTCCACAGGACAGGGTTACAAGGTCCTGGATGAAAAAATATTGACTTTTTGGCTTGAGTGGGAACTAGCCTTTTAGTAAACGTTTGTCACACAACATATACCCGCTGTAGGGTTAGACGTACCTTTTTCCTATTATTTCGCGCTCAGATGTGGTTGATTTCTTCCAATATTAATAGATTTCTGTGCCATTTTCGAATTCACATTTCGGTAAACAAAGCTTGAAGCATGGCCGCCTAGTTCCGAAAAACTCACAAGAGGGCTCTGGCGACGTTTCAACGCCCCTAGTGGCACACAGGATAGTGCTGACCAGTCCTCATTTCTGTGACTGCTGGGGGCGTTGTAATTGCGAAAGTTTAGTAAATTATTAACAGAGTTTTTGGTGCTTGTTGATGTACTTCTTGGGCATTCTACTGTCAGATTCCGAGTGGACGAAAAGCAGTCTGTATAAAGAGCTATCAGCACCGAATCGCACTGATGCGCCCTCTTGTGTATATTTACCACAAAAAGCATGAACTAGCAAACGTGAATTTAAAAACGCTCTTGAAAAGGATATTTCCACTGGCTTTTTCAGTGAAATGTGAATACAAGTTGATAGTTAACAGAGTCGTTCTCGTGTGCATCACGACGAAATAAGTTATGCTGACATGTTTATGGAGAAATATGTGTCGTAAATGTCAACATCAAAGAATTCCCATATAACGCGTTCCGACCCTACATCGCATCTAATGCAATGTAGGTCGGTTCTGGCTAGTGTTTTGATAGCATTTTTACAAAACACAAAAATAACAAGATCTGCAGTAAACAAAGATCTGCAAGTTTGAAGACACGTAAAATTATGAGTAATGGTTTATACATGACAAAGTGTTCGCGGTTCACTAACATGAAAACATAAGATGATTGACCATTCATTCAAATTACACTTATAACGTTCAGTGATCAAGCCACATTTATTGTGTTAAGGGCTGTTCCATTTAAAAAAGAGCGGGGGGAGGGGTGGATCCACCGGAAGATTTTTCAGATATCAGCAGGGGTATGGGGAAAACTGATATCGGGGTAGGGGGGAGGGTGGTTGACCAGTATTTTTTTAATATCTTAATGTAGAAAAAAAGCAGGGGGGGGGGGAGGTCTGTCAAAAACCAGATATTGGGCTGGGGGGAGGGGGTCAGACATTTAGGGGGGTGAAATCTTAAATTTTCAATCGAACAGCCCTTAGCAAAATCTATGAACTGAATAAGCTCCTATAGTGGATAGATTATAAGATCTATATAAAATCTTTACACTCAGAATTAGCTTAATTTGCCAAAATCAGTTAAATTCACCACCCATCAAAGCCCCACAATAACAGTTTGTAACCCAGAATATTTATTTGAAGTTAATTGTGTACATCATTAGCGATGTTTTACATACAACAATCCACCAGAACAGTTAGTCGTTAAGCAGTTTTTGGGGGTTGGCAAATGTCGCTGAATGACAAATTCAGCTGATTTAAACCTCCGGGCTGTTTCGGACACGGGCAAACACACTTTTTACTGAATACTGTACAAATTTCCCTAATTATTCTACATTGTACTTTCTCTTATATTGCAAAACAACAGTGTCTGATCCTCAAAATATCATACACTTTTATCTGCAATATATTTTTCATAAGCACTTTAAAAAAATTAGCTAAAACTACTGCACCACTTCTGTTAATACCTGACTACCCCATATATGTGTAGTAGCCGCTAATAAATAACACTAATGATAAATTCATCCGATCAAATATAGATCTTTTTCAATCAAACTATTTCATAGATACTCATCACGCTCTTATCAAATCTATAATATCTTTGTCAGTGAAGTTTTACTAATGCTAGCATAATTTAGTTTCAAATCTAAATTCATTCTCTCGACATACATATCCACCAATAAATTAGACATCATAAAAAATCCACAAAAATATAGCAACTAAAATCATTACAGTAAAATATACAAGACGAAATAAGTACGTATTGAGATAAAACCAATTATCACGAAACAGTTCATCAGGAAACGATACCATCATGACTATGGCACATTGAGTTTGACGTGGGATCAAAATTATGTGAAAATCATTTTCTATTCTGCATGTTTTTTTTGTTTTTGTTATATTTGACCGTATAAATACAATTTTTTGTACATACAGGTCAGGAGACCCACGTTAGAACACTGCAGTGTCGCTGTCACAATGCATAAATTAACATAACTTACAAGTTGTATTATGCCTCTTTTTCAACTCTGTATTAGCCCATCAAAGCAATTAATTATTAACCATACACAATAATTTGAAAAGTTTAATTTCACCTCCCGTTACATCAGTTTTTTTTAGCCTAAGCTAATTTTTTTTTAGACAATACTATCTGTGCCTCATTTTCAACTCCCTATTTAACAATAACAGTGCCAAAATATTTATCGCGTTAGAGAATACTTATTGTGCCTCAATTTCAAAACTATCATTAACAGTCACAGCATACTGTACTTGATGGGTCTCTTTTTCAACTCCATTTTACACAACGTACGATATATTTTAGACAATATAAATACTTGTACCTTTAATTTTCACTGAACTGGCTCATTTCACAAGAAAATTATAATATCATTGAGCTCTAATTGCACTAATGAAAGCTAACAGACAGATCAAATACTTCATTTAATGCGAACAACTCATCACAAATTTGTTAATCATCAACATACACTAACAAAACATTAAAAAAAAAAAAAAAAGTTTAACAAACAAAAGGTATAATAACAAACTTTATGTTGAAAGTCTATCATTTTGAGACAGTATCAACAATACAGTCTCCATAGCAACTGTTTTTTAATACATTTAACATAGGTTCTATTTTGTATATATCACTGTAGCTCGTCGTTAATTCAAGGCTTGTTTATATTAAGAGATATACGCAATCAGCTTAATTCAGTGAATTAATTTTTCTAAATTTAGTTACAATTGTTGGTGAAATTGATAGGTAAACTTGTTAAGTGCAAATTGCACTTGATGATACATGGACCTATATTTCCTGTGTTTTGTGTTAAAGTGTAAGTAATAGTTATATCCCGAATAGGAGGGAGTTAAGTAAAATTTTTGTTGGTTATATCCTGACACCAAAGGCAGAGGGATATAAGCAAATGATAAGTAACAAAAATGTTAGTTAACTCCCGACTATGATGGATATATAACTAACTTATACTCCATTAGGCATATTTACTAATGTGTTCGATTGTTTGTTTTGTTTTAAAGCCTTTATTACGCAAGACAAGTCCAGTTTGCACTCAGGAGGGAGTTAACTAATATTTTCATTGGTTATTGCCCGCTCAGTACAATATGAATACAGTCCAAGTGGAGTATAATTAATGACCGATACTGGCATTCATGGCAACGGATAATCTGGTGAGCATCCAGGATTTACTGAAACTAGTTACTAATGACAAGGATTAGAGTTCCACAGTGACAAATTAATAACCCCAAGATGAGTCATAACTACCTTAGTGAAACATATAGCAGGGTCAATCAGCAATGCGGCTTTTAGTAAAATAACAAGAAAACTTTACATATCAATTCTACCAACAATAAAAAGTATAAATATCTCGTTTTAAAAGTGACTTAGTAGTTATTTTAGATCCAGTTTACAATCAAGACAATACCGTACTCAATTTTGAGTCAACAAGATCTTCTTTTTTACAGTAATTGCATTGAACAACAAAGCAATGGAACAAAAAAAATCGAACATAATATTAACGATGAGATGCAGTAACGAAGAACACAGATCCATTACTATCTAAATAAAAATAATTTTGCAGGGATGTAACAAGACGTTGACAGTAAGTATCAAGTACCATCAGATTTGAATGCAGAAATGGGCGATAATCGGTGCATTGTTTTATTGCTTTAACAAAAGATTTAAACACCACCTCCACTACGAGCAACAGAAATGGCCTCGTCCTTAGAATGGCTCGATTCGGCGGCGTGAGCAAATCGGCTTCCAATAATTGCTCCCTTCTTCACAGCACTCATAAGCTGAAAATAAGAGAAAAGATGCAAAAAATAAGTCAATATAATGAAGAATGGCGATTATATTTTTGTAATAATTCCTGTGTGCAGATCTCTAGAAGTAGTTTTATACATGATTATGCCTTTGGGAGACAGTTCAAAAAGATTATTCTATGCAGCAAGTGTGATAAAGAACAATAAGCCTGTTGTACACACGGTCATACATTCGCACGTGACTTTTCTAATTAAAGCCCTTTTATCATTCAATGGTTATAATTGAATAAGCACAATAGTTGGCAAAGCTATATGGGACTTCTCTCATTGCTCTTTGCTTGATGAGGGAAAAATTCTAAAGCTTAAAAAGTTATGATTGTCACTCTGGTCACATGACTCGAGGAAGTCATGTGATCACTCAGCCTGTCACTATGTCAATAATCTATAATCATGAAAAGGAGTTGCAGACAATTGCATGGACTGTTTTGACTGCCTCCTGCTGCGGAGCATTTAGGAGTGAAAGTGTAACATGGCGTGGCCTCCAATCCTCATCATCTCATCATTACGTCTGCCCCCGGTAGCTGGTCATATTCATAAGCTGACTAAGCTTCAGACCCAGTAGCATGAGACATTGAACATTAGTCTCAAACTTACTGATAGGTTATTAATTTGTTGATTATAAATAGAGCAATACATTTTAGTTAACTTTTGACCACAACTCCGGTTGCACAAGCAAATGCATGACTAATGCAAACTAATGCACCATGCCTTCAAAATCAAATTATTAACTTACACATAATGGCAATATGTTGGTCATTAGATCACTTAAGTGGATAACTAGATCACATACAACATGCGAGAGAAAAATATCATAATTCTCTAGAGAGAAAATTATCATTCTAAGGCTGGATAAAAAAATTGTTTGGTTCCGATTTCATAGCTCCCTAAAAAGAAGGGTCGGTAGGTCGGCCAAAGAATTTTTTTACAATTAAAATGTAGTTATGTATTTGAAATGTTAAAAAAGTCCTTGAAAAGTTCAGGGTAGGGGGGTTTAAAATAGGGTTGGGAGGGAAAATGGAACCTAACAATTTGTTTTCAGTTCTGCCTAATGTCTTAAATACCCTGAGCAACATGTGATATGTTCATGCTTTAAAAACTTTCACGGCTTCCCCTTCGATAAGGAAAAACCCTTCATCTTTTTCAATTTTTTTTATACCTGTCTTAAAGACAAAATTATGCAATAATCATTATTATACTCTGATACATGAACTTTTCAAAATATCGCTCAAAGCATTTAGGCACCGGGAGCACAAAAATAAATTAGGATAATATTTATCCGACTATATGTGGTTTAAAATTAAATACCAAAAACGTTTTTCTTCAAATTTAATGAAAAAACTTAATTTTTCTTAAAATTCAGTCCAAAATGCCTTACTTATCATTTAGCAAAATACTACAAAATTTTATGTGAAATTAACTTATTTGGAAATTTTATTCATATAAAAACATCTTTAAAAAAATCACCAATTTTGCACCTTACTTTCTTATCTTGTAAAAGTTTCTTACGGGTATCACCATTTCCCATCGTCTTGATATAAAAGGTCTCTTTTTCGTTTTCTTTCCGAACTCAAGAAGACGGCCTGAAAGGGGCGATAGGAAGGAACATTCTATAGTTATTAAGGGGGGCAGGAAGGTTGCAGAACCATGCCTGGACTTCCATTCCGAAGAAAAAAAGGCAGATGGATTAGTCGTAAATTCAGGCGCAAAAAATGGCGTGCAGCAGAGATTGCAAGAGTGATGAAATAAAATATTAATAAAACTAAAACAAGCAAGCTAAAAGCATGGACAAATGTGGCTCTATGCGTTAAAAAAGACAGGTCATCTACACTCGGGGTCTCGAAAATGACCAGGTCATTGAAATTCCCCACCCTCGACATCACAATTAGACACCTTGCAATTTCATAATTTGTTACTAAACTAACTTTTCATGTCATTTACAATGTTCTAGCTTCGACAGGCATCTTAGAAGTGGTGTTGATAGTTCATTTACAGTGGCGAATCTCGATGACCCTGGCCAAATTCGATGAGATCGAGTGTACTAATTCTACATCATCTACTAAAATATATTTACAACATCCAACAAAATCAAGTACACTCAAAATCACTTTCACAAAACTGCCAAGCAATTTTAATAGTTTTTGTGTCAGTAACTCAATCTTCAATATTGTACCATTAATAAGCTCAAGACAATAGGCCATTTTCACACGGCAGCCATGTTGTCATTTTTGCCTCATTGACCTCTCTTTGCACTCATATATAGTATTGTGGCATCATCAGTAGACAATGGCCATGGTGAGGTCACACAAGTGCAATCAATAACAATGGAGAAATAATGATGCTATAATACATGACGTAATCGAAAGAAGGTCGATGAGGCAAAAATGTCAACATGGCTACTGCGGGAAAAATATGTTAATTCACTTAGCTATATACACAGTAATATTAAACCTTAAGAAGTTCACACTGAACAAAATATCACTCGCAGCTTTAATAGGAGTGTATGCAATCTTGTTGGAATATGGTAGAACTACAGCTCTACAATTAATAGCCTTACACCATGGAGTCGCTAGAGACTCGATCCTCACAAGACTCTCGATCCACATTTGTTATGGCGCATAGAAGTGTATCACAAAAATTATATCACATTTTCTACCCTGAGATGAAATTCACAAATTCACAATAGCAAACAGTTTAAGTACAATACTCGTAGTATACAGGATCACATTTCTCAAGCAGTTCACTTTAAATACATCAAGCTAGCTAGTTCATTCTAGCTTCAACAAACCACAACCAGCCAGAACTTCGCCGTCAGCCGCAACTTCGCTGGTACGTGACGTAGCTTATACAGTATTGTAGTTGCCTCAGACGTTAGCTTAATCAAATAGGCAGAAGCTGAGTGCAGTGTTTAAAGTGCAGAAGTCCAGTCAGATTTTGCTATTTTGACATAATGTATATATATATATGTCATAATGTAACAAGCTTGACATGTGACGACAGTTCAGAGACAGTGCTGACAGCAAATTAATGGCCGTCAACGGATTTACAAGTAGGCTTTTATTAACTGCATGAAAAAGTACAATATAGCAGACCCAAATTTATGACCTTATGTAGCGAGCCTTTCTGTCATGCCTATGACGTCATATCCCTGAATTCAATAAATGACGTCACAAAAAACGACCGCTGTCTTCATTTTCAAGACAAGACATCGTTTATTTTTTTCTTTATTGGGGGCTGCCACCCCCAAACCCCTGCTGTGCTATGCAAATATAATTCCTCTTCTGTGATAGAACAAATTTGGGCAAAAAACAGTGATATTTCTTAATATTTATTTGACGCCAAATATGGGCATATATTTGGGTCCGCTATACTGCACTATACCCAACTGCAACATCCAGGGACCGATTCAAAACTGCTCTGAATTAAAATAATGACATTTGTCACTTATCTACAATCTCTTGTCAAAACTTTTTGAATCCACTCTTCGATGTTATCATTAAAGCCAAACTCATAAACTCAGACCCTAAACTCCAGATGACATCACATGAATTCCATGAATCCCATTGGCTAAGGCAGGTGGCCCTCAGCCAATGAGAGTGCAGTGCAGGAGTCACATGACGTCATCTGTTGACGGCCAAATATTTGCTGTTGGTCACTATGTATACAAGGCAACAGGCAGCGGACTAATAATTACTAGAGCTTACGATATGTGTGATATATTTGTTGCATTACCTTAATTGCCTTTTGTAAAAGAAATAAATAAAGAAAGACCGATTTTGTAATAAAATTATCAATACATATTTGTACACACAACGTGCTCCAGATCCAAGTGTAATAAATACAGCCTAACAAAACAGGGTGATGACGAATGGCACTGAGATCATAATATTTATTTAAACAGCTTTCCCACAACAAAAACGGGGAAATTTAACGTAATCTTAAATGAAACTGACAATGGCTGGCTATCAGCTTTAACTAGACTTTAGTAAGAAAACTTTTCAGTGTATTTGCGATAAACAGTAATTATACGTATAAAACAAGACCTAATTCTTCTGAGACATTCTTGTGATGACAACTCGCATTAATTTAACTGATAGAAGATAGTAGTAGCTGTGATATGTGTTACGAAGTTCTATAATCTATAATATAAGTAACGGATGGTTAATTATCATGAAATTCATATAAAAAGCAAGCAACAGTGTTATCGCCACACATAATTCGCAAAACCAGCGCCATAAGCTTGCCATCTACCAAAAAATTTGACTAAATGCATTCTGATAAAATTTTTAACAATTTCAGCAAGCAGCATCCAATATTTTACGCCAAAAGGCAATTAAATATCTTCAAATTTAACAAACATATTAACTTACTTTAATTATTTACCAATTTTTTAGGCAGACAACAAGAATAAAGAGATTATTTTTCCACAGGAATGGATCGATCCATAGCAATTTAGAAATCATTTGTCATAATTTGACGAATTGATTTCAAATCAGGTTCTCGTACCGCAAATCAAACTTAACGATTAACTTCAGAGATTACACACCGCAAGTAATTACTAATTACAAGACACTAATGCAAATAATAACTATTTTAAAAGTAAATTAAAGTCAATAATCTTATTCAAATCAAAGCTTTGATATAAACAAATTATATCATATCTAGTTAAATTACAAAGCACTAGTCGCTTTTTGCAAGCAGTCATGCTCAATCAACCAATCTAGTTAGTTAGCTAAAATTTACGCAAAAAATTATGTATATTATGTACCTTAAAATAATTCCACACCCTTCAAAGTTGATGAATAATGAAAAAAAAAATTGTTTTTACCTGTAAGAATTCTCCCAAGTCAACCTGTCCGTTGCGATTCAAATCAACCTCTGACAAAATTTCGTGAAGTTGATCTTCGCTGACGTATTCCCCTTGTTTCTGTAATTAATGATAGGCATCAATTAGTGATTGCAATCAAAATAAGTCACTGCAATCCATTGTCTTCAATGAAATCCTACAGCTGGTCAATTTTAGTTTTAAATTGTTTGTCTAATAAATGTATCTATAGCAGCAGTTAGTTTTGATCGAAACCACTAGGGGTATTAAAATAGCTCCCCCTGTTGATTAAAGTACATATTTTAAAAACTTTACATTTAAACCACGATAATGTTGATACAGTGACACAGCAAGCTATCGAAAAACATATCCACGTTTCTGCATTATGGATTTATTTAATGAAATTTACATCAATGTACCCACTATGCAACATATAATACCTTCCACATAAATGTATAATATTATTATATATATTTTATTTTGTAAACTGTCATTCAGGTACAGATGAAAAATGAATAAAATGAAGAGGATATGTAATAGTGCATAAATAAGCAGGGCTGTTCCATTTAAAAGAGGGGGGGAGGGGAGGTGGACCTGAAATATTTTAGACCCCCCACCCTTGATGTCTGGTTTTTGACTGACCACCCCCACTTTTTTTTTTCTACATTAAGATTTTAAGAAATAACTGGTCAACCTAACCCCCCCCCCCCCCCCCATATCATTTTTCCTCAGACCCCCCCCCCCCTTCCCGATATCTGAAAATTCTTCAGGCTCACCCCTCCCCCCTCGTATTTAAATGGAACAGCCCTCAATCAGTTCTTTGCATTCATCCTAGTCGAGGAATGGTACAGTTGAAATATTTATACACATAAATGACACAAAACATTACCGTGAAGTAAGTTCTCAGATCATTAACAGTAATGTGGCCTTTGTTATTGGAGTCCAGTCCCTGAAAGCGTTTGATGTAGCCGTTAATCTCATCTTTTGTGAAGTTGATGGGGACGTTCGCACTTTGCGTCTTCAAATCACGGCCCATTTCTAGACGCAGAAAACGAATGGCTCGCTTGTGCTCTTCCTGTAAAAAATAAATAAATTAAAAAATAATAAAATTTTTCACCTATTGAGATAACGGCCTCAAGATGTACTAAATCCTATGTCTATGTTTCAATGCTACTAAGTCTGAAGCTTAGTCAGTTTATATGGCCAGTGGCAGATGTAATGATGAGATGATAAGGCTGCTTGGGAGTCCACACCATGTTACACATTTACCCCATGGAGTCAATGACAACAATTTGCTTGTCAAGCCTCAGTCGAGAAACAAATTTGGTTCTCGAACCTACTCAGTCATTGTTCCTTGTCTCTGGAATTAACTTCGGAAGGATATCAAACTAAACAGTGCTGATGATGGCTTTAAAATGAAATTAAAAACCCATCTGAGTTTGCTATAAATAATAGTTTTCATTTATCTAAGCACAAGTGAGCAGAACTCACTTCTAGAACAGGCACCATACAAATTCATTTAATTATGATCAAGTTTCTGAAAAATTCAATCCAACATCAGGTAACATGTGCAATGGGGAAAGGCGAAACAGATTGATAGCGGTAATAAAATTCCCTTTAACTTTTAATTACGGATATATTTTTATTAGGGAACATGAAATAACATATCTCCTTGTATACCTCCCGCTTTTCTTTCGTCCAATTCAGTTCTTGCACCAAGATATCCAGAATTCTAGGCAGTGCTTCCTCCGCAGCGTGTACGTTCAAAAACGCCAGCCTGGTACGTCTCGCGATGATGTCCACAGCAGTCATCGCATACTCTTTGACGGCGTAAGTTACCTGCAATTAGCAAAGACGTAATATCAAGTGCTCGTTAGTTTATTGGGAAAACTCAAGGGGTCTTCAGTAATATATATATATATAAGTATATTACCAAAATATATTAAAAAAAATACACAGTAAAACATACAAATTACAAAATAAATCTGGTAGGCTTACACCTCGTGGCGTATGTGCCTTTACAATAAATTAATCAGTTAAGTGACATATGAATGTAAATTATGAAGATAAATTAAATAATGCATATTGTAAAAAAAATACATAAACAAATAAATCGGACAATAGACTACATATTCAGATTAACAAAACAAAAACAAAATTTTACATCGTAAATATAGGAAAATATTTAATAAGTAATTAACAATCCACAGTGTCCTAAATTCGCGAGTGACATCTCATGTCTTGAAAAACTAAACCTGAACAGGCTGACATTGGTTCAATTGCACTGTCCCCTCTGGGTATTTTACTCTGTGATAGCACTAGAGCTGTACACCGGTTCTCAATATACTGTTTGTACGGGTACAAGGATAACGATATGAGTATTGATAATCGTTAAGTAATAATCAATGATAATAACGTTACAGTTAAATGATATGCAGATAGGCGTTTTTGACAGAAGACACATGTGATGAACAGATGTTTTGAGTGCTTTTAAAGAAAATTGTGCTCCGAGTCTAATTACATGAGGACTTAACTCAAGTGACTGAAGTTAAAATAATGATTTGTTCATTAAATTAAATATTCTCCTACCATTATATTAGCTTATCATAGGTTTTATAATATTTTTTTATTTGTTCTGACTGACATAGTTTAATGATACGTATCATTATACGTATCGTATCGGTTTTACTGTAACGTGATACGTATCGTATTGAAGATAAAGGTGTACAGCCCTAGATAGCACGGTGCTACATCATTTACACCATTGAGTTTTATGACTGTTGCAGTTAAACATCTGTGTTCTCACCTCGGCTTCGATGTATGGAAAATCCTCATGCAACCTCTTGCCAACAACTGGCCAACGTTTTCCCGTCAACTGCGCAAGTTTGGCAACTTTGAATGCCCTCCCTCCGTATGTGTTTGCCAAGTGTTGGGCGACCTATTACGAAAGATATTTATTAGACAAGGCACAAGATGCACAAATTACACATAATAGAATTTGCCAGTCTCTGATGTCTATAAAAGGCCACCTACAACACCTCTGAACTGAATTCTCATTGTTGATTTTACCCCTCTATTAAACGGCAACTGGTTTTAAGCGGCCAAATTTATCGAATCCTCCAAGTGACCTCCTACAGCAGTTTTAGAGCGAGCATGGACAGTTGCATCCTCAGAACGTCTTTTCAGTCTGATTGAAACATTTGATAAGAATGATATTATCACCCCAACATCTGGGCAATAAACTTGTTTTCACCTATTTTGATCAAAGTTTACCCCTTTTCTTGTCAGTTGTAATACTATTTCTGTATCTTCTCCACTAATGGCCTGTATAGCACAATTATTTTATGACAAGGACATTAGTAATGGGCTAGAAAGGTTGGTAAATTACTTTACAATCTTTCTGATCTGTCTCTTTCACCTTTAAACTGTCCATGCTCGCTCTAAAACTGCTGTATCACAGATTGACTATACTTTAAATAACCCAGTTCAAAAAAATTCATGTAAGAGTTACAAAAAAAGTTGTCGCTAACATCACTGTCCATTCCGAAATCCTGAATGAGGCGAATGAAGAGGGTGGGCGACCAGCCATGAGCGCCCTCTAGCAACAACCCCTTTGTCACACAGCCTCTTTCTGGTTTCAAGTCGCACACTTCAACTGCTTTGTCGATCGTCTCTTCCGCCATTGATCTGTACGTTGTCCATTTTCCACCTGATAATATCAATAATTTTAATATAATAAAAAAATAATATTTCATGTTTATTTTATTTTTTCCAATGATAATAGTTATTAGATGATTTTGATGCACATCTTCTGAATATTTAAATACTCTTAATTAAACTACAACATGTGCTGTAGCTTTGACGTGATCTATATGGCAATATAAGGAATAGTTACGTCCCAAGTAGGCGGGAGTTAACTAACATTTTTTGGTTATCCTGACGCAGAAGGAATATAAAGTTCTTATGTCTCTAGATCAATCATAGGCAAATAATTATATAAACCAATACTACCTTCTTGTCTCATGATATTTTTTACCATAACATGCTCATTTGTGCACAGGAAATTAACTTTAATGTACAATTAATAATATAAATAGTTTTTCATGCCATCAAATATGAAGTCACCATAGGGTGTGTAAGTTACAATCAAAGTAGGCCAGACACATACTCTACGAATCACATTTACTAATTTGTTTAATTAGTTTAACTGCTCTGATTGTTAACTAACATTTTCTCGTTGAGTATATCCCTTTTAGAACAATAGGAAAACTATCAATAGACACCATGATCATCTAGTTAAACAATATCCAGCTAATTGTGAACACAGAAACTGCTATATTTGTCAGTCATAAAACTCCACTCATCCCATCACTTTCATGTCATTAGGTTATCATTATTACATCTATGTAAAAAAAAATTCTATCCATGTTATATAACTTTTAATAATAGCATAATTATTTTCGTTTAATCTTGATTTAATTTTCTTTCTTTTTATTGAAGATGCCACCATTACATCTAATGCTCAGGTGGTTTCCTGATGGGCTTATATTTACTGTAACAATAGATTAAAATTCATAGTTAACATCATGTAAATGTCCTACTGTATAATTATTTTTGTACCATTTCCATCAAAATAAAGTATCTATCTATCTATCTTGATTGTGGAGTATAAATAAATTTTTCCAACAAAAACGGTCTCCTTTTTTTCAATTTTTTACAAAATACAGCACAGCCTTGTTTGGGACAGCGACGAATTGTGAGACATAATATTATTGTTAATAAAAGTCCAGGTAAAGAAAATAATGACTGTACCTATCACGAGTACATGAAAACAAAGCTTAAAGGGGCTTTTCCATGGTCATTACTGATTAAATCTTCACTCATTCCCCAAACAGTATTATCTTAGTGGTGCTTCTAAGCAAAGATTTGCTGATTCATAGTTACAAACCACAGGGTTTCTTACACCTAAATTTTCTCTATATATATATATAATATAGACACAAGAAAAATGCGTAAGATACCCCGTGTTACAAACCTGCTATCGTAACAAGCTTCGAGTCGGACACCTCGATGATATGATTACGGGCAATTGATTGCGTGTCCTTTTTGTTTGGATTCAACACCAGGGGGCGAATTCCACTCCAGGCCGAAAGAACGTCACCTCTCCTAACTGGAATGAAAAAGATTCCATATGCACATGATGTATAACACATTCTAATCATCTTAAAATAAGTATAGTTCCACGAATGATACTAAGGTCTGATTCATTTAAAAAGGGGGGGGGGGGGGGACCAGAACATTTTGAAAAAGCGGTCCAGGGGGGGGGGGGGGGTTCTCCAAAAGAGAAATACAAGGGGAGGGAGGTGGTGGTGGGGGGTCTGAACATCTTCTGGTCCCCTTTTTTAAAAAAAATGGAACAGCCCAAATTAACTTAAAATTGATCACTCAATTTTGAGCTAACAGAATGGTAATAGTGTAATGTTCCGATTTTTAACTAAATTAACTGAAATTTTGTATTTTGGTCGCCACCACACGCTCACATCTTATTTTCAAGTGAATCATTTTAGTAAATGTTCTGAATTCCCAATTTTTATTTTTAAACTCTGTCTTACCGTTAACATCAGGATGCAGATAATTACGAACTTCATTCAAGATGAACTGAATTTCAGTCTCGCTGGGTTCCGGATTGTCCGATACTTGGCAAGGGCTGTCTGTTGTACCTGTAATTAAATTTGATAAAATATTCAAAATGACTGATTCATCTTACACTCACACAAGCTCAGATCTAACCAGTAATGCTGTGACAACCAGATATGTATTTCCTTACCAGCTAGCGTAGAGTTCTGCCAGGGCAAGAAGAAAATGACTCGACCATCGGAAGTTGAAGGATCTAGCAATCCCATGTTGGAAGGGCTTTTAAAATAAAAGGAGACTCAGTTATGAATAATGGTTAGATAATCCACTGTATTAGAGACGGCAATTGTATTGGTCAGTTGATGATTTATCTGATTAAATTGACCACACAAGGACTTATATATATTTATTATTATATATACCAACAGTGGGCACTGAAATATATGTATAGGGTTTAAATCAGATTTTTTTTATTTAAATCAGATTTTTTATAATTTAAATGATGCTATTAGGGCTTAAGCACTGTCTAGCATAAGCCAAGTTTGATCATTTTTCCAGCATTCCTTCTTAAACTAACTGAACTGTTCTCTAAAAATGAACAGAACTTTGATTTATTTAATAATTATAGTTCTTGAAAAAAAAAATCAAAAAAAAAAAAAAACATGTTTGCTTTGATTTAAATCAGGATTTAAATCGCTTGCTTTAAATCTGCGAACCCTGTATATGTTATCAGCACTTACTGTGTGATAGGCGTCAAATTAGGGACACCTTCAAGTCACAAACACTGAGAAATTGTTTTACTTTTCTAATATGCTGATATTAAATAAGTGATATTGATCTGTGAAAAAAATTCCATTTATATTTCAACAGAACATCAACATAGGTTGGACAGAATTTTGCGTAAGACAAAATTGTCCACTAGGGGCATTGTTAAAATCTAGCAGCTACATCCTAGTGCCATCATTCCTCGCAACAACTGTAACTCAGCTATCGGAATGACACCTCTATTTATCGTTACTCTGCCTACGTCACAGACTATACAGATGGTGCAATCTCATATATAGGAAGCGCTGTGCATTCTGGGGGCAGTAGGTGGTTTGTTAAGTGAGATTGTGATGTCACGAATGGAGAACACTCGCTTACAATTAATGTCTTCATAGTGGCCGATTATGACGTCATGGTAGCGTTCAGATCTTATGTGTTTTTACTTTTTGTAAATTGGTAGATCTATAGTTTGATCAACTCGCATGGTATGGCACTGAAATCATGTGGAAATGATATTTTACTGTATTTCAAATGTCAAATTGACAAACTACGTCCTGGACAGAGCATTTCAGTGTGAATTTTATCATCCACTAGGGGCACTGAGGGTTGCGCCTACTCCCCCCCCCCCCCCCCATAATTCCTGGTGTTTACATGTCAAGTATAGGGAGTGTCCCTTCTTGGTATCTTCTTTGCCTACATCTCACAACAATAGCCCCACCTGTAGTAATCTGGCAGAACTATGTGGACGCCAGAGGAGGGTTGACAAATCCGTCTGGTTTCTGATGAATCCATCACTCGGATGAAATCTGTGTACGGACCAGTTGCGTTGATCACACACTTAGCTCTCACATCATACTCTTTACCTGAAAAGTAACAAATAAACCATGAAAATTTATCATTTCAAACTTTGACACCAAAAATGAGAAAGCTGACATTCTTTAACACACAGCCTGCCCAGTTTACAGGGACTTACAAGCATTAAGAAAGGTAAAGGGCAGGCAAACGCTCCCCAAAAGAAGGTGAACCGACTTAAAATACCACTCGGCCAACAATGTGTGCTATTTCGGCCGAGAGGAGCGCTCAATTGACTAGACGCATGTGCTATCTCATGGGAACTCCCTGGACTACAGGGAGGTGAAACAGAATTATAGTCAGATTGACGTAGAAGCTTTGCAATTTTGAACAAGTACATTTTTGAAATTCTCAGTCATCCAGTTAGATAATCCATATATTGAAATTATAAATCAAATACTGGAACTCAGTAACGGCATTTGATTTATAATTTCAATGGGTACAAATTATAGACTCACCAGAAAATCGTTCTCGCACCCTAGCCCCAGCAACGACCTCCTTCCCTTCATCGTTTGTCGTTTTAAGCAGACCGATAACCTCCGTGTGGCTCACTGTTGTGGCACCTAATCTCGCTGCAGTTAGTGCAATGGCTGTGCACATTCTTGCGTCGTCATGCTGTCCTGGAATGGTCACAAACAAAACTCCCATTAGAGTCATTTTCACCAAACTTGTGATGTTTTACTGTGTCATATTGTATCGTTTGTACTTCATGGATGACCACCAGTAACGACCTATTACCACTTTTTTGGAGAGGAAATAGCACTGCTAAGCATTGTCACGCTCATTCTTGCGTGACAATAGGTCTGTGGGCTTAAACGAAATAGAGAACACACCTTGCATAATAACATCAAATAGCCATTTTTCACATTTTTGTTTGTAACATTCCTATGAAGAGCCAAAAATGACTGCAAACTTGCAGAAGGGATTATCTTGTTCATGTTTTGATGCGTCTTGATTATTGAATGATTTGGACAATCTACTCAGAAATATAACCAAATTTGCATTATACCTTCAGAAGCACGGTAAATTAAAACTGTCACAATACACAGCCACTGATTATATCATTCAATGATATTATAGAATGTAATGCGAAAATTTTTTTTTTACAAAATTCTATATAAATTTAACCACTTTCACTTTCATAAAACACAAAATTTAATACAAAATCTGAACGTAACGAGACACAGCTTCTCATTATATAAATGAATGATACTACAGAATGTGATGCCAGCTTAATTGAAATAATTTTTTTACAAAATACTTTATAAATTTAACCACTTCCACTTATGTAAAACAAAATCTGAATGCAACGAGACACAGACTTACCATCGTAATAAACCAGAGCGCCAACTAATTTGTCCTTCTTTAGCATCGGAAACAGTTCCAGGGCCTTGGTTTTTGACAAGTAATAAGACGGCTTCAGCAACTGTCGCCCGGCAACCAGATCATAAGCTTTGATTCCAGCCCAATAGTAGGGAACTTGCCACAATCTGCGGGAGAGAAATATTAAAAATATTGGCTTTTTAGGAAATTGTGAGTTCCAACTTCTATTGCCGTTCGCACCACAGCCATTTCTAGTTTTATATACATAATATTATAGACTGTCACATGTCACTACTATAAGGGTCATTCCACAGAAATGGTGCACTTTTGGCATTTCAAGTGCAAACAAATGAAACTTCCAATCTGTCAAATATTCATCAGAATTATGAATTTTAAAAACATTTTTCATATTTTATATTTAAATTGGTTTGTCATGTGACCTGTTACGTCAGATATTACGATAACAGGTAGGGCAGTAACAGGGTTGACATTTAAGAAAACTTTATGAAATATCTGAAAAGGGAAATGCAGGTAATATTACCGAAGTTTCCATTCCATTTTGTTATATAATGGAGTGCTTTCAGAACTGCGTTTAAGCTATTTTCCGTGATAAATAGCTTCCTTATAAAATTGGTAACAGGAATGACGCGCATAAAAGTCACCCCCTGCCAATATTAACTTTTTTCTTTAAATATTGAAAAATATTATTTGAAATGTGTTAAGTCCCCCCCCCCCCCCCATATCAGTGCTTTCATCTCTTGAAAAAAAAAAAGTGCACAAACCTAACAATTTTTGTTTTTGATACCATGGTAACAGAAGTGACATTGATTCTGTCGAAAAACTTCAACATATGGATAATTTTTACTGAAACTGCAAATATTTCACAATTTGCCAGTTCAAAATTCTACTTCTCCTGATTATAATATATATATAATGTCTTATTGACATTTTGGAATCATGGTTAGATACATTCGTCATACACAATAAACAAATACTACAAATTGAACAACTACAATTTTAACAATACGTGCAATTTCAAGTATTAGAACAATACTGGTTGTGAAATAATAACATAAAATATATACATGATCAGAAAATTGATGAATAAAAAATGGTGAAGATAAAGCTAAATATATATATACATAAATTGAATAAGTAACTAAGTGACTGAGTAATAGTTTCTGGTCCCAGTTAATCGATAATAGTACCAAAAAAATGTCACGGTGACAACTTGTAAAGTATATGATATAACTTGTATGTATTTACACTGTCCAATTAGTTAGTATTGCACTCAAGAGGAACCTGTTTACAACAACCTACACACATTCCAAGAAGCTGGTCATTTGGGGTTCTGGGTACAGGAAAGGGTTGCTCAGAAGTTTCCTGCTTCCCATCTGGTAGTTTGGGGTCTGTTTTATGGGTTTATCCTCAGATCAAGGGGGTGAACTCGGTTCATTGTGGTCAGCAAGAATGCTTGCTGCCCACAAGCATCCAGCCAAGACATGACTGTGGGTGTAGGCCACTGCATATAAGCTGTATGATTTTGTCAATAAAATCAGATCTCCATTTTATCTTGAAACTACAAGACCTGAGTTCCTCTTCATTGTTACAAGGGATCTCCAGTGAAGGCGAAGTTATGTTATCCAAGTTAGGAGCTAGGAACTTGGATTGGTGACCGCAAAGTTATGATAACAAAGACACGAAGCTATGCTAGATAGAGTTGGTGAGAATTTACAAACTGTTCCAGAGTATATAATTATGTGAATATCATTAATGATTTTTTAACTTACTTTCATTGCGCAGGGTAAAAAGATATATAAAATGATTTTGAAAAATATTATGCTTAAGGGGGACTTTAATTTTGACAAAACCAAAATTGACCTTTTATACTTACTTGTAAACAGGCAACATGATCGGGAAGGGGTACGCAAGATGGGGCGCAATATCTATTAAATTTGCTCTTTCCGTCAGAGCTTCTTTGACCATTTTATACTGCAATAAAAAAAGAATTAATGCATCAATGAGCATAGCTACTGCTTATGCAAAAGGCTCTAAATATCACTATCCAATTGATATTCTTTAAAGTATCTAAACCTTGAAAACTATGTTTATACAACAAATAATGTTTGTCGATAAATTATTTTAATGCAGAAAATGTATGTACACTAGGGCTGTACACCGGTTCTCGATATACCGTTTGTACCGGTACAAGGATAACGATACGGGTATTGATAACCGTTATGTAATAATAACGATGCAATTAAACGGTATGCAGAGCAGCATTTTCGAGCAAATAAGACACCTGCTACCCAGATGTTCCAATGTTTGTGAAGAAAAAATCAGCGACTCTTAATACACAATAGTTGGCAGTTATTCAATGAAGATTTTTTCATCAAATTTGATAGTATCTTTTAATTATTTTAGGTTTATAAATAAACTTTTATGTATATGTACTAGATTACTAACTGACAAAATTTAACGATCGGTTTTACTGTATCGTGATACGTATCGTATCGTTTTAAAGATAAAGGTGTACAGCCCTAATGTACACATATATGTATGTATGTACATTTATTTCAAAAATGAGATTAGGACTCCAGATTTAGCATGAGTTTATCTGGTTGGATCCGAGTTTACATTTATATATTATGAATAAAGAAGACATATTAAACTAAAAATGAATTAACATGTAACGCACCTGTTCTGTATCTAAGCCAAGTATAGCTTTCTGCAGGTATCTCACTCCTCCGTGGATTAACTTGGTACTTCTGCTACTCGTTCCGGATGCAAAGTCAAACTTCTCTATGAGGGCCGTTGACAGTCCTGCGACAATGAAAATTAACGTTTAAGTAAAACATGCGATAAATGATGAGAGAAAGTAATACCACATATTTCTTCACTACAAGCCAAATCTAAAATAGAGGCTAGTTTTTATTGTAGGTCTGGTTGCAGTGTTCCAGCTAGGATTGAATCAGGAATGGCGCACAAGAATATTAGGGCAAAAAAAAAAGGTCTTCACTTCTTACGAAATTGGGCATGGCGCTTACAAAATTGGGCATGGCACTACAAAAACGGGCATGGCGCTTACAAAAACGGGAATGGCGCTTACAAAAACGGGCATGGGTCAAGGGGGGTTGAGCATGGCACAGCGCCATGATCAAATGGCCTAGATGGAACACTGGGTTGTAGGAAGTTTATAAAATACTAATAAACGCTGGTCCTGTATGAAGACAGGGCATAGCTTTGATTTAGAGTATTGGAGTCACTGAGAGTATTCCCCATATGTATCTAATAAGCAGAAAAATGTGCCTGGGAACTGCATGGCTATATGAATGAATAACAGCAATGCAATTGGCAACATCGCTGTAGAGTCATTCCATGTCAAATCATCCAGATTTTGGAAAATTTTCCAGGTGACCCCCTCAGAATGCCCTAAAAATATTCACATGTGCTTAGTTTGAAAAATATTAGGTCTATATCTCCATTAGTTTTCCTTTTTCAGAAATTTAATTAATTCTTTCGCCAATGAATTTTCGGGCAACTTTGGCAGCTTATAGCTGCACTATAAATGCTAGTGTAAGGCTGAAATTTGCTGCACAGACTATTTTCATCTCAAGGAATTCGAAAATGGTCTCAAATCAAGTGTTTCTCCAGTTTATTTTGCATGGTTGGGCTAAAAAATCAGTCAAAAAACCAATATAATAAATTTTTTAAAGTTCCCTATTTTATTTATTATAAAAAAAAAAAAACATTAATTTTGCTTAAATCTTTAGTAGATCTCCTGTAATAAATATAATTGTATGTGGGTTTTTTCGATATTGCAAAAAATCGCCATATTTTGCATCACTGTTTGACCATGTCACCAGTTATTCCTGAAGCTCTTTCAAATTTTTACCATGTATTCTTACACATCTGAACATTAATTAGAAAAAAATTCAAGAAGGTGTTTAGCTTTCATTTTTAGTTATAATTTTTTTAGAAAGTGTTGTTCGACAGCATTATTTCCTCAGTCACATATCAGCAGTGTTGGAATGAAGAAACAATAAGTGACTACAGCAGTAATTCTTAATTCATGGTGAATACGTAATGATTTTATTGCATAATAATAAGTTGATAAGCACATATGACTTTTTCCAGGGCATTCTGGGGGGGGGGGGGGGGGGGGGTTCACCTGGCACCCCCTGGATAATTTGACACGGAATGACCCTGTACATAGTCAACTTTTGTGAATTATGAGTCATTTGTAAGCAGACTAACACAATATTTTTAGACACTGCTTGACAAAAAGATGATAGCAACAGATAACAGCAGACAAAGATCCACAGCAAAGTATATTGGACAGCGTAAAAAACAACAACATACCTCTGCTGATTGCATCGAGAGCCACCCCACAACCTGTGGCGCCACCTCCGACTACAAGCACATCATATTCTTTTTCTTCCAGATTCTTCAACTGTTCATCTCTGCTAAGTAGAATTCCCGTTTGAGCACTATTTGGATCGAAACCTGACGCTGCCTGGACCGCATTTCTCGACAACTGAAACAGTAAAAACACAACTGGATGTGAAAATTTATCATGTACTTCTCGATATTACCTTATAGTCAGCTTATCACTGCTTATACTGTTATATGATTGGCCAGCTACCAGAGGCAGATGTTATGATGAGATGATAAAGCTTGGAGTGCACCACAATGTCAATGTAATACATTTACCGCCATGGGTGGGATCTTTTACTTGCCCCAGCATAGACACCGATTACAAGGCACCCTCCAATAGGGAGAAAAGTACCACAAGAGGTCACTATCACCGTAGCAGGTAAGTATTGTTAATGACGTCATCTATTCGGTGACGTCATCCATGTAACAATCATGTAGTGACGTCATCTTATTGTCTTTTCATTTGCTATGGTCGTAGGGCCCCCTGTAGGCTCTGTTACTTTTTCCCCCCATTTAATGACTCATGCAATTGACATCCAGCTGAGATTTGGCTAATTAAGTGCCCAGGCTAGGAATTGAAAGCCTTACCCAGGACCCTCAGTGGAGCTAGCCAATTGACCAATGCCTTGACGACCTAGCTGATATACAGCTGTTTTTGCTTCTCAACTAGCTGAGTCTATTTAGGTGCCCTTAATATCCTTGTGCGCACGGCACAATTCAAATCCTAGCTGGAACACTGAGTATTCCAACTTCTCTGAACTGACTTTTCAGTGTTTTACCAACTGTCTTTTAAAAATGGCTAAATTTATCAGTTCTTTTGGGTGACTGCTTAACAATGGCTTAACTGTACTAATTTGATGAGCAAGGCCTAATTTGATGAGCCTAAATTCTTGAAATTGGATAGCTATCACTTCCCTATCCATTAATACACATCAAAACAATATGACATGACACACATAAACTAAACAATCAAATAAAACAGTGGTGACTTACGTTAGATCTATTTTCGTGGAATTTAGGAATGGCCCACAAGGCGAACACCCCGCCTCCTCCTGCCACCACCCCCACTGCCGCCACTCTGCGCACCCACCGATAGCCACTCATCCTTCTGAAATAACAAGCAATACAATAAAGTATTTATGTATAAACAAGTTAAAGTATAAATCAGATTATACCACGAGAGCTTGAACTGATTTGCCATTGTGCATTTATATAGGGCCCTATATGTGTAAATAAGTACATAAGAGTTCTGATACATCTATAAATTCAAGCGATCGTGGATTATACGATGTCAATATCTGCCCACAATTTTACATGACATGTTGTCGCACCTATCCAAGTTAATTTGTCATATTTCACAAACTTGTCCCCCCTCCCCAAGTGTTCAGTTAGATCTAGCTTTTACATCAACCTACGATTCCTACAGGTTCATGACATTTTGAAATTATTTTTACTAGCGTCCTTGAGTTTTTGACTACTGAACTCAAAATTTATTCAACAGTTGCTACTAAAATTTGAAGAAGTGGAAATCCAACTCAGCATTTAAAAATATTTTTAACTACTTTTTCCCACCCGCTCTATCCACAATCTACATGCTAACAATGCTATCAGGCCATCCTTAAAAATATTTCTGTTGCGGGTTACATGACACTTGAAAAACCCATCAGTTCGGTAGGAAATTTTATGTTTTTTTTTTCAGAAGAATATTCTCTAAACAGATTGAAATTGAAATTACAAAAAATAAAAAAAGCAATGAAAACATTTGTCATACACACTGATATGTTCTATATGGCCACATAACCCGCAGCAGGAATATTTTTAAGAATGGCTTCAGTATATTTTAGAATAATCAATGATACCTTCCACTTTACTCCACAGTTCAAAAAACTCGCGAGCATTCCTCTCATATAACATATGTATTTTTAATGAATACACAGATTTATGTGAACATTATGCTTATCTGAACAATAATTCAGCAGGCAAAAGTACAGACAAAATGTATCAATCATGTTCATGAAATATTAATATCCATGTATAGCATGTAATAATAATAATAATTAAAAATGATTAATTTATATAGCGTTAGTTTCTGAAAATTTCTGCTGACCAGCGCTTCATGTGTCATGTAACTGGCAACTCTACATTTTAAACCTCTTTAAGATATTATATATATATGTAACTTACGTAAGATTTCATAAGTATTTCAAATTTTAAAACAGATTTAGATCAAGTGTCCTGCTACGGAAAACAATGCACTGTCAATTCATATTTCTTTCACATCATATTAGAGCAATAAATTTGATTCATAAATGTTGAGATATAACATATATTATGATCACTGATGAGAATTATTTTTAATAATAACCAAATTTACAATATATTAATTTAAAAAAATGTCAATTTAGCCTTCATAGTAAATATGATACAGTGCCCGACGTCGAAGTTGTGGCCGACACCGGAGTCGTGGACTTCAATAGTGACGTCCAGGGGCGGATTCAGAACATTTTGACAGAGAAAGATTTAGAATAATAGCGATATCTATCACCCTTTTCAATCAGAATGTTTGGATCGGCCCCAGGACGTCACTATTGAAGTCCACGACTCCGGTGTCGGCCACAACTTCGACGTCGGGCACTGTAATCTATAATTAATAAATTTGCACCAGGAATACAACAAATTACAAAAATTTTCAAGACAAAAAATGTACCCTGCATACCACTCAAATAAGCCATACATGTATGATAATAAATTTACATTTAGTTATGTCTTGTGCTTATATGTGAGATATTTCCACTCTAAAAATTCTCTTTAGAACCAGTGACGTGTAACATTTTAAAATGGTCAGTGAAAAAGGTCATTGCCCTGTGGAACAGAACAAATTTCTTTGTAATAGCTTTGCACCATGACAGTTCTATTGGGAAGAAAATACTATTTATGTGACAAGCCTGTCTCAGCTCGGAACCCTCAAATCTTCAGGGTCCCTGGAAACTGAATTGACCTAATTTTACGATATCGCAACGCACGTACAACGTATTGCTGACCAAACAAATTAGTTCTATGTTCACCGCTCTAGATTGCTTCGTTTACAAGCAGCGTATAGTATCCTAATTTTGGCGGTTTTGTTCCTTGGACAATATTGAGCAACCTTGAATCGATGACCATAGGTCAATTGTGGCTGGGTTAGTTGTGTAAAAATTTTGGTGAGTTGCTCAAATGAGAACCTGTAGTCTGTAGATGCTTGTGGTGCTATGATAAACAAACACACAACAATTAATTGTTTACGAACAGTTACACTGTGACAAAATATAATTTAATAAATATTTATTTAGAGAATGAGGTGCCTGCGACAATTTTTAAAACCAGGACAAATGTTACAGTATACAGCCAAGTAAATCAAGCCTTGCATGACATTTTTATTACATAAATATAGGCCCTTTTACAAGGCAAAAAATAAAAAAATAATAAACAATTTAGATTTTTGGAAATTTATCAAGTTTATTCAGATGAAAACTAGATTTTATATGACTCAAACATGATTTATTTGAATTCAAGATTTTTTTTTTATGTTAATCGTTTTCAAAAATTTTAATTGTTAAATAAATCAAAGTTATGTTCATTTTTAGAGCACAGTTCAGAAAGTTTAAGAAGGAATCCCGGAAAAATTATAAAAAAATAAAATAATGATAATCATGATTTTTCCCCAACCCTGATTAAAACTTATTAACAAATTCCTAGAGATCAAATGCACATGATATTTTCATTATATTAAAAAATTAGCAATTAATAACTATACACAAGCTAAACATATGTCTTTTTAAGATTTTAATACTGTCACCAATAATTAATTTGCACATTTATGTCAGGCTATGACTATGTCATGACTGACACGTGCATGATCCTAGACAATAAATTAATATATAAATAAATAAGTAAAATACATCATATGATCATCACAGTTTCTTACAATCTGATTGACATTAAATGCTCTAACCAGTCAACCAACAATATATTCAGCCTTTGTCAAATTTGACACCTGTCATGCACCAATCAGCTAAGCTGATCTGTCATTCATTCAATAAATCTGACATTCTCACCCAAAAATTGACAAAAATTTTGACAGCAATTGCTTGGATCAAAGAAAAGAAACTGCGACGTCTAGGAAACTGTCAACTTCCCCTTTTTGGGGGTCAGGCAAAGGACACAGTGGACTAAACCCTAAGGAAAACGTGCGTTTTCTCCCGATTTTCCAATTCATTACATCACCCTCGAATGACCTCCCCATCACGACGAAACAGCGTGATCACCGGCACATTTTCGTTTTCTAACGTTCCCGGCACTTTACGACTAGGACAACTCATATAAAAAGTGGTACCCACCTCGTACTAGCTGTGGTTCCCTGCCAACTTCCTGGGTGCTCCAAAAATAGGCCCCTACAGCTCACAAACTGTCTAGGATCTAGGAATATCGCATGTGGGATATTGTTGTTGTTACTATGAACTATTCTGGATGTCCATAAATCCACTGCGCATCCACAATGCGCAACTTTAGTTTTGACGCATTCCGCCAGAGGGCAAAAATGCCTGCAGCGTCACCAAAGCACTTTTCCGTTTCCGCAATGATAAGCAAGTATTCTGAACCCTGCATTCTGACAAAGCCCTAAAAAAAAAAAAAAAAAAAATATATATATATATATATATATATATATCTAAACGCACCAAGAGGTTGCATTGTCATTAGGACTGGAGCTTGGGATTTGCCTTTTCATCTTAATTTTAGGTTTCAAGGTTTTTATTCACTCAGACCACTACCTAGCCCGAGAAACTCTGACTGACCACACGCAGCTGTCAGCTCTTATTCATATTGTGACGTTTATTGCTAGCGCTCACAAAATATCAGATAAATAAGAGCTAGAACATCATATATCTCGGGCTAACCACTACCGTGGTATGGATCGCAAATCAAACAGACTGTGGGAAAAAATTATAAATAAAAATGGCATAAATAAGGCATATTAACTGAGCAGTGTCAGTTCCCACGAGAAATTTTACATGGCCATGGCAAATTTATACTCTGATAACGCATTGAATATATGCATGGTGACCTATTAAGATGTATGGACAATACTGGTTGTACTTTAAAATAGAAAATTTTTCCAGCTTTTTTAATATTTTTTTTCTGGTTAGCATACTTTACGACTTTGCTTTTTGTGGGCAACAACAGGAGATACAAACCAAAACATTACCTTATATAATAAATGAATTTATTGTGCATAATTATATTTTTTAAACAATACATATTTAAAAAAATAAAAAAGAATTGATGAAAGAACACAGTAGGCCTAGTAAAGAGTAAAGTATCACAGATGAGCAGAATGGATAAGAATACAGTGTATTAAAAGACAACGACCGACATAATTATTTGGTTTGATTTATGTAGATTTCTAGCTGATGATATTGCAGAATAACATGAAATCCTATGTGTTCGTATAAGCCTATATTTATTTAAAATATTAGATAAAAAATAACTGTACATATGTAGATTTCTAATATAAGAGCATGTTATTCAGGAAGGTAGGCTACCTACAGCGAAAGTATCCTTTCTTGCGGTAAACCATCCTTGGTTTTTTTACAATTGAAATGTAAATGTAAAAGAAACCTGAATAGATAATTCAATCTGAATCTGTACTGACAAAAGTCATATAAAATATACAACGCAGTTATAAATAAAAAGAATCGGTACCTCTTTGCATACAATTTATCGGCTAGGGTACATCAGCCAAACAAAGACTGATATGTATGTTAATATGTAACAATACAATACATGTGAATAAATGAGCATTGCACATACTATTATAAACAATACATGACATAAGCTAAGTTATGTAGCAATAATTTAAGCAAAATTATATAATACACTAAGGCCTTTTATTATACCCCATTCAAATATGCAGCAGACATCTCTTATAGTCTTAATTAAGTACACAAGCCACAGTGAATAATATTCACTAATAAAACCTATCAAATCAGGGCACTTTTCATCATTACACCACCTTCCATAAATATATGACCACTGTGTAGACCTATATATGTGTGCTAGCGGTCTCAAATTTTTGGAGAGCAGTGCACACCAATTGGTTAACTATACATTTCATAAACATTCAAAATATTTATACAGCTATTCATTTCCTTGAGTATTATCTTATTTTTGCATTGTGATAAAAGAACAATGACTGTGTTCTTAGTTATTACCCTTTTAAATAGGCAAAAGTCTTCCAACAGCGATCAGTTAATCACTGCATCTCGACTATGGCGTAAGACTAAATTTGTCGTTTTGACGGAAAGTGACGTGTCCCTTGCAAGCGTTGTTGATGACTGTGTTCACCTCATTGGTCAGTTCTTCGTATTTATCGACAGAAATCACCACGCCCTGCGATCCGGCTATTTCTTCGAAGAATATGTCATCTGTTGGAGCTACCGAGACACCTTGTTTAAATATAAAAATATAGCTTTTGAGTTGTGTTACCAAATTAACAATTATTACTGGTTTTTCATGAGTACTACACAGTTTCATTAAAAATGGACTGTCAAATTGAAACTAGACAGCTGGCTCCTCAAAACTGGATCTAAAAGTACATATTTATGATATATTAGATCAATTTCTTGCATCTACCAAGGTTTATATTAATCTGGTAATAGATGCAAGCCGATTATTAGCTAAAGAAGCGGACAGAAGCAGCTGGCTTTTGCATGTTTAGACCAAAGCCAGGTACAGGTCACTACAGACAGCTAGAGTCAACCGTATTTTATGAAACTATTTGTATATAAAAACTGAACTAATATTTGATATAAAGAACCATCCACTTGGCTTTTGAAATTAAGCTTCGTGAAATTGTTCCTTTTTACAAAAAATATTAATGTTGTACCACAAATTGCCAACACAGCTGGTCAGTTAATTATTGTCGTTTTAACAATGCTATAATAATGACTAAGTAAATATTTCATAATAGGCTCTATTCTTATTCCCAAAACCTCCAAAGGTTGAGCTGAGCTAAAGCCACCCCACGCCCCCCCCCCCCCCCCCCCCCTCCTCAAGCCAAGGAGATATTGAGGGTAGTGAATTCCCACATTTTAGCTATACTCATTGCTCAAGAATAGAATATAGCTCTGGAACGAGTTGCCTCCGCCCATGAGACAAATCACTTCACTAGAGCCATTTAAGAAGAGCCTAAAGACTCATTTATTCAAGGCAGCATTTTGATATCTGAACTCGGACTGTGTGTTTTATTGACTGTGTTTTTTTACTTAAATTTTTAAAGACTTTACATTTTCCAATTTTTAAATTTCTGATTTCAAAGACTTTGTAAGTTTATCCTTTTTCTATAACTTTATATTTATTATATCTATTATTTTGTGAAGTGCATTAGAATGGATTTTATTCAAATAATGAACTATAAACATGTAATTAAATAATAAATAATAATAATTTACAGTGTGAAACTTACCAACAATTAGTATATTGATCTCTTTGTTATTGAGCTCATTAACTTCAGCCAGGATTTGAGAGCTCAGATCAACATCAGCAACTTCATCAGTGATGGCGACAACCAGCTTCTTCTTAGTACTATCCTCGAAAAGTTCTCTCGCTAAGTTGAGTCCTTTTGCCAAATCAGAAGGTATGTCTTCAGAAAAGTCTGAAAATTAACACAATTTTCCAGATATAATGTCAAATTATTAATTAAATTCTAAAAGGGAGGCTGATGATTATCAGATATGTTGTCAGTATATTCAGACATCTTCTGAAAATTATAGGGGTTTAGTGCAGTATAGCGGACCCAAATGTACGTCCATATTTGGCATCCATGAAATAGTAAAAAATATCACTATTTTGGGCCATATTTTGTGCTAGCACACAATAACAAGAATATTTGCGTATCATAGCGGGGGTTTTGGGGGCAGTAGCCCCTGAGAGAAATAAAAAAAAAACTATTTATCGCCTTGAAAATTAAATTTGCTGTCGTTTGTTTGTGCCGTCATACATTGAATTCAAGGATTTGACGTCATATGCTTGACTAAGAGGCTCGCTTAATGAGGTAATAAATTTGGGTCCGCTATACTGCACTTTTTCAAATTATAGTCATTCTCCGACGTAGATATTTACAGCTTCTGCAGCCAATTTCATGTACTTGGATAGTCTCATAGACTCAAAAGCAAAACTCCGGAGGACTTGATGTCACTCTCATTTGTTGAGGGACTGCCTTAGCCAATGGGAGTCTTGCATTCACATGATGTCATCTGGAGTTTCGCTTCCCGAGCCTATGAGATTCGTTTCCAATTAAGTCAATGAAATTGGCTGTATTCAAACTTGTTCAGATGTTTATCTCACTTAATAGATCAACGAAAAATTTCTCAGATGCTTAAGACTTACTATAACTTAATGCAATTACTCAATATAATATGAAATACTAATGAAAACTTGCTCACATAATTATGCGATTTCACAAGAGTAAATATAAATGCAAACTTACTCAGATGTTTAAGGTGGGTTAATGTGTACGTGACAAATGGCAGATCTTTTGAAAATGACATGGCTACATCTGCGACATCACTAAAAAAGAAATAATAATAACCCAATATAGTGTTGCACTAAAGTTTCTCCTGTTTAATGAAGTGGTTATTTTGCTTGGCAGTGAGGGTCCAGGATCTGAAGCCTTAGTACAATCCAGTTAAAGTTAAATGAAGATGGAGTCCAAAGTAAAGTTAAATGGTTAATTGCATAGTCATATTAAACTGTGTGTTCCCCACAAAGTCCAAAGAATGACATATTGAAATGTTCTATGTGAGATCAGCCTTTACTCAAGAATACATGACTAAATGGCCAGAACTCTCTGCTGCTGTCCTGCAGATTTTGTCTCTCTCTGTGCCACTCTCTCTCTCTCTGTAGAGGAAGGCCCAGTGAAGGTTAAATATTTGGCCTAAAGTGGCCAGGCTGGCCTGTTGCAGGAGCAGCTGCAGATGGGCATGCTCAAAGATGCTCATGGAAATTTCCTAGGATTGTTATACTTTTGTGTAATAATTTTTATGAATGATTCAGGGAGCATTAATGAATGAGTGAGCATCTTGTAGGGGAGCATGTATTATAGCCTTACGACAATAGATAAAGTGAATAATTATAAACATTAGTGACATTAATGAATAATAAAAAACAAAAGGTAATACCAATCGATACATAGTTTGATAGACATAATATTTTTCAACAATATATTCTTTAACTGGAGATGAGTTACGTAGATGAAACTACTACTGATGAGAGTAATTTCCACATTGTGTTTGATTTAATGTTCACTATGTAATATTAATGGATCTCTCCAGGTGGCCTCACGCTAGCGATAAAATATTTTTATCTTTATGAGGTCTCTTTGCGAAACCAATGTTTAAAAATGAAAATATGAAAGTAAATTGTAAATATTTTTTGGCAAAATAAAAAGAATCTGATAGATAGATAGATGGAAAGAAAATATGTAAATAGTGTATTAAAAATGTAAATAGTGTAATCTCATACATGTTTATAAACTTGAAATAATCACAAAAACACACAGAAATTAATTGAATAAATCTGACCTGAACTGGACAGCTGCAAATCTTCCTCTGACGTCATAGAAACGTGCGTATTCCTCAACAATAGAGGACATGAATTCCGACGTGTGTTTCCTGTTCGTTTTCTCCATAGTTTGGTTTCCGCCGGAGTCAACGACGAAAACAATTTCTTCTGGACAATGACTGTCTTGTCCTGTGGATTAAAATAATATGGGTTAGGTTCATTGGCCAGCTAATTTTGAAGGTGATGGGTACAAATTGTATGTCATCAATGTCGATCAGTCCTCTATGCAGAAGAGGGTCTTGGTGAATTCGGGGAGCAAGAATCCTAGTGGGGGAGCAAGGAATTTGACTGTGTATATCAGTTCATAGTAATCATAAGAATACAAAATAAGGAGTCTCTACTAATTTTAAAGAACTTTTTTGTTCGCCGCTTAGTTAAAATTAATGTGCGTAGTGATTGACCTACCGTAAGGTTATTTAATTTAATATATGAATATTATCTCTGACGATAGGTCATCTTGCCACCTGTCTGATAATTGGTTTATGGATGACGTCACAGACTAGATGACATCATCAAACAATACGTACTTTTTCTCCCCATTATCTCATCATTACTTGTGCCCCTGGTATTTAAAAGTTAAGTACTAAAATAAGAGGTGGCCTCAATCTGTACGAGGTTTAAACATTTTTTGTCACTGGAATATAAGAACTGGTTTTCATACTCAGAAATGAAATTTGTAGGTCAGTGTTTGAACCGCAGTTGGAAATGTGTCTAGCGATTGTTCCGACATCAAGTTGTCTGTTCGGAGCGTTGAAGACGAGACTCATATCACCGGTCAGTCCTGAGAGCTCACTTATCCTAGGTGACCCAACTCCTGAAATTATAAACGACAGAGATAAATGACAGAAATTCTTAGTGTGTGCTTTAATTATTGAAAATTCAGATACTTATTTTACACCGTTAACAGTAACTGTTAGGAGTTGACCGGCTTAATGCAAAAGAGTGAGTTAAAGATATTTGGATGCCAACAATAGAGTCTTCCTCTCCACTTATTAAATCATTTTGCTTTTCAGATATAATAGGTCATAACTAACTAATTCCATAAATATAATTTTCTCTGGGAAATAAAAGAAATCAGCCAAATGATAAGATCAAATATACAATAAAATGCACTAAAAATACTGCTGTTAGGGTGCAATTTGCTTCAGCCAATCAGAGTCAAGGGTGGGATATTTTTCAGCCAATAGAATTGCAGTATTCTGTCGTAGCCACCTGGTGGAAATACAGAGAACCTTCTGTGAAAATCCACTATTCAGAGCACCCAATAGTAAGACCGCCTCAATTTTAAAACCACATACTTATCTGTATCCCAAATCTCAGCCTGTTTCCCAAGCGGCCTTCAGGGGAGGCCATTGGGAAACAGGCTATCCGAATTTCTGCTTAGAATGTGCATGTATTAATACAGTATAAAGGTACAAGCAATTAATTTTTTTCTTCAAGACCATCTCAATATTAAGGCCACTTTATAAGTAACTTTTCATTGAATAGACGCTATTTTTGGCACGATTCAATGAATTTAGATGTTCAGTTACTTTCGATATGGCAAGTTTAGAAGGTTTGCAGGCAAACGATCAATCGTTTCAAAATGAGGTTCTTTATTTGATCAATTAATCAATCAATCAATCAATCAATCGCTTACCCACTGCCATAATTTCTATTCCCATACTTCTCACAATTCGCGCTTCAGTGAACTCAATGCCGGAGTCACGATTAGAAAATCCATCACTGAAGAGGATGATCTGCAAAATGTCAAGAGCGCATAAATTATACCAAATAACCGATTTGTTAATATGAAATATAACGAAGCTGACCCAAAAAGTCAATCAAAGCGTAATATAAATGTCATATATTGATTCATTATTGAAAAGTATTTTCGCCAACCTTTCTGGACAAATCTGGTTTAATGAATTTTTTAATAGTATGTACCTTTGTGAGCTCATTGTGTGGACGAAATATTAATAATATGTACTAAATATGAGCCCATTGTGTGGACGAAATATTAATATGTACTAAATATGAGCTCATTGTGTGGACGAAAAATTAATATGTACTAAATATGAGCTCATTGTATGGACGAAATATTAATAATATGTACTAAATATGAGCTCATTGTATGGACGAAATATTAATAACAATGTACTAAATATCAGCTCATTGTATGGATGAAATATTTCCCTAATATCACTCACGTGTGATTTGACATTGTACATATTCTTTTGGGATATAGTGTTTCGAGAAGCAAACAGTCCTCGAGCGATGTTGGAGAAGTCAGCGGCTTGGGTGTTTTGTATCTGAATCGCAGATATCATATGAAGTAATTCATTCCTGAAATTGAAAAAAAAACATTTAGTGGTAATTTATTGAAAATATATGTCAAATTATTTCCATGCTAAAAAACCAGTATGGTAACTCAAAAATTAACCCAGTGAATGAGTAAACTACCACATGTATCGAGTAAATGTACTCTCTTTACTCGGTAAGGAGTAAAGTTATTCGCCAATAATTGGTTTACTTAGTAGAGTAAACTTACTCCATATAGAGGATACATTTTACTCTCAATAAGGGTAGAACTTTACTAATTTGTTCTTCTTTGACAAAGGCTTTGGTTGGCGCAACTTTTGACGTAAGAAAGCAACCCACCACAACTGACCACATTACAAATAAAATATTGGGTTTCACGTAAATTGCTTATTATTCATATGAAAATTGGCTATCACAGTTTGAATGCTGTAACCTGCATTTTTTCCTCTTTTTTTGCTTATACATTTTTTCACTCACATAGTCCTGCTCGGTGAAAAGCTGTCCTCCACTTTTCCTGTGGCATCAAAGGTGATGATTGCAAATTTTACGCTGGGTTTTGTTGAAGAGATGTGGCGAACAAGACGCGCTACTAAATTCTTGGTTTGGTCCAAATCCGCTTGCGTTGGGTTAAGTCGTCGGGATTTGTCAATCAGTAAAACAATGTGGGTGCCAGGACAGACAATTGGTAAGCCTGAAATTGATGAAAATTGAATGTATCAGTAAAAATTTTTTTTTTTTATTGTATGAGTTGCAGCATCTTCAAGACATCAAGGTGTCACTCATTGTTGCCCAGTCACACCTTGACCTCTAACAGGCATATTTGTGGGGATTGCAACTGCCGCCATCTATGGTAAGTGCTGGCGAAATTCATTGCTGGGCAAATGGAAATGGCAGGCCTTGCAACCTGTGCCGTCCAAAACATCACTAATTTATTAGCCAATCAGACACCAGTTACACCGTGACATTATGACACCATATTCTAAATATGGTGCTGATTTCTAAGGCCCCCTCTGATTGTGCAATAAGTTTCTGTTGCATCCAATGAGAAAGAAGATGAATAACCACACAAATTTAGGCGATTCATTGCAAAGGTCGCTGTGTCAGCTCCATGCACAGCGATCTTTGCCAGCGGGAAAATGGGGTTTTAGTATTGGTTTTAATGATATGCTACCAGTGCAACTTGAATTTTTCTAACTTCCCTCAGATTTCCAAACAACTCATCGTATCTTATCACACTTAGCTTATATTTTCATCTCACCGTACAGTATGATATTATAACAATATTTGAATTCATTTTATATAGCTTCACGATCTCATCTCAAAATTGTGTGACATTCATCTTTCTTTTCACCTTACATTATCTGCATTCACCTCATCTGATCACCTCATTTCAGTTAATTTTACATCACCTAATCTTTGACATTTAATACACTCATCTAATTTGATCTGCTGTCACTTTATAAAAGTAACTTTCACCTCAATTGATCTCATATTACCTAAATTCATTATATTTTTTCCACGTAACCTTCCATATTCACCTCATCTGATCTTGTCTCATTGTATCTCACATCACTTCAATCGATAACTCATTAGATCTCTCACTTTACTGTATACAAATTATGTCACCTCATCTCATCTTGCTTAGCTTATCTCACATCACCTCACTTGATCTGTCATTACCTGGTGAATTGATTGCAGGAGGTGGTCGGGTGGTCCTTGATGAGAGCCCTGGGAATAGGGCGGGTGGCGGGACAGGTTCTGGGAATCTCGGTGGCTGCGGCACGAAGATATTGTTATTCGGTCGACACGCAATCTGAGTAAGCTCCCCAATTCTCATGTTCAACATCGCAAAGTTCAATGACCGCACGACTCCGTTTTCATTTCGAGAGCTTGAAATTTCTTGAAGTGTATTGTAATCCGGGCCATACTCCGTAACTCCTGCAAAAGGCATATTTTGGCAATTCTTCAATTTTCCAGCAACACTGCATCAATTACCCAAGTGAAATGCAGATAACTTTTACTCTCATACTCATGTTACAGTAAAACTCTGCCTAATTTTTGCAAGTTAACGGGATATTAATATTCAAATTGCTATTCACCAATTCCAATTTATAAATCTTTGTATAAGTAGAAACTTTGCCTAATAATAAATAAATCGGGGAGTCCTTTTGAAGACTTTGGCATGGTTAACTCTATTTTTCAAACAGCTAAAAGTATTTTGGCATTGCTCCCAAATGACCCTCATTTGGCAGGTCTGACCAGCATTTAATGTCAAAACCTTCTGACCAGCACACACTAGCCTAAAACCCTCTTTTGGCACCATGCCCAATTTTACAGGCTAATGATTGGTGGTTGAAGGGAGTAAATTTATCTATAGTGCAATGGTGGGTATAATGAATCTCTGGGAAGCGGCGGTCCCGTTGCCCGGGGTTCCCCGATGCCCCGCCCTGGTCCCCCCCCCCCCCCCAAACTTTAGCAAATTAAAGTTGAAACATTTATGCATTTTAGGTTCCATTTTATAACTATCAGTAGCTCTAAAAACGCTCAGAATGCATCTCAGAGCACCTCAGATGCTAGAGCTTCTGCAGGGCCTCTGGTAGTCTGCGGACTCTGGGACCCCGGCCTCACTCAGGTGTTCAGCAAACCAGTTTCTGAAACTTGGTACCTATGATTTTAGTCAGATGCAAAAGTTTTCTGAATGTATGATTACAATACGCATGCATGCCATATCTATGATTTTATCTCTAGCCGTGCCACTGATTATGCAGTCCCTTAAATCAGGCCCTCATTGATCCAAATCAGTTTCCACAATACTTACCAACAGGCACAATAGAAATACCATTGCCTTTAATACGATTAGCGACATTGATTTCTTCTCTGATTCGTTCATTTGATAATCCATCAGTTATCAAGATGATGATATTGTTGCTGCCGGACCGCGGTAACGTAAAAACTTGGGATCCTCTTTCCAATCCTTCCGCAATGTTGGTTCTGCCCCCTGGAAAAGTCAACGTTTAATTTATTATTTATAGCAGGATAAATAAAATCCAAACTATCAGTGCTCACAGTTTACATCAAATATTACATCCATTTTTGGATGTCAGTGGCTTGCCCAGTGAAGATGCGTAGAGTAGAGAAGTATAATTTCACTCCATTCAGACATTTTAGTTTAAGTTCATTCAAGGTAAATTGAGTTAGCGGGGGCTTTTATCAACATATCCATTTTTATTGGGGTAAATTACACACTATTTTTTTATCTGACAATTATATTTTTATTTTCCCAAAACTGGGTCTTTGGGTTATCACCCATTGTTCAGAATTGTGACATCATCACTAGGTGTTTTTACATATTGAATTTTTGACGGCATGAAAAAGCCTATAATTTATATTATTTATTGTACTTAAAAGTTAAATTCCTGTGCACAAAGGAGCGTTGTAATGACATAAAATATCATGAGACAACAAGGGAGCATTACAATTATTTTAATGTACTAAGTCTGGAGACAAACCAGCTTTGATAAAATTATATTTCAATGCCCCATCCTTGTCCTTACATAAATAATAACTATTCTTCCCAGTAAATATTCTAATTTTTCTTTATTTTGGAAACCATTTTTCATTTGAGTAATTTTAGCAATTTTATTTATGACATCCTGCTCCGGTGTATATAAACCGGTACACTTGGTTTTTTTAATGTTACATGGGACCATTTACTTGGTTTTGATAGTTCTTAAGTAGGGACAAGATGGTAGAAAATTACCATCGAAATGATAGGAAACTTGTAGTTAATTTTTACAGGGAGGGGTTTCAGGTTAGAAAGTAAGGGTTTGACTTGTTAGCGACATTCTGTCCATTTTGTGTTGCTCCAAACTTTTTATGAAATATTACCGAAAAACAAGTGGATATTTATTCTGGATCTACTATAGCTGCTATTTAGCTAATCTCGCTATCAAAAAATGTCCCTTTGATTGTAGAGCTAAGAAATCCTATGCTCCCTTCTTGTATGATATTGTTTACCATTACATGCTCTGCCAAGTTTAGCTACTAACTGACAAACCCATTTCAAAATGCACCGTATATTTACTCACTTTCATTCCTTATTGTGTTGACCATACTTCGGATGAAGTTCAAATCGTTCTGCAATCCAAAGACGATCCTTGCGACGGAGCTGAACACTACTAAGCCGAATCGACTGTTAGAATTGCCGTTATAGAACGTTTCGATGGAATTAATGATGAACTCTTTCGCACTTCTTATCTCGTCTTCTGTGATACTGGCAGAAACGTCAAGGACGAATACTATGTCCGGAAGACCGTTACAAGCTGAAAAAGGTAGGTACAAATACATTCAATGTTACACCAAAACATCGCATTAGGCCTACTAAAGTCATTCTGAGTTGACAGACTTTTGGGAACTATAAGTTTTCATTCTAGAGATTAATTGAATGGGCTTCTATTTACTAAAAGAGGGAGCTCAGTAACTGCGCTCAAACAATTGTTAATGACGTAATCAAACAATGGGGTCATTGAGTGCAGTTAATGATGTCATATTAAGATGATATCATTAAACAATGATTTGGGCGCAGCTCCCTCTATTGGTAAATAGTAGCCCATTGTAAGGCTAAAATTATTCATTCTTTTAGTTTATTGGACCTTCTTCGGTTTGCACAGATTCAGACATACTATAATTATATGAGTAAAAAGGCTGGCAGACGCCTACTGGCCTATTGGCCATTTTACCCAAAATACAAAAGTTACAAAATACAAATGTTAGTTACATCAAAATACAAAAAAGTATAATAAATAGAACACATACAAAAAGAAAATAGAATTACAAAATGTATAAATAAGAAGAAAATAGGATTATGAAATGTTAATAATTAGTATAACTGAAAACAAAAAACAATGCTGTCTGTAAAAGCTGCCACTCTCAGGAAAAACAAGACAGAAGTAGAATTCTCTTCTCCTGTTTATTTCCAATAGAGGGTGCATTTTACTGACATGCAGTGGGGCTATGTTTACTCCATTGTGAAAACCAGCAGAGATTAATTTAGTTTAGTTTCATGCTGTTGGTGCTCTGCACCATGATATTCCAGAGGTGTCTTTTGCATTCAGTGTTTCAGACTGTCTTTGCTTCCAATGTGCAATGGTGCTGCACAAAACTCTCTTAACTGGGATACTTATGCTAAATAGCAAAGATGTTACAAAGAACGTTTGGACAGTATGTACACATGACTGCAAAACACTTGTTAATTTGCATGCAGCACACACTGTTGGTGAAATGTCAATGGTGAGGGATGGACTGGCAGAGTTAGACTTTACTTCTAATGAAGTTAAATCAATTATTGAGGACCTGTCTCAATTAATCTGCATTTTTATTATTATAGTATAAACCACGTATTGTATTGGTATACCAAGAGTATGAATAAAGACGGGCGTCAATTTCTCTTGACGGTTGGGGGGGGGGGGGGGATGCAGGCCTACTTTGTCTGTCCTATTGTGACTTTCCCTTGCTCGTACCACTAGTATCAGTTAATATGTGGACGCCGGCCAAGAGGTAAAATAATGGTGGATCACATATCATGTGTAAAGCTGTTTAATAAAGCACAAATGTTCCAAACCAAAAGTGTGTGAAAAAGGATAATTTTCATTTGTGAATTTCAGGTGGGGGGGGAGATGATGGCATTGATCACCCCCCCCCCCCCCCGCCCCTTCTCAGAAAGTGGGTGGTATATATCCCCCACGTCCCCCCTGAATCGACGCCCCTAAATAAAGATGATATTTATATATAATCCCAAATCCCAACTGCAGTAAAATGTAAACTCTATTGGGAATAAGTTTATTCCAATAGAATAGAGAAGTATATATTACTCCTAAAGACATTTTAGTCCCTTCAAGTTCAATCAAGGTTATTTGAGTTAGTGGTGTCGTTTATGGCATAGGTGCTCCATTTTTATTGGGAAAACTACGCAATGTTTTTTTATACCTGGGCCTAGGCCTTTACCATGTATAGAACTATCATACTATGTTCTATGACAGACCAGGTATATTTAAGCGAACGAACGCTCTGAGTTGGGACAATATATGGGTCAACGCAGCAGGCAAGGAGGGGGATGCGTACGCTATGGCATAGGTATTCATATACTTTAAAAGGCTGCTGCTCTTCTAAGATTGGTCCAATTTTCGTTAAATAAAGAATTGTTCAGGAAAATGTGTAGAATTTATATTTATATACAATAGATAAATAAATTTCTGAATAAGAATGGAGTATACAAGGCACAAACACTGGTCTCAAGGCAGTAGCCATCATACTGTATTAAAGTGTTTACATTGTAGGCCTAGTGCTGCTGGCATTCTACACACAACACCTGGTAGCTATTATTTTTTGAAAAAGAATATTCTTGTTCTGACAGTGTATGTCACACAACAAACATTTTGATATAAGCCCAGCACTTCCGTATACTTACAGACAGCTGTGTCTCCTTGTGGTTGACAAGCTACTTGGGTGACGGAAACAATCTCGTTTCGAATCATTTCAAAATTTGGTGCTCGGAAAACTTGGTTTCGACTTCCAGTCAGACGAATAAGTGCTTCCTCTTGAATTTGATTGGTGACAGCTGTGAAAATGAAATAAACAGCTATTTAATGTAGCCACAATTGACGAAATTAAAATATATCAGCAACAGATTTATTACTATAGGCGTATTTGTGAATTGCGCAAAAATTATGTATTTGAAAAAAAATTATGTAAACCCCAGGTCAAACATAACTAGATAGTCTGGTCAGACTTGTTTATAACAGACCAGTCTTCATGGTGTCAAACTCTACGCGATATCGGAATGCCATTTTGTCGCTGAGAGCTATATTTGTCCATATTAGGTAGGTAGGTAGGTATGGAAAGTGCCGTCCTCTAAGGCAAGTTCTTGCCGCTATCGAGGGTTGATTTATGAGGAGAGAGAGAGAGAGAGAGTCCACTCATGTTACACATTTACCCCATGGGTGGGATCTTTTACTTGCCTCAGCATAGACAGCGAGTACAAGAGACCGCCAATTAACGTCACACCCGAACGGCATCCAGCTGGTATGTAGCTCATGAAGAGTGCCCGATTTGAGGGTTGAACGCAGGACCTTCAGCAGATCTATCTATCTATCTATCTATCTTTATATCTTAAAGTTGCACTGTCTGTCAAGTTTGCAATTTTCTAAGACGCTACCAAACAGTTGAAAATTACCTTTTATTAATCAAGGCACACTAAATTTGTGAATTAATGATTTTACAAGACATTACTTAAAGATAGATTATACATTGAGAGAAAATCCAGACCAAAACATTGGAAACACAATGGAAATGACATCATCACTGCTGTTCAGTATTGTGACGTCATCACTAGGTTTGTTTACATATTGAGTTTTTGATGGCATGAAAATCTATTATTTATATTATTTATTGTAAATTAAAACTACATTGTTGTGTTAAAGTGGGTATGTAATGGTGAAAAATATCATGAGACAAGAAAACAGTATTGATTTATATCATTATTTTAATGTGCAAATTTGACAGACAGTGCACCTTTAATACTAAATAACTTATCGATTGCAGAGACCCTGATTCCGAAATGAGCAATGTTGACTTCCGAATATTCCGGATATTAGACCACCCAGCTTATGTGTGACTGAAATTTTGTCTCTATCTATCTATCTATCTATCTATTTATCCATCTATCCATCTATCTATATATCTTAATAACTTACCGATTGCAGAGAGCCTGATTCCAAAACTTCGAGCAATGTTGGCTTCCGCAAATTCCTGTTCCTGTTCCTCAGTAGCTTCTCCATCTGTCACTAAAATTATCTGGAAATGAAGATAAAGATAGGATAAAAGTAATGATGAGATGACAAATATATGCTCATTTATACAGTCAACCCCCAGTAATACATACATGAAATGCAGGGATAATTCAAGGTTTTATTAAAGTTTCCCTGTGTTAAATATTTTGGAGATGTTCCTTAGAGATAGCTATCTGAAATTCCAAATAGTTATAATCTCTTAAGCATCATATGAAGGTCAAAATATATTCACACCTGAGGGATCGTTGTTCCATGGCGTCCCAAAGCTCTTCTTGATTCCCGAATAGCTGCCGCAATATTTGTCCGGCTTCCCGAATAGTCTATACTTTGGATGATGTTCACAAATGTTTCTACATTGCTGAAAAAGATATGAGATTGATGAATTTCTGAAGAAGGATTTAGATAGTGTTCCAGGGGTGGTCCCAACTTCAGCACCTCTGCTACTGGGATCTCCCCTACTTTGGCACATCATAACTAATATGAATTATCATACTTTAACTTGAATGTGACTGTCCCCAGAAAATTTAAATGATCATGTTTTTGTAAATTTCCAGTCATATGGAATTATTTATATGTTTGTGTAAATAATTTGTGTTGTCAATGTGAAATAAAATGAGTTCAGTTTAGTTCCAGTTAAATAAAGGAACTGTATATCGAAGACAGGAATATAACCCAGAATAGTGGATTTTCATGGAAGGTTCTCTGTATTTCCACCAGGTGGCTTAAGCAGAATACTGCAATTCTATTGGATGAAAAAGTTCCCGCCCTTGACTGTGATTGGCTGAAGCAAAGTGCATCCTAGCAGCAGTATTTTTAGTGCATTTTAATGTATATTTGACACTTCATCATTTAGTTGATTTTTTGTTATTTTTCTGAGAAAGTTATATTTATTGAATGAATTAGTTATTACCTACTGTGTCTGAAAAGCAAAACGAGTAATAAGAGGGGAAGAAAGACTTATGTCTTGCTGAATTCAGGGCTGTTTAGTGAAAAGACTCTATTATATGAGAGGAGCTTGCCAATGCTTTAACAATTGCTAGAGTGAACCCTACTTTAAAAATAGCATCCTTTTTACAACAGTTTGTCTAGACTAAGTCTAGTTAGGATGAAAATTACTTACATTTTACAAAAGGTGCGCAGTGTTAGTTGCATACATTTTTGGTGATTAATACTTTATGTACAGCAATAAATAAGATGATAAAACATAACAGCATAAATAAATAGGTATACAAGAGGCAAAAAAAAAAAAAAAAAGGTTCGGTCAGGAAATTTAATAACTGAAATACAGTGTACTTATAAAAATAAGTTGCCAAGAGCCATTGCTTGATTCTTTTTGACTTACCTGTATCTTTCCAGCCATGATATGATGTCCGCCGAATCACTGAAGATCACCAAGCCAAACCTCACTTGCGAATAACGCTGATGCAAAGAGCGAGCAAGATCGGAGACAAAGTCCTTCATGCGTTGGAAATTTCCTGACATCAATGCTTCAATACTGCCCGATCGGTCCATGGCGAAAACAACGTCTGCCGCGAAACATCTTGATGTTGGAACTGAAGAGAAACAAATCAAATCACTAGATAAATTTGTTTGGACATATCGCTCAGCAACTGATATATATCGATAGCCATAAAGATGGTCCACTAAATTTTTGGTCATATTTATCTAATTGATCTATGAGTAGAGTCCTAGAGCTTGACGCAGCACAAAATGGACAGAATTGTTTTTGATTAGTCAAACTCCATTTTTCTAACCCATAAGAACCCTCTTACCAATTACCTTAAAGTTTCCATCTTTTCATTATAGCTATTTGTTATATATATATATATATATATGTTTATTCATGCCTAAATTGGCATAATTACAAATCATGACATGTTACAAAAATATTGTCAATATGAGCATAAGTAAATTAACATTTGGAAGGATTCTAATTTGGACAAAACAGAAATATGCCCAAAATGCAGTTCCTTTATGACTGATACATCAGTCATCTCATTGTCATTCAAACGGTATTTTGCATTGACATCCTCTCTTTCGATAATAGTTCTATTGCATGCAATTACAGTGTTTGCAAACACATGCGATCTTTTTGCCAAGTATATCTCACTAAGTCATTTGTACTGTTTTCCATCATTTAAACAGTCTTCATAAACATCTTTGTAATTTTCTCTACTGTGGATGCCATTGTTTAACAGAAGTGTTTTTATCAGCCGGAAAGTCAAGGTTTGAATGTTGATTACATTTTTGTGCATTTTGTGCTGCTTCAATCGATTCATTTATTGAAAAAATATGACTGACACTATTTTTTGGTATTTCACAGAAAACGACATGTCATAGTCTCGCACATATTTGTTTAGTTCAAAAGTGCCTAATTTTAGTGAGGTCATTCACCCAGGAGTTAAATGAAATCCTATACAACAATTGTTTGTATCTATTGTAAAGCCAAAAATTCAAACCCTTTTATATAATATGTAATACGACCCAATACACAACTACCTCGCCTACAATAGTCACACAAATACATAACTTTTAAATTACATCGATGAGCACATTGAAATCACAGCCACAGACAGCCATTGGCATATACCTGAGAATGATTATATTAAGCTAAATCTATTTTACTACAGTTTGCATGACATACTGAAAGTGTCTGAATTAATTATGGTGTGACTGTGGCATTTTACTTAGGGCAATGCTGTTCAGATGAACTGCTAGAGGTGCTGTAAATTTGCCACACTAGATGGTGGAGAATCTGGTCTGCGGCAATAAGATTCTGGTATGCAACTTTCTTGACTGCTAAAGCACTAGGGTGAGGGAAAAGCACTTTAGCTCCACTGCTAGGTGTTGTAAATTTGCCACACTAGATGGTGGTGAATCCGGTCTGCGGCAATGAGATTCTGGTATGCAACTTTCTTGACTGCTATAGCACTAGGGTGAGGGAAAAGCTCTTTAGCTCCACTGCTAGGTGTTGTAAATTTGCCACATTAGATGGTGGAGAATCTGGTCCCCTGTGGCTTAGTGAGTAGGATAGGTGGTTCGAGTCCTACTCATGCAATAAAGTTGTTGATTAGTCATCAAAATGTTAGGTGGTCATTGAGGATATAGTACTACAATCCCAGTATACAACTATCTCGCCTGCCAGGACTTGGCTAGGGGACAGTGTTCTTCAGCTCACTCAACTGGTAGAGACTTCGTGAAGTTGCCAGACGAGATTTGGACTTTGATGCAAATTCTAATTATTATATCAACTTAGTCTAAAAACATTGATATTTCATTTTCAGATCATTAATGAATCACATGTTGCTTAAAAGCAGAGACTGTTGAATTACCTTGAGGTTAGTGACCTTTCTATGGCCTATTTCTCTATATATATGTTACTGGTTGAATTATATAACAACTTTACCATAGATATATCAAGGGGCCAAAATTGGTGGGAACACCTCATCTGAATACTTTCTTAAGGCGCCTTATAGCTTTCGAATGCATCATATTTCATTTTGAAATGATGTCCAAGTCTGGTCGTTACGATGAAATACTGTTTAAATTGTGGGATAACGTGATTTTATGTGCTACCGCTGTAAACCTAGAGCTTCAGTGGTTGTTTATCATTTTATCAATTTACGTATAACCAGGGCATGAGAGTTGTAACGTATAATTTACTACCCAATGCATCAATCACATCTTAAATACACATTAACCACAACATGAGATCCTCCTGTGACAACTGTCTCCTTTTTTTCACACATTCATCACACGTAATAAGGGTGGGATTAACCCGGTGGTGGCTTCACCTGATTAAATGTCCTACTTGTGTGAAAAAACATAGGACCTATATACTTACAAATATAGGGTTTAGTACAGTACATTTTTAATATTTTTTGTAATTATCGCCTGATAGACAGACTAGCTGATATAAATTTAATTTGTCTTGATTTATTACAGCAATTTCAAACAACATGGTAATGTCTTAGACACTTGCAATTTTGACAGCAGTGGAGCTTTAACTGAGTGTCCAATTTTGTATGGGAACATTTTGTGCAACTTTGTTTCTATCCACCTAACGTTAAGTCAACAGGAAACTTAATTTTTACAGTGCAGTATTTGAACCTGTTAACTATTGTGCAATGCTGATAGGAGAATGAGACATCAAATCTAGATAAATTTGCATGAAGAAAGTCGGGAGTGTCATGTTATATTTGCATATATTACAGCCAAATTCATCGGGTTGGAAACTAATCTCATAAACTTGGAAGCTACCATCCAAATTACGTCATGTGAATCCAGGACTCCCATTGGTTAAGGGAGTCACTCAGCCAATGGGTGTCCTGGATTCACATGACGTCATCTAAAGTTTAGCTTCCAACACTATTAGATTTGTTTCCAACGCTACACATTTGGCTGTAAACACGTAACTGGGTACTTACTGTCTCGAGAAGGTCCACCGCTGCCTGGAGGACAATTACTGGAAGAAAAAAAGCAGACAACATGATGAAGTACATTGAAATATCACATTTGTTATGCTGATTGACAAATTATTATACTTAAGACATTAATTTTGCGAAAGTACAGCCACCCAGCTATACCTGAAGCCTAATAGTTGACAAAAGCATTATTAACTACTAAATTACAGAGGTCTTATAAACATGCCCGGAAAGTCATGTCTTGCAAGATATTACAGCCAATTTCATAGACTTGGAAATTAAACTGCAAACGAAGTCATGGGGTGGGGGCCTAGCTCAGTGGTAGTGCACTGGGCTTCCCGGGTTCAATTCCCAGTTGAGCCGAAGTTGGATGTCTGTTTCATCCTTCATCTCATTGACATGGTCCCTGCCTGTTATAATTAGCCCAACAGGTGCAGAAATACAGGACATAAAGCCCTAATCCAACCAACAACCAAACAGAGTCATGTGAAATCAGAACTCCAATTGGCCAATCTTAGCCAATGGGAACCTTGGATTCAAATGACATCCTCTGGAGTTTTCCAAGTCTATAAAATCAAGTATCTATAGCAGGGTGTTTAAATTGTGGTTCAGCTCAGGCTAGCCCAGTCTAGCCCAGTGTAGCTCAGTCAAGCTCAGTCAAGCTCAGTCAAGCTCAGTCTAGCTGTAAAATTCTGAAGGTTTATTTTGTGGAGAACTGTACATTGCATACTTACGCTGTAGCCCTGATGACTGCGGAAATCATCTGACCTGAATTCAGGGTCTCAAACGTTTCGCTGTAAATGACAGTGTCCGGGCGCGATGCTATTGAGTATAGGTTATTGCGATCAATGGAATTTGTCACTCCTGAAAAATAAATGTTGAAGTTTTAACATTTGCAGACCACAACAAGACACCATTCACATCAGTTTCATCTGTTGTTGAAACATATTATACATCGATCCTGTTCCTTCATATCTAGTACTTGTAAATGTAAAGTTTGAAGCCACCAAATAGTATGTAAGAATTTGACCTTACTTCACTGAATATCCATTAAAGAAAGCACCGGTAATTGGCCTCCCTGCCATTTATTAATAGTATACTCAGAAACCAATGACAGGTTTTCCTCAGAAAAACATATCTCTGGCAAATCTCGCTTTTAAACTGAAAAAGAATGCCATGGCATAGAGGAACTGAGCAGATCTTCTGTGACTCTTTGCTTCACTCCACCTTGGTGTAATTGGGTAGTTGGCAAGTATGGCAATTGAAGAGTGCTTAACCAAAAAAAGCGCCATAATTGGCTGCATGCTGGGTATATGCTACACGGGAGCTGAGGAGCTTAAACAAGGGTGTAATTTTTTATTAATTTATTAAATTTTTTTTCAAATATATTTTAAAAGGGTAGCTAGATCAGCTGAAGCTGTTTTACACCCGGGCCCTTTACATAAGTAAAAAATAATAAAATAATAAAATCCATAGATATTGATAACAATTAAAAACCATTAACAATAAATACACCAACAATAAAATACACAAACAATAAAATACACAACAATAAAATTACACAATAACCAAGTTATAGCACCAACACTGTATCATTCTCTCATGGGCTGCATTCTTGATATAATTTTTTAGCTGTATTTTAAAACTATTTAATGTTTAAAATCCTTTTAAGTTACTTAAAAGTAGGCAGAGTACGCCCATTACGTAGTTGAAGAATCTAAACCCCGATCGCATTTACATTTACAAATCTGGTCACAATAAATTTCTCACTCACCGACCAAAATCCGCGTGATACCATCTCTTTGGAGATTTTGAGCTTCTGTAATCTCCAGCCCTCTCTCTTTAGTAGGTTCTCCGTCGGTGACCATTATCACAAGTTTTACTCTTGGTGGTCCCGGCAATGGAATCGCTGAATTCAGAATGTCTCTGGCCAATCGGAAAGCAGCGGCTTGGTTGGTGAAACTGTTGATGTGCCTCGCTCCTTGGATGGCTTCGGAGACACCAAAGTAGTTACTATAATGTTTTGAAAAAAGGAATATGGGATTTTTGTGTAGTTCTCTCAGAGAATCACTTTACTGTCTGAAGTGATGAAGATCCAGTGCAATGCTGTTTGTGCATTCTGCTAGTAATTTTTGTTACGTCACAAATTGTCATGCATGACTGACCATGCAGCCAGCTTTCCCAATTAGGCAATAAACATACACTAGATAAACAATGCTAATAAGTGTGTCTGAATTCAGATTCCTACAGAATTAGGCCTCCTGTAACCAACCGAGCGTGACAATTTAATGAGGCGGATGCAACCATTTGGACAGCACTGGGGACGGAACACTTCATCGCATCAGACAATAGTGCTACAAGTGAAGTAACCTGGCTTGGAATGGTCAGTTTTGTTTGCCTTGTTCAAAATGCTAATTTTTGAGATCTCGAAATTTTTCACATTACGGAAAATATTTGAGGTCAAGTTCGGATGTCTTCGTTGTCATCCACAACCATTTTTATTATTCTTGAGATGGTTAATTCGGTCATTGGTGACATCAACCCAAATAATATATGTATATATTTTACGATACACAAACAATTCTGAGTCGATAACACATTGAAATCTTTTACTGGAAAATTAAAAATTTCACCCACGTCGTAAGTGGCGACAGCCATGTTGCTTGTTCGCTGAAAGACAAAGCTCCGATACGGACCCCAGGATGTCGAGCTACTAACTGTCGCATAAGTTCAATGGCAAAGTTTTGCATCAATCTCCAGTTGTTTTCCCCTTTGTCAACAATACTGCCAGAAGCGTCCAGGGCTAAAACAACGTCTGCTTGTTGTTCAACACAGGGTGCTGCAAAAGAGTAATGAAGATAAATAAGAAATATGATTAAATTGAAATGGCATTAGATATCATTGAGTCAGCTGTCGAATGAATAGGTCCTAAATTATGAAAAAGTCTTTTCACTTAGCAGCTCTGAATTCAGCAAGGCGTAAGTCAACTTTTATTAATTATTTTTCTTTTTAGACATGGAAGATCATAACTGATTTATGATAGATAGATATAACTTTTTCAGGAAAATAACAAAAATCAACTGAATGATAAGATGTCAAATATACATTAAAATGCACTAAAAATACTGCAGCTAGGATGCACTATGCTTCAGCCAATCAGAGTCAAGGGTGGGAAATTTTTCCGCCAAAAGAATTGCAATATTTTGTCATAGCCACCTGGTGGAAAGGTCAAGAAACTTCAGTGAAAATCCACTGTTCAATTTTTCAGTTTATGTACAATAACTGCATTTTATCTATAAATGTAATTGGTATGATTTATCTGCATGGCACTTGTGTTACTATGAGCTACAAACAAATCCGTACATCTTGGTATATCTCCAAATTAACTTGGTGAGTGATAAATCTTGGTATATCTCCAAATTAACTTGGTGAATGTTAAATCTTGGTATATCTCCAAATTTACTTGGTGAATGATAAATCTTGGTATATCTCCAAATTTACTTGGTGAATGATAAATCTTGGTATATCTACATAGCTTGTGTCATTATAAGCTACAAATTAAATCTTGGTATATCTACATTGCTGCAATGCTGTTGCCTCATTTTAAAACATTATATCTATCAAAAGGCTATTAAAATGTCATTATTAGTTCCAAATTAATTTGGCAAATCTTGGTATCTGCATTTATTTTGTATCATTATCAGCAAACTTTGTATTATAAACCTTAGTATGTCTGCACAACTTTAGTATCATCATAAGCTATGAATTAATCTTGGTATATCTGCATCGCGTCTTATCATAAGCCGCAAATTAACTTGGTAAAGCTTGACTTACGAACTGGGTTAATCGCACAGGCCGTCAGTGACGTCACTGCATTGATTTGAGAGATCATGTTGGTTGAATACGTTGGGTTGATGATGACGTGGGTATTTCTCAAGTTATCGGCAACCAAGCGCTCTAGGTTTCCTCGGTCAATGGTTGGTCCAACACCTACAAACAAAGGGTAAGGTACAATAAGATTTTGATACCAGTTCAAATTGTATTTAGAGTTACTTACTTTCAGATGACAGAATTGAATTGTCTTATTTATGTTTGTTTACTGATCGCTTTAAGTTATTGTGATTTCTATCCTACCTACTGAAGAGGTAAAGTATAAGTATAAAGTATTCACATAATTTTACTGATCTTTTTTGTTGTTTAAATTGGCAATCTGTAATACAGCAGTGCTAATGATGCTAATAAAGAATAAATAATCACAACAGTAGTTAACCTAATGGTAATTTAAGTTATCATATATTATTTAACTGATTGTATTTTTAATTGCATTGTTGCAAAAAAGATTCAAACAATTTCTTATAATTATATATACATTTTATTTATCAATATATTTCTAAAAATAGATATATTACCGTAAGCAATAATGTTAATTCCCTGGCCTCTCATATTAGCAGCAACATTAAGTTCCGTGCCGGGTTCTCTAGTCGGGATTCCATCTGTGAACACTATCACATGGCGCTGTCTGTTTGCATTAGTAAAGAGAGTGTTTCCGACTCGTAGGCCATCCGCAATGTTGGTAAGACCTTGCCGATGAGCTGCGTTTGTTATGGAACCGGACAGGAATTGACTGAAATGATATTGGGGCTAATTTAATAGGTTTTAAGAGTGACAACAAAAAAACTTCAGAGGAAGTTCACAAAATAGATGGCTCATTTTATTGAACCCAGAGTATCGTGTAGGTGTATGTGCGAGCAGGGCCGGTCCCAGGGCATCACGAGCAAGGCAGCTGTGTTTGGCCTCGTGCCTGAATAGGCCCCGCCCTACATGGCCAAATGTGCCACGTGCGTTTTCCATGAGAAGGATTAATGCATGGAAAATGCATGGTTTTTGTCTAATTAAAATGAGGTGAAAACGCACGTAGCACATTTGGCCATGTACCACATCATTCGGCCCCAAAATATTGGAAGACTAAAAAAAAAAGGTCTTCCGTTTGAAAATGACCGCCTCTGTGTCCAAGCATTGTATTTGAATAAATCACAAAAAAGTAACAATGTCTAATATTTTTTTTATGCATGTGCTGAGGCAGGTGAAATATTTCACATACTAATGAATAAATCACAAAAAAGTAACAATGTCTAATATTTTATTTTATGCATGTGCTGAGGCAGGTGAAATATTCCACATGTCATTGCTCTTATAAATGAACATGGATAATCATTCCTGATATTTTGACATAGTGCAAAGTTTTGGAAAAAAGGAAAAAAAAGCCAGATGTTTCCATACAGCAGTATGATCCATTGTTTGCGTTCAGTTTTAAAAGACTAGATAAAAAAAGCTAACGATCTAGCTATGGCTATCTGCTGAAGTCTGTAATTAGAGTACACTTTCTGCCATCTGGTGTGTTAATCAAGAACCATTTCAAAGAGAGAAAACAAATATTTTGTTGAAAACTACGTACAGAGAAACTTTGAGGAAAACTTCAGGCATTTGAAACTTTTTACTTTGTAATATAACTAGTTCTGCTGGGTGTTAATTTGAAACAAACTTACTTGAAAGGTTGAACAGGAAAAATAACCATCGCTGTGTCACTAAAACTGACCACTCCAATTTGTGTGTTTTGGTCAGCGTTGGCAAGATTAGCAGCAACAAGAGCGGCAAATTCTTTCAAGGTATTCCAAGTGGTGATGCTTATAGAGGCGTCCAAGACTAGGACGATATCTCTTGCACATTGGGTACCAGCTGAAATTTAATTGAAAACATTGTAACGAATACCAAGTTAATATCGTTAACTCATTAAGGAAAATAAAGATTATTTATGATTACATTGTGCAAGCTGTCAGTGATGTCATTGAAAATAATGATATATGTTTTTGCTTTGGACACCTGGTGGCCTGCCCCTAACGTGGGCCAGCTCGTAGAAATGGTGGGAAAACTGTTGGTAAAGAAATCCATTCCCAAGGCTCTGCACAATACTCACTCCAGTTATGCCTGTCTAGCTATCCTTACCTAGCCTAGACATGAATGACCTTTCAGGTTTATGTCGTTAAGTATAATACACCACTCTCTCACTCACTCAACTTGAGACACCTATTCAGCAACGATTTTTCAAAGAAAGATATTGGATTGGAGCAAAAGATTGAATTGCCCATTGGGTGACTTCAATGCAAAATAATTGCACAATCTTATACTTACGTTGGGAAGGTAGACTTTCACACATGACCATAATCAAGGGAGATATGTGACTGAGAAGAGCCTGGTAGTCTTCCGAGAGGACGACCCTGTTTTCCGAAGCGATTTGGCGTAACAGAACTTCATCGACATTTCCTCGAACCCCCACTGAGACGATCGTCACGTCATTGCGATTTTTCATCCTTTGGGCAATAAAGAGCTCGTTTCTGTCTAAAAAGGGAAGAAATTACCAATGTAAAAGATTGTAATCATGAACCTTAACCCTGACCCTAATGAATAATGGGATAATATACATTTATTGCAGATAATATACAGCGATATATGTATCATCATAAACAGCGATATATGTATCATAAGATAATATACAGCGATATATGTATCATAAGAAATTGCTTTATCTGTCAAACATAATTTGTCCTTAACATATTCTATAGTTATTTGAGCACCAGTACATAATCACCCTCATCCCATTTCCTCCATTTCATATCACTCATCTCATCTCCCATTTCATTGGTGGGCCCTCATAAGCACTAGCTCTGCTGGCTTGAGGGGTCTCCATCATAATTGCATCTTCTCATTTCATTTATATATATTCTAAAATGTACTATTTATAAATTATGAAAATAAATTAAATCTGAATCTGATCTAAATCTGGGACCATCTAATTGATAAGCCAGATTTTTTCAGCCTGGGCATGTATGTATTTCATTATATCCTTCTACTCATATACAAAGCAGTACATCATCTTGCTCCAGCATATATTCAAGATCTTCTTGTACATTACATGCCATCTCGAATCCTTCGATCGTGCGATCTACATCTTCTCAAAGTGCCATATACATCACCCTCACTGGTTCAACCAAGGGCTTTCAGTGTGGCTGGTCCATGCCTCTGGAACTCTCTGTCATATGATATCCGGTCTGTGCCATCAATTGAACTTTTTAAGTCAAAATTAAAGACTAATCTTTTCAGAGAGACTTTTTCCTGATTTTATGCTCAATTTTTCATATTTAGTATTTTATATTTTCATAGCACTGTTGCCTTCTTTTTTACCTTTTGATTTTACAATAGTTTTTAATAACTCTCCTGTGATATTGATTGCAAAGCGTTTTGAGCATATTGTTATATGGATATTACGCTATAAAAATAAATTATTACTATTATTATTATTATTATTAGGCCTATCATCAGTCTATCTGAAACATCTATTTTGTTTAGAAAAAACACACAAAAAAAAAACAAGACTAGTGGCATAATATTAATTTCAAACCATTCCTAATGAAAAACAGTGAATGACGTCCATTGTCAGTAGGGCTGTACACCTTTACCTTTTTAACGATACGATACGTATCACGATACAATAAAACCGATACGATACGTATCACGATACAATAAAACCGATACGATACGTATCATGATACGTATCGCTAAGCTGTATCAATAGGAAAATTAAAGAAAGCCTACACAAGGCTACAGTAAAAGACAATTAACAATGAAATATCATGAACAAATCTATATGCAATAATTCCAGTCTGTTGTTTAATGTCATTACAATTATTAAGGAATAATTCAATAAAATGTTGGAACAATATCTCAAAAATCAGAAATGAGGATTCTTCAAGAAATGGGCCCGCACAACATCGGAAAGGAGTTGCAACGTTTAAAATGTATTCACCTTTACTTAGTGCATCAGTTATTCATTTTCAACTTACCAACATTAGGTTTGAAGTCTGACACAAGCACCACAATGGTATTCCTAGAATTGAACGAAGACTGAGCAGGTAGAAGAGATTCTGCGATCAGGAGACCGGCGGCCATGTTGGTTGAGCCGCCAAAGTTCTGGACGTTGAGCACTGCGCTGGCTGCATCGTTGTAATTTCTGTAATGAAATTAAATGTATTACACTCAAATATTATATGAAATGACAGAAGTCTGGCCAGTTATTGGCAGCTGATGAAAGCATACAGGAAGTCCATATCAGGCAGAAAAGGTAATTTAATTACCAGCTGTATGAGCCTTGAATGGCAACCTCAAACGGTGACTCCTCTGTATAAGTTTGCCTTCTTTTGTTACTACTCAATTTGCTTTTCAGTGCAAGATTAGTGTTGCCATTTGATTCAATAAATACAATTTACTTAATAAAAGATGGTAAATTCATTGAAACATAAGGCATTAAATATACATTTAAATGCACTAGAAAAACTTCTGCTTGGAGTCCCTTGCTTCAACCAATCAGAATCTACGGCGGGAACCTGTGCAACCAATATATGGCCAAATGTGCCACGGGCATTTTCCATGAGAAGGATAAACAGATGGAAAACGGTTTTTGCATAATTATAATGAGGCAAAAACCATGCGTTTTCCATGCATTTATCTAAACGCATGGAAAATGCACAAAGCACATTTGGCATGTAAGATTGCAGTATTCTGCCAGAAGCCACCTATTGGAAACATCAAGAAGCTTTATGGAAAATCCACAATTTGGAATATTCAAGGAATAGTGATAGATTCAATACAATGACGCACCTATAGGTATTCAGACCAAAAGTTTGAAACGCATTCTCGGCAAACTGGACTAATCCGACGCGAATACCCCCCGAAGCAGTGGGGTATCTTCTTTCGATAGTGTCACCCAAATTCGTAATCGTGGTGCTCACAAATCTTCGAATTGCATCCCAGTTTCCCGACCTGTCAGGATTTTCGACTAAACTTCCCGAAGAATCAAGAACAAAGAGGATGTCTGTTGTCGAACTGCAACCTGTCGCTGCAAGAAAAAAAAACTGAATGATAAAATGATTTTGTTATGTTAGCTGCTATAACTGGAAAAGGATATTTTGTGTAATCGCAAGATAAAATGTTGAAAAACTAAGATTTAAGAAATAATAATACATTTGTTAATTGGTTAACTGAAAGATATTTGATGTTATAAATATACTTACTTCAGATCAGTATCTTATATAAATCTCATCTTTAGCTTATCTTAGCTAATCTTGGCTTATCTTGGCTTTTCTTTAGCTTATCTTTATCTTATCTTATCTTATCTTATCTTATCTTATCTTATCTTATCTTATCTTATCTTATCTTATCTTATATATAAATCTTATATAAATTATATATAA